>OU343052.1:44905654-45505654 GCA_910593695.2 Ocypus olens | reverse complement strand
AATCGTTCTTTATTTTTTCAAAGAAGGAGGGAGGAAGGGGAGTTTATTGTATAAGTGTCTCTACCATCAACATGTTCCACGAGCCGCCACTATTCATGGTGACTTGCCAACTTTTTTGCAATTTTTTCTAGATGATTTTTTTATCGCCAATCGATTCAGCTTGTTCTTCTGATGAAAAGAAAGGTATAACACAAAGGTCTACGATGATTATAAAATAGTTGATTCGAGTTTTCTCTGCTGACGCGCTAACATTTCTGGTTAGACAAGTACATTTTTTAAAGCGCCTTGAAGGGATCTTTCCGGTAACGTATATAAACCCCGAATCGAACCAGTGGTTTCTTCAGGAAATCATTTTAAATGCAATTCTTGAGCAAAAATAAGAAGGGACCCTTTTTTTAAGTTTTCGTCAAAAATTAAAAATCGACAATTTTAATTGAATCCGACTTATTTGCACCCAAGGAGCACGGATTTGAAAACCGCGTTCGATTTGGATTCTTCGTTTAGCTCGTACGGCCCATCAAAGTCTGATTTTTTTTTCCAAATTTTCCATAATGTTCATGATGACTTTTTTGCAATTTTTTCTAGATGACATTTTTTAACACTAATTTATTGAGCTCGTTCTTCTGATAAATAACGTATAACATAAAGGTCTACGATGATAATTAAAAAAGTTGATTTTTTCGAGTTTTTTCATTTTCGAGTTTTTTTTTTTGCTGACGCATTACAAAGAGTAAAAAAAGCAGTAATGTATCAGAGTAAAAAAAATTATATCAAAAATGATCAATTTTTCGACCGAAAATTTGTGAATTTGTACCAGAACAGCAGACACCAAAAGAGCAATATACCGCTTAAAATTTTTATATCAAAAATGATTAATTTTTCACCCGAAAATTTAGACAGCAAAAATTAAAAGAGCAATATACCGCTTCAAATTGTTATATCAGAAATGATCAATGTTTCGACAGAAAATTTGTCAATTTGTACCAGGACAGCAAAAACGAAAATAGTAATATGCCGCTTAAAATTTTTATGTCAAAAATGATCATTTTTTCGACCGAAAATTTGTGAATTTGTGCCAGAACAGCAGACACCAAAAGAGCAATATACCGCTTAAAATTTTTATATCGAAAATGATCAATTTTTCGACCGAAAATTTGTTCCAGGACAGCAAAAATGAAGAGAGTAATATACCGCTTCAAATTTTTATATCAAAAATGATCAATTTTTTCGATTTTTCATTTTCGATTTTTTTTGCTGACGCGTTACAAAGAGTTAAAAAAAGCAAAAACAAAAAGAGTAATGTATCGCTTAAAAATTTTATATCAAAAATGATCAATTTTTCGACCGAAAATTTGTGAATTTGTACCAGGATAGCAGACACCAAAAGAGCAATATACCGCTTAAAATTTTTATATCAAAAATGATCAATTTTTCGACCGAAAATTTGTGAATTTGTACCAGAACAGCAGACACCAACAGAGCAATATACCGCTTAAAAAAAATTAAGAGAGTAATATACCGCTTCAAATTTTTATATCAGAAATGATCAATTTTTCGACCGAAAATTTGTCCAAGAGAGCAGAAATGAAAAGAGTAATATACCGCTTCAAATTTTTATATCAAAAATGATCAATTTTTTCGATTTTTTCATTTTCGATTTTTTTTGCTGACGCGTTACAAAGAGTTAAAAAAGCAAAAACAAAAAGAGTGATGTATCGCTTATAAATTTTATATCAAAAATGATCAATTTTTCGGCCGAAAATTTGTGAATTTGTACCAGGACAGCAAAAACGAAAAGAGTAATATGCCGCTTGAAATTGTTATGGCAAAAATGATCATTTTTTCGACAGAAAATTTGTTAGTTTGTACCAGAACAGCAGACACCAAAAGAGCAATATAACGCTTAAAATTTTTATATCAGAAATGATCAATTTTTTTCGATTTTTTTCATTTTCGAGTTTTCTTTGCTAACGCGTCACGGGCTTTTTTTAGCACATTTGTTCTTGTGCAAATAAATTTTCTGAAGGGTCTTGGAGGGATCTTTCCAGTGACGTATAGAAACCCCGAATGGAACCAGTGGTTTCTTCAAGACAATTTTTGAGCAAAAGTAAGAACCCTTGGGTAGTTTTTTAAGATTTCGTCAAAAATTAAAAATCACCAATTTGGACTGAATCCGACTAATTTACATATAAGTAGCACAGATTCAAAAACCGTGTTCGATTTAGATTCTTCGTTTAGCCGCTACGGCCGTTAAAAGTCTGAAAAAATCGACTATTTTCAAAATTTTCCATAAAGTTCATGGTGACTTGCCAACTTTATTGAAATTTTTTCTAGATGAAAATTTTTAAGGTCAATCGATTTAGCTCGTTCTTCTGATGAAAAAAGGTATTACATGAAGGTCTACGATGATTATTAAAAAAGTTGATTTTTTCCATTTTTTCCATTTGTGAGTTTTTTTGTTGCTGACGCATCACGGACGTCAAACAAACTTTTGTGGTTGGGCAATCACACTTTTTGAGGCGTCTTGAAGGGATCTTTCTGGTGACGTATAGAAACCCCGATTCGAACCAGTGGTTTCTTCAGGAAATCATTTTAAATGCAATTAATGGGTAGTTTTTCAAGTTTTCGTCAAAAATATTGTATAAGTGGCTCTACCATCAATATGTTCTACGAGCCGCCACTGCCCTTAATCATAGTTTCTTTCGGCGTAATCCGCTAGAAATTAACGCGAACATAATTTTCACGAATGGTCTGTGTAATCGGTAAACCAAATCGACATCATTAAGGCTTAGTGTGAAGTTTACGGCAGTTTTACGGTGTAAATTAAGGGTCTGGATCATAAAACTGGCTTTCAAAATTTCTATAAATCAATATCCCGGCAGGATTAATTTATTGATTACGAATGTGAAACTTTTCATGAAATTAAACAAAAACGAATTATTCATTCGGTCAACCACCACGTTGGAATTTTTATTGTTGCATTTTAATAAATAAAATTGAAAATCCGTTAGTCAGTGAATTCCTGAATCCGAATATGAACCCCGTTTTCCCCCAACCTGTTTTGATCACTTTTCGATCATTTGGAGGGATCAAGAAGATTATTTTAACCTTTACATTACCCCGCCGCGGCGGTCATTTGGACATGTTTCTCCCACATAATTTTAAATGAAATAAAAACATTGTTCATATTCAAATAAAAACTGTTTATAAAAAAAATAAATTGTTTTTCTAAAAAATGCGAAATTAGCCAATTTTAAATAAAGTTCAAATAAAAGCCGTCTTTTATTATAAAATCTAAAGTGATTTTGAGGCACTCGAAAAAATGCTATCGTCAAGCTCTGGCACAAATTTGGTTTTTGCTTTCATTAGCAATTCCCGAAATATGCAATTATGCCAGAATCTATTTATAACATTTTATGAATATATAATAATATAATTGCACTGAATATGATTTGCATTTGCATGTACATTTTCAGTTTTACTTTACGATAAATATTATTCGTAAAGGTATGGCCAGTCTGGCACGAATAAATTTCATTTAATTACGGGCTTCATTTCTTGAAGTACAATCCCGAAACTGCATTTCCTACCCGGTGAAATTCATATTTTCGTTCACGTCCGTATAGAGTGCATGCATTTCGCAGTAAGTGCATTTAACTCTGCAGCAAATGGTTGAGTGGATTTAAGAGTTGTTTAATTTTATGCAGGGGAATTTGTTCTGCAGGCTGTTACGATGTAAAACAAGAAATATGCTGGTGGCTGCCTCCTCTTCGCCGGATTTATTTTTATAATTAAATCCCTTGTAGTTTAATTGTCCTCCATATAAAATCCGGCGGAATTGATGGAAGCCGGTCTCCGCGAAATGGAAATTATTAATTTCGAAAGAGTACAGCTGCTTCAGTCGGTGGGGACATTGTTTCCCGTCGTCGAATCAAATCTTCCATGGTGGATGAATGCAATATAACAGTCGTTGCATGCTAATTGTACTGATAACAATGAATATAGTTATTTTTTATAATGAAAAATTCCCGCTAGGAATAATAAATTATACAATAGCTTACAAAATTTGATTTTTTTTTAAAGTTAAATTAATATATGGTTAGCATTCGCAATAAGAATTATTACATAATTATAGAAAATTGACGTATTCATATAAATACAATGGCCAGCATATTGCGCAACTTTTTTTTTGAGGTATGGTGGATATTATGGTTATTTTATGTTTTTCTTTATTCTTCCTGGCAATTCTATTTCTAGTTTGTAATTGTGTATAAATATTAATTTTATTAATAATAGTTGTCTAGCATACAATTAAGGATGACCGTTCGGGCGAAGGGTAAAATTACGGTACCCAAAAAACGTCTTGAATGATTGTCTTATGGATCTGCTTAATATAATAAGTACTGCCCATTTATTCAAGAGTTAGGTTAAGGTTGTACATGTGTAGAACATAAACGTCACCACTCGAATTCGTCTGGAGATTTATTCGCGGAAGGTTCCTAATAAAGCCGGAGTCAAGTTAGCTCCAGTTGACCCAAATTCTGTAGCAAGTTCCGTGAGCACCAGCTTGGAGGTCCTAAATGATGAATCGTCCCGGGTCGCGGCGACCTGTACAGGTGAAATACGCTTTAAAAATGCGTCGTTAGATCCGAATAAACGCAATGTTGAGCGTGAATAACGGTGCTAGTTATTTACTAGAAAATCGAGGGTGAAACTGCCGTTGGATGTCCGGAATTAAAGTGCCCCGCGGTGATATGTAGTCCATGAGCTAAACAAAACGGGGCGCCATAAAACGGATCAAACAATACGTCCAATAAATTATTCGATTTGAGCGGTATTCGAAAAGGGGGCGCTGCTCCGTTACCAACATTTGACCCCCATATATTTATACATCAATACGCATTCAGGACTGTAGGAGAGCGTTAAAATTTGATTTACCCCCGAAGTTCGTCAGCGGAGGAAATGATAAACTTCCACGGGATCCGCCAGACGCCCCTTGCCCCATTTAAAAATTCCTACTAATATTACACCTTAAAATAACACGAATTTATGTTTTTCAAATATTCCACACCCTCCGCAATAAACGTGATGTATAGTGCGCCCCGCGATTTCATTATTGCCTCCGCAGAAATAAGACGAAAAAAAAATAGTGATGTGGCCATCATGTTACTTTCTCCCATTTGATGGTTTAATAGCTATTTATAATTTCTTGGTTTATATTCATTTTTAGGGGTAAGGCCTTGAAAAAAAGTTAATTTCGGAATTTTTTTCAAGAGTTTAATAAAAGCATTGGAAAATTCAGTTAACGTAATTATAAATAAATTCTTTAAAAATTTTCATCAAATTTTACGATTTGGTATCAGGATCACAGGAACGAAAAGAGGAATTTTGGTCTTCATATTCTCAGCCAAATTCTTTAAAAATTTTCAACAAATTTTTCGATTAGGTATCAGCATCACGGGAACGAAAAAAGGAATTTTGGTCTTCATATTCTCAGCCAAATTCTTTAAAAATTTTCAACAAATTTTTCGATTAGGTATCAGGATCACAGGAACGAAAAGAGGAATTTTGGTCTTCATATTCTCAGCCAAATTCTTTAAAAATTTTCAACAAATTTTTCGATTAGGTATCAGCATCACAGGAACGAAAAAAGGAATTTTGGTCTTCATATTCTCAGCCAAATTCTTTAAAAATTTTCAACAAATTTTTCGATTAGGTATCAGGATCACAGGAACGAAAAGACGAATTTTGGTCTTCATATTCTCAGCCAAATTCTTTTAAAATTTTCAACAAATTTCACGATTTGGTATCACGATCACGGGAACGAAAAGAGGAATTTTGGTCTTCATATTCTCGGCCAAATTCTTTAAAACTTTTCAACAAATTTTTCGATTAGGTATCAGGATCAGAGGAACGAAAAGAGGAATTTTGGTCTTCATATTCTCTGCCAAATTCTTTAAAAAATTTTAACAAATTTTTCGATTAGGTATCAGGATCACAGGAAAGACAAGAGGAATTTTGGTCTTCATATTCTCTACCAAATTCTTTAAAAAATTTTAACAAATTTTACGATTCGGTATCAAGATCACAGGAACGAAAAGAGGAATTTTTGTCTTCATATTCTCAGCCAAATTCTTTAAAAATTTTCATCAAATTTTACGATTTGGTATCAGGATCACAGGAACGAAAAGAGGAATTTTGGTCTTCATATTCTCAGCCAAATTCTTTAAAAATTTTCAACAAATTTTTCGATTAGGTATCAGGATCACAGGAACGAAAAGAGGAATTTTGGTCTTCATATTCTCTGCCAAATTCTTTAGAAATTTTCAACAAATTTTTCGATTAGGTATCAGGTTCACAGAAACGAAAAGAGGAATTTTGGTCTTCATATTCTCTGCCAAATTCTTTAGAAATTTTCAACAAATTTTTCGATTAGGTATAAGGATCACAGGAACGAAAAAAGGAATTTTGATCTTCATATTCTCTGCCAAATTCTTTAGAAATTTTCTACAAATTTTTCGATTAGGTATCAGGTTCACAGAAACGAAAAGAAGAATTTTGGTCTTCATATTCTCTGCCAAATTCTTTAGAAATTCTCAACAAATTTTTCGATTAGGTATCAGGTTCACAGGAACGAAAAGAGGAATTTTGGTCTTCATTTTCTGTGCCAAATTCTTTAGAAATTTTCAACAAATTTTTCGATTAGGTATCAGGTTCGCAGAAACGAAATGAGGAATTTTGGTCTTCTAATTCTCTGCCAAATTCTTTTAAAATTTTTAACAAATTTTACGATTTGGTATCAGGATCACAGGAACGAAAAGAGGAATTTTGGTCTTCATTTTCTCAGCCTAATTCTTTAAAAATTTTCAACAAATTTTACGATTTGGTATCAAGATCACAGGAACCAAAAGAGGAATTTTGGTCTTCATATTCTCAGCCAAATTCTTTAAAATTTTTTTAACAAATTACACGATTTGGTATCAGGATCACGGGAACGAAAAGAGGAATTTTGGTCTTCATATTCTCTGCCAAATTCTTTAAAAAATTTTAACAAATTTCACGATTTGGTATCAGGATCACGGGAACGAAAAGAGGAATTTTGGTCTTCATATTCTCTGCCAAATTCTTTAAAAATTTTCAACAAATTTTTCGATTAGGTATCAGGATCACAGGAACGAAAAAAGAAATTTTGGTCTTCATATTCTCTGCCAAATTCTTTAAAAATTTTCAACAAATTTTTCGATTAGGTATCAGGATCACAGGAACGAAAAGAGGAATTTTGGTCTTCATATTCTCCGCCAAATTCTTTAAAAATTTTCAACAAATTTTTCGATTAGGTATCAGGATCACAGGAACGAAAAAAGAAATTTTGGTCTTCATATTCTCTGCCAAATTCTTTAAAAATTTTCAACAAATTTTTCGATTAGGTATCAGGATCACAGGAACGAAAAGAGGAATTTTGGTCTTCATATTCTCCGCCAAATTCTTTAAAAATTTTCAACAAATTTTTCGATTAGGTATCAGGATCACAGGAACGAAAAGAGGAATTTTGGTCTTCATATTCTCTGCCAAATACTTTAAAACTTTTTAACAAATTTCACGATTTGGTATCAGGATCACAGGAACGAAAAGAGGAATTTTGGTCTTCATATTCTCTGCCAAATTCTTTAGACATTTTCAACAAATTTTTCAATTAGGTATCAGGTTCACAGAAACGAAAAGAAGAATTTTGGTCTTCATATTCTCTGCCAAATTCTTTAGAAATTCTTAACTAATTTTTCGATTAGGTATCAGGATCACAGGAAAGACAAGAGGAATTTTGGTCTTCATATTCTCTACAAATTCTTTAAAAATTTTCAACAAATTTTACGATTCGGTATCAAGATCACAGGAACGAAAAGAGGAATTTTGGTCTTCATATTCTCAGCCAAATTCTTTAAAAATGTTCAACAAATTTTTCGATTAGGTATCAGGATAACAGGAAAGGCAAGAGGAATTTTGGTCTTCATATTCTCTGCCAAATTCTTTAGAAATTTTCAACAAATTTTTCGATTAGGTATCAGGTTCACAGAAACGAAAAGAGGAATTTTGGTCTTCATATTCTCTGCCAAATTCTTTAGAAATTTTCAACAAATGTTTCGATTAGGTATCAGGATCACAGGAACGAAAAAAGGAATTTTGGTCTTCATATTCTCTGCCAAATTCTTTAGAAATTCTTAACAAATTTTTCGATTAGGTATCAGGATCACAGGAACGAAAAGAGGAATTTTGGTCTTCATATTCTCTGCCAAATACTTTAAAACTTTTTAACAAATTTCACGATTTGGTATCAGGATCACAGGAACGAAAAGAGGAATTTTGGTCTTCATATTCTCTGCCAAATTCTTTAAAAATTTTCAACAAATTTATCGATTAGGTATCAGGATCACAGGAACGAAAAGAGGAATTTAGGTCTTCATTTTCTCTGCCAAATTTTTAAAAAAATTTTAACAAATTTTACGATTTGGTATCAGGATCACAGTAACGAAAAGAGGAATTTTGGTCTTCATATTCTCTGCCAAATTCTTTAGAAATTCTCAACAAATTTTTCGATTAGGTATCAGGATCACAGGAACGAAAAGAGGAATTTTGGTCTTCATATTCTCTGCCAAATTCTTTTAAAATTTTCAACAAATTTTACGATTTGGTATCAGGATCACAGGAACGAAAAGAGGAATTTTGGTCTTCATTTTCTCAGCCAAATTCTTTTAAAATTTTCAACAAATTTTACGATTTGATATCAGGATCGCAGAAACGAAAAGAGGAATTTCGGTCTCAATATTGACTGCCAAATTATTCAAAAATTTTCAACAAATTTTACGATTTGGTATCAGGATCGCAGAAACGAAAAGAGGAATTTTGGTCTTAATTTTGTCTGCCTAATTCTTTCAAAATTTTCAACAAATTTTACGATTTGGTATCAGGATCGCAGAAACGAAAAAAGGAATTTCGGTCTCAATATTGACTGCCAAATTATTCAAAAATTTTCAACAAATTTTACGATTTGGTATCAGGATCGCAGAAACGAAAAGAGGAATTTTGGTCTTAATTTTGTCTGCAAAATTCATTCAAAATTTTCAACAAATTTTATGATTTGGTATCAGGATCGCAGAAACAAAAAGATGAATTTTGGTCTTAATTTTGTCTGCCTAATTCTTTCAAAATTTTCAACAAATTTTACGATTTGGTATCAGGATCGCAGAAACGAAAAGAGGAATTTTGGTCTTAATTTTGTCTGCAAAATTCATTCAAAATTTTCAACAAATTTTATGATTTGGTATCAGGATCGCAGAAACAAAAAGATGAATTTTGGTCTTAATTTTGTCTGCCTAATTCTTTCAAAATTTTCAACAAATTTTACGATTTGGTATCAGGATCGCAGAAACGAAAAGAGGAATTTTGGTCTTAATTTTGTCTGCAAAATTCATTCAAAATTTTTAACAAATTTTATGATTTGGTATCAGGATCGCAGAAACGAAAAGAGGAATTTTGGTCTTAACTTTGTCTCCCTAATTCTTTCAAAATTTTCAACAACTTTTATGATTTGGTATCAGGATCGCAGAAACGAAAACAGGAATTTTGGTCTTAATTTTGTCTGCAAAATTCATTCAAAATTTTCAACAAATTTTATGATTTGGTATCAGGATCGCAGAAACGAAAAGAGGAATTTTGGTCTTAATTTTGTCTGCAAAATTCATTCAAAATTTTCAACAAATTTTATGATTTGGTATCAGGATCGCAGAAACGAAAAGAGGAATTTTGGTCTTAATTTTGTCTGCCCAATTCTTTCAAAATTTTCAACAAATTTTATGATTTGGTATCAGGATCGCGGAAACGAAAAGAGGAATTTTGGTCTTAATTTTGTCTGCAAAATTCATTCAAAATTTTCAACAAATTTTATGATTTGGTATCAGGATCGCAGAAACGAAAAGATGAATTTTGGTCTTAATTTTGACTGCCTAATTCTTTCAAAATTTTCAACAAATTTTACGATTTGATATCAGGATCGCAGAAACGAAAAGAGGAATGTCGGTCTCAATTTTGACTGCCAAATTATTTAAAAATTTTCAACAAATTTTACGATTTGGTATCAGGATCGCAGAAACGAAAAGAGGAATTTTGGTCTTAATTTTGTCTGCAAAATTCATTCAAAATTTTCAACAAATTTTATGATTTGGTATCAGGATCGCAGAAACGAAAAGAGGAATTTTGGTCTTAATTTTGTCTGCCCAATTATTTAAAAATTTTCAAGAAATTTTACGATTTGGTATCAGGATCGCAGAAACGAAAAGAGGAATTTTGGTCTTAATTTTGTCTGCCCAATTATTTAAAAATTTTCAAGAAATTTTACGATTTGGTATCAGGATCGCAGAAACGAAAAGAGGAATTTTGGTCTTAATTTTGTCTGCAAAATTCATTCAAAATTTTTAACAAATTTTATGATTTGGTATCAGGATCGCAGAAACGAAAAGAGGAATTTTGGTCTTAACTTTGTCTGCCTAATTCTTTCAAAATTTTCAACAAATTTTATGATTTGGTATCAGGATCGCAGAAACGAAAAGAGGAAGTTTGGTCTTAATTTTGTCTGCAAAATTCATTCAAAATTTTCAACAAATTTTATGATTTGGTATCAGGATCGCAGAAACGAAAAGAGGAATTTTGGTCTTAATTTTGTCTGCAAAATTCATTCAAAATTTTCAACAAATTTTATGATTTGTTATCAGGATCGCAGAAACGAAAAGAGGAATTTTGGTCTTAATTTTGTCTGCAAAATTCATTCAAAATTTTCAACAAATTTTATGATTTGGTATCAGGATCGCAGAAACGAAAAGAGGAATTTTGGTCTTAATTTTGTCTGCAAAATTCATTCAAAATTTTCAACAAATTTTATGATTTGGTATCAGGATCGCAGAAACGAAAAGAGGAATTTTGGTCTTAATTTTGTCTGCAAAATTCATTCAAAATTTTCAACAAATTTTATGATTTGGTATCAGGATCGCAGAAACGAAAAGAGGAATTTTGGTCTTAATTTTGTCTGCCCAATTATTTAAAAATTTTCAAGAAATTTTACGATTTGGTATCAGGATCGCAGAAACGAAAAGAGGAATTTTGGTCTTAATTTTGTCTGCAAAATTCATTCAAAATTTTCAACAAATTTTATGATTTGGTATCAGGATCGCAGAAACGAAAAGAGGAATTTTGGTCTTAATTTTGTCTGCCCAATTATTTAAAAATTTTCAAGAAATTTTACGATTTGGTATCAGGATCGCAGAAACGAAAAGAGGAATTTTGGTCTTAATTTTGTCTGCAAAATTCATTCAAAATTTTCAACAAATTTTATGATTTGGTATCAGGATCGCAGAAACGAAAAGAGGAATTTTGGTCTTAATTTTGTCTGCCCAATTATTTAAAAATTTTCAAGAAATTTTACGATTTGGTATCAGGATCGCAGAAACGAAAAGAGGAATTTTGGTCTTAATTTTGTCTGCCCAATTATTTAAAAATTTTCAAGAAATTTTACGATTTGGTATCAGGATCGCAGAAACGAAAAGAGGAATTTTGGTCTTAATTTTGTCTGCAAAATTCATTCAAAATTTTCAACAAATTTTATGATTTGGTATCAGGATCGCAGAAACAAAAAGATGAATTTTGGTCTTAATTTTGTCTGCCCAATTATTTAAAAATTTTCAAGAAATTTTACGATTTGGTATCAGGATCGCAGAAACGAAAAGAGGAATTTTGGTCTTAATTTTGTCTGCAAAATTCATTCAAAATTTTCAACAAATTTTATGATTTGGTATCAGGATCGCAGAAACGAAAAGAGGAATTTTGGTCTTAATTTTGTCTGCCCAATTATTTAAAAATTTTCAAGAAATTTTACGATTTGGTATCAGGATCGCAGAAACGAAAAGAGGAATTTTGGTCTTAATTTTGTCTGCAAAATTCATTCAAAATTTTCAACAAATTTTATGATTTGGTATCAGGATCGCAGAAACAAAAAGATGAATTTTGGTCTTAATTTTGTCTGCCTAATTCTTTCAAAATTTTCAACAAATTTTACGATTTGGTATCAGGATCGCAGAAACGAAAAGAGGAATTTTGGTCTTAATTTTGTCTGCAAAATTCATTCAAAATTTTTAACAAATTTTATGATTTGGTATCAGGATCGCAGAAACGAAAAGAGGAATTTTGGTCTTAACTTTGTCTCCCTAATTCTTTCAAAATTTTCAACAAATTTTATGATTTGGTATCAGGATCGCAGAAACGAAAACAGGAATTTTGGTCTTAATTTTGTCTGCAAAATTCATTCAAAATTTTCAACAAATTTTATGATTTGGTATCAGGATCGCAGAAACGAAAAGAGGAATTTTGGTCTTAATTTTGTCTGCAAAATTCATTCAAAATTTTCAACAAATTTTATGATTTGGTATCAGGATCGCAGAAACGAAAAGAGGAATTTTGGTCTTAATTTTGTCTGCCCAATTCTTTCAAAATTTTCAACAAATTTTATGATTTGGTATCAGGATCGCAGAAACGAAAACAGGAATTTTGGTCTTAATTTTGTCTGCCCAATTCTTTCAAAATTTTCAACAAATTTTATGATTTGGTATCAGGATCGCAGAAACGAAAAGAGGAATTTTGGTCTTAACTTTGTCTCCCTAATTCTTTCAAAATTTTCAACAAATTTTATGATTTGGTATCAGGATCGCAGAAACGAAAACAGGAATTTTGGTCTTAATTTTGTCTGCAAAATTCATTCAAAATTTTCAACAAATTTTATGATTTGGTATCAGGATCGCAGAAACGAAAAGAGGAATTTTGGTCTTAATTTTGTCTGCAAAATTCATTCAAAATTTTCAACAAATTTTATGATTTGGTATCAGGATCGCAGAAACGAAAAGAGGAATTTTGGTCTTAATTTTGTCTGCCCAATTCTTTCAAAATTTTCAACAAATTTTATGATTTGGTATCAGGATCGCAGAAACGAAAACAGGAATTTTGGTCTTAATTTTGTCTGCAAAATTCATTCAAAATTTTCAACAAATTTTATGATTTGGTATCAGGATCGCAGAAACGAAAAGAGGAATTTTGGTCTTAATTTTGTCTGCAAAATTCATTCAAAATTTTCAACAAATTTTATGATTTGGTATCAGGATCGCAGAAACGAAAAGAGGAATTTTGGTCTTAATTTTGTCTGCCCAATTATTTAAAAATTTTCAAGAAATTTTACGATTTGGTATCAGGATCGCAGAAACGAAAAGAAGAATTTTGGTCTTAATTTTGTCTGCCCAATTATTTAAAAATTTTCAAGAAATTTTACGATTTGGTATCAGGATCGCAGAAACGAAAAGAGGAATTTTGGTCTTAATTTTGTCTGCAAAATTCATTCAAAATTTTCAACAAATTTTATGATTTGGTATCAGGATCGCAGAAACAAAAAGATGAATTTTGGTCTTAATTTTGTCTGCCCAATTATTTAAAAATTTTCAAGAAATTTTACGATTTGGTATCAGGATCGCAGAAACGAAAAGAGGAATTTTGGTCTTAATTTTGTCTGCAAAATTCATTCAAAATTTTCAACAAATTTTATGATTTGGTATCAGGATCGCAGAAACGAAAAGAGGAATTTTGGTCTTAATTTTGTCTGCCCAATTATTTAAAAATTTTCAAGAAATTTTACGATTTGGTATCAGGATCGCAGAAACGAAAAGAGGAATTTTGGTCTTAATTTTGTCTGCAAAATTCATTCAAAATTTTCAACAAATTTTATGATTTGGTATCAGGATCGCAGAAACAAAAAGATGAATTTTGGTCTTAATTTTGTCTGCCTAATTCTTTCAAAATTTTCAACAAATTTTACGATTTGGTATCAGGATCGCAGAAACGAAAAGAGGAATTTTGGTCTTAATTTTGTCTGCAAAATTCATTCAAAATTTTTAACAAATTTTATGATTTGGTATCAGGATCGCAGAAACGAAAAGAGGAATTTTGGTCTTAACTTTGTCTCCCTAATTCTTTCAAAATTTTCAACAAATTTTATGATTTGGTATCAGGATCGCAGAAACGAAAACAGGAATTTTGGTCTTAATTTTGTCTGCAAAATTCATTCAAAATTTTCAACAAATTTTATGATTTGGTATCAGGATCGCAGAAACGAAAAGAGGAATTTTGGTCTTAATTTTGTCTGCAAAATTCATTCAAAATTTTCAACAAATTTTATGATTTGGTATCAGGATCGCAGAAACGAAAAGAGGAATTTTGGTCTTAATTTTGTCTGCCCAATTCTTTCAAAATTTTCAACAAATTTTATGATTTGGTATCAGGATCGCGGAAACGAAAAGAGGAATTTTGGTCTTAATTTTGTCTGCAAAATTCATTCAAAATTTTCAACAAATTTTATGATTTGGTATCAGGATCGCAGAAACGAAAAGATGAATTTTGGTCTTAATTTTGACTGCCTAATTCTTTCAAAATTTTCAACAAATTTTACGATTTGATATCAGGATCGCAGAAACGAAAAGAGGAATGTCGGTCTCAATTTTGACTGCCAAATTATTTAAAAATTTTCAACAAATTTTACGATTTGGTATCAGGATCGCAGAAACGAAAAGAGGAATTTTGGTCTTAATTTTGTCTGCAAAATTCATTCAAAATTTTTAACAAATTTTATGATTTGGTATCAGGATCGCAGAAACGAAAAGAGGAATTTTGGTCTTAACTTTGTCTGCCTAATTCTTTCAAAATTTTCAACAAATTTTATGATTTGGTATCAGGATCGCAGAAACGAAAAGAGGAAGTTTGGTCTTAATTTTGTCTGCAAAATTCATTCAAAATTTTCAACAAATTTTATGATTTGGTATCAGGATCGCAGAAACGAAAAGAGGAATTTTGGTCTTAATTTTGTCTGCAAAATTCATTCAAAATTTTCAACAAATTTTATGATTTGTTATCAGGATCGCAGAAACGAAAAGAGGAATTTTGGTCTTAATTTTGTCTGCAAAATTCATTCAAAATTTTCAACAAATTTTATGATTTGGTATCAGGATCGCAGAAACGAAAAGAGGAATTTTGGTCTTAATTTTGTCTGCAAAATTCATTCAAAATTTTCAACAAATTTTATGATTTGGTATCAGGATCGCAGAAACGAAAAGAGGAATTTTGGTCTTAATTTTGTCTGCCCAATTATTTAAAAATTTTCAAGAAATTTTACGATTTGGTATCAGGATCGCAGAAACGAAAAGAGGAATTTTGGTCTTAATTTTGTCTGCAAAATTCATTCAAAATTTTCAACAAATTTTATGATTTGGTATCAGGATCGCAGAAACGAAAAGAGGAATTTTGGTCTTAATTTTGTCTGCCCAATTATTTAAAAATTTTCAAGAAATTTTACGATTTGGTATCAGGATCGCAGAAACGAAAAGAGGAATTTTGGTCTTAATTTTGTCTGCAAAATTCATTCAAAATTTTCAACAAATTTTATGATTTGGTATCAGGATCGCAGAAACGAAAAGAGGAATTTTGGTCTTAATTTTGTCTGCCCAATTATTTAAAAATTTTCAAGAAATTTTACGATTTGGTATCAGGATCGCAGAAACGAAAAGAGGAATTTTGGTCTTAATTTTGTCTGCAAAATTCATTCAAAATTTTCAACAAATTTTATGATTTGGTATCAGGATCGCAGAAACGAAAAGAGGAATTTTGGTCTTAATTTTGTCTGCCCAATTATTTAAAAATTTTCAAGAAATTTTACGATTTGGTATCAGGATCGCAGAAACGAAAAGAGGAATTTTGGTCTTAATTTTGTCTGCCCAATTATTTAAAAATTTTCAAGAAATTTTACGATTTGGTATCAGGATCGCAGAAACGAAAAGAGGAATTTTGGTCTTAATTTTGTCTGCAAAATTCATTCAAAATTTTCAACAAATTTTTTGATTTGGTATCAGGATCGCAGAAACGAAAAGAGGAATTTTGGTCTTCATATTCTCAGCCAAATTCTTTAAAAATGTTCAACAAATTTTTCGATTAGGTATCAGGATAACAGGAAAGGCAAGAGGAATTTTGGTCTTCATATTCTCTGCCAAATTCTTTAGAAATTTTCTACAAATTTTTCGATTAGGTATCAGGTTCACAGAAACGAAAAGAGGAATTTTGGTCTTCATATTCTCTGCCAAATTCTTTAGAAATTTTCAACAAATGTTTCGATTAGGTATCAGGATCACAGGAACGAAAAAAGGAATTTTGGTCTTCATATTCTCTGCCAAATTCTTTAGAAATTCTTAACAAATTTTTCGATTAGGTATCAGGATCACAGGAACGAAAAGAGGAATTTTGGTCTTCATATTCTCTGCCAAATACTTTAAAACTTTTTAACAAATTTCACGATTTGGTATCAGGATCACAGGAACGAAAAGAGGAATTTTGGTCTTCATATTCTCTGCCAAATTCTTTAAAAATTTTCAACAAATTTATCGATTAGGTATCAGGATCACAGGAACGAAAAGAGGAATTTAGGTCTTCATTTTCTCTGCCAAATTTTTAAAAAAATTTTAACAAATTTTACGATTTGGTATCAGGATCACAGTAACGAAAAGAGGAATTTTGGTCTTCATATTCTCTGCCAAATTCTTTAGAAATTCTCAACAAATTTTTCGATTAGGTATCAGGATCACAGGAACGAAAAGAGGAATTTTGGTCTTCATATTCTCTGCCAAATTCTTTTAAAATTTTCAACAAATTTTACGATTTGGTATCAGGATCACAGGAACGAAAAGAGGAATTTTGGTCTTCATTTTCTCAGCCAAATTCTTTTAAAATTTTCAACAAATTTTACGATTTGATATCAGGATCGCAGAAACGAAAAGAGGAATTTCGGTCTCAATATTGACTGCCAAATTATTCAAAAATTTTCAACAAATTTTACGATTTGGTATCAGGATCGCAGAAACGAAAAGAGGAATTTTGGTCTTAATTTTGTCTGCCTAATTCTTTCAAAATTTTCAACAAATTTTACGATTTGGTATCAGGATCGCAGAAACGAAAAAAGGAATTTCGGTCTCAATATTGACTGCCAAATTATTCAAAAATTTTCAACAAATTTTACGATTTGGTATCAGGATCGCAGAAACGAAAAGAGGAATTTTGGTCTTAATTTTGTCTGCAAAATTCATTCAAAATTTTCAACAAATTTTATGATTTGGTATCAGGATCGCAGAAACAAAAAGATGAATTTTGGTCTTAATTTTGTCTGCCTAATTCTTTCAAAATTTTCAACAAATTTTACGATTTGGTATCAGGATCGCAGAAACGAAAAGAGGAATTTTGGTCTTAATTTTGTCTGCAAAATTCATTCAAAATTTTCAACAAATTTTATGATTTGGTATCAGGATAGCAGAAACGAAAAGAGGAATTTTGGTCTTAATTTTGTCTGCAAAATTCATTCAAAATTTTCAACAAATTTTATGATTTGGTATCAGGATCGCAGAAACAAAAAGATGAATTTTGGTCTTAATTTTGTCTGCCCAATTCTTTCAAAATTTTCAACAAATTTTACGATTTGGTATCAGGATCGCGGAAACGAAAAGAGGAATTTTGGTCTCAATATTGACTACCAAATTATTTAAAAATTTTCAACAAATTTTACGATTTGGTATCAGGATCGCAGAAACGAAAAGAGGAATTTTGGTCTTAATTTTGTCTGCCTAATTCTTTCAAAATTTTCAACAAATTTTACGATTTGGTATCAGGATCGCGGAAACGAAAAGAGGAATTTTGGTCTCAATATTGACTACCAAATTATTTAAAAATTTTCAACAAATTTTACGATTTGGTATCAGGATCGCAGAAACGAAAAGAGGAATTTTGGTCTTAATTTTGTCTGCAAAATTCATTCAAAATTTTCAACAAATTTTACGATTTGGTATCAGGATCGCAGAAACGAAAAGAGGAATTTTGGTCTCAATATTGACTGCCAAATTATTTAAAAATTTTCAACAAATTTTACGATTTGTAATCAGGATTGCAGAAACGAAAAGAGGAATTTTGGTCTTAATTTTGTCTGCCCAATTCTTTCAAAATTTTCAACAAATTTTACGATTTGGTATCAGGATCGCAGAAACGAAAAGAGGAATTTTGGTCTCAATATTGACTGCCAAATTATTTTAAAATTTTCAACAAATTTTACGATTTGGTATCAGGATCGCAGAAACGAAAAGAGGAATTTTGGTCTCAATATTGACTGCCAAATTATTTAAAAATTTTCAACAAATTTTACGATTTGGTATCAGGATCGCAGAAATGAAAAGAGGAATTTTGGTCTTAATTTTGTGTGCAAAATTCATTCAAAATTTTCAACAAATTTTATGATTTGGTATCAGGATCGCAGAAACGAAAAGAGGAATTTTGGTCTCAAAATTGACTGCCAAATTATTTAAAAATGTTCAACAAATTTTACGATTTCGTATCAGGATCGCAGAAACGAAAAGAGGAATTTTGGTCTTAATTTTGTGTGCAAAATTCATTCAAAATTTTCAACAAATTTTATGATTTGGTATCAGGATCGCAGAAACGAAAAGAGGAATTTTGGTCTTAACTTTGTCTGCCTAATTCTTTCAAAATTTTCAACAAATTTTACGATTTGGTATCAGGATCGCAGAAACGAAAAGAGGAATTTTGGTCTTAATTTTGTCTGCAAAATTCATTCAAAATTTTCAACAAATTTTACGATTTGGTATCAGGATCGCAGAAACGAAAAGAGGAATTTTGGTCTTAATTTTGTCTGCAAAATTCATTCAAAATTTTCAACAAATTTTACGACTTGGTATCAGGATCGCAGAAACGAAAAGAGGAATTTTGGTCTTAATTTTGTCTGCCCAATTCTTTCAAAATTTTCAACAAATTTTATGATTTGGTATCAGGATCGCAGAAACGAAAAGAGGAATTTTGGTCTGAATTTTGTCTGCAAAATTCATTCAAAATTTTCAACAAATTTTATGATTTGGTATCAGGATCGCAGAAACGAAAAGAGGAATTTTGGTCTTAATTTTGTCTGCCCAATTCTTTCAAAATTTTCAACAAATTTTACGATTTGGTATCAGGATCGCAGAAACGAAAAGAGGAATTTTGGTCTCAAAATTGACTGCCAAATTATTTAAAAATGTTCAACAAATTTTACGATTTCGTATCAGGATCGCAGAAACGAAAAGAGGAATTTTGGTCTTAATTTTGTGTGCAAAATTCATTCAAAATTTTCAACAAATTTTATGATTTGGTATCAGGATCGCAGAAACGAAAAGAGGAATTTTGGTCTCAAAATTGACTGCCAAATTATTTAAAAATTTTCAACAAATTTTACGATTTCGTATCAGGATCGCAGAAATGAAAAGAGGAATTTTGGTCTTAATTTTGTGTGCAAAATTCATTCAAAATTTTCAACAAATTTTATGATTTGGTATCAGGATCGCAGAAACGAAAAGAGGAATTTTGGTCTCAAAATTGACTGCCAAATTATTTAAAAATGTTCAACAAATTTTACGATTTCGTATCAGGATCGCAGAAACGAAAAGAGGAATTTTGGTCTTAATTTTGTGTGCAAAATTCATTCAAAATTTTCAACAAATTTTATGATTTGGTATCAGGATCGCAGAAACGAAAAGAGGAATTTTGGTCTTAACTTTGTCTGCCTAATTCTTTCAAAATTTTCAACAAATTTTACGATTTGGTATCAGGATCGCAGAAACGAAAAGAGGAATTTTGGTATCAATATTGACTGCCAAATTATTTAAAAATTTTCAACAAATTTTATGATTTGGTATCAGGATCGCAGAAACGAAAAGAGGAATTTTGGTCTGAATTTTGTCTGCAAAATTCATTCAAAATTTTCAACAAATTTTATGATTTGGTATCAGGATCGCAGAAACGAAAAGAGGAATTTTGGTCTTAATTTTGTCTGCCCAATTCTTTCAAAATTTTTAACAAATTTTTCGATTTGGTATCAGGATCGCAGAAACGAAAAGAGGAATTTTGGTCTTAATTTTGTCTGCAAAATTCATTCAAAATTTTCAACAAATTTTATGATTTGGTATCAGGATCGCAGAAACGAAAAGAGGAATTTTGGTCTTAATTTTGTCTGCAAAATTCATTCAAAATTTACAACAAATTTTATGATTTGGTATCAGGATTGCAGAAACGAAAAGAGGAATTTTGGTCTTAATTTTGTCTGCCTAATTTTTTCAAAATTTTCAACAAATTTTACGATTTGGTATCAGGATCGCAGAAACGAAAAGAGGAATTTTGGTATCAATATTGACTGCCAAATTATTTAAAAATTTTCAACAAATTTTATGATTTGGTATCAGGATCGCAGAAACAAAAAGAGGAATTTTGGTCTTAATTTAGTCTGCAAAATTCATTCAAAATTTTCAACAAATTTTATGATTTGGTATCAGGATCGCAGAAACGAAAAGAGGAATTTTGGTCTTAATTTTGTCTGCCCAATTCTTTCAAAATTTTCAACAAATTTTACGATTTGGTATCAGGATCGCAGAAACGAAAAGAGGAATTTTGGTCTTAATTTTGTCTGCAAAATTCATTCAAAATTTTCAACAAATTTTATGATTTGGTATCAGGATCGCAGAAACGAAAAGAGGAATTTTGGTATCAATATTGACTGCCAAATTATTTAAAAATTTTCAACAAATTTTATGATTTGGTATCAGGATCGCAGAAACGAAAAGAGGAATTTTGGTCTCAATTTTGTCTGCAAAATTCATTCAAAATTTTCAACAAATTTTATGGTTTGGTATCAGGATCGCAGAAACGAAAAGAGGATTTTTGGTCTTAATTTTGTGTGCAAAATTCATTCAAAATTTTCAACAAATTTTATGGTTTGGTATCAGGATCGCAGAAACGAAAAGAGGAATTTTGGTCTTAATTTTGTCTGCCTAATTCTTTCAAAATTTTCAACAAATTTTACGATTTGGTATCAGGATCGCAGAAACGAAAAGAGGAATTTTGGTCTCAATTTTGTCTGCAAAATTCATTCAAAATTTTCAACAAATTTTACGATTTGGTATCAGGATCGCAGAAACGAAAAGAGGAATTTTGGTCTTAATTTTGTCTGCCTAATTCTTTCAAAATTTTCAACAAATTTTACGATTTGGTATCAGGATCGCAGAAACGAAAAGAGGAATTTTGGTCTTAATTTTGTCTGCCTGATTCTTTCAAAATTTTCTACAAATTTTACGATAAGGTATCAGGATCGCAGAAACGAAAAGAGGAATTTTGGTCTCAATATTGACAGCCAAATTATTTAAAAATTTTCAACAAATTTTACGATTTGGTATCAGGATCGCAGAAACGAAAAGAGGAATTTTGGTCTTAATTTTTTCTGCAAAATTCATTCAAAATTTTCAACAAATTTTATGATTTGGTATCAGGATCGCAGAAACGAAAAGAGGAATTTTGGTCTTAATTTTGTCTGCCCAATTCTTTCAAAATTTTCAACAAATTTTACGATTTGGTATCAGGATCGCAGAAACGAAAAGAGGAATTTTAGTCTTAATTTTTTCTGCAAAATTCATTCAAAATTTTCAACAAATTTTATGATTTGGTATCAGGATCGCAGAAACGAAAAGAGGAATTTTGGTCTTAATTTTGTCTGCCCAATTCTTTCAAAATTTTCAACAAATTTTACGATTTGGTATCAGGATCGCAGAAACGAAAAGAGGAATTTTAGTCTTAATTTTTTCTGCAAAATTCATTCAAAATTTTCAACAAATTTTATGATTTGGTATCAGGATCGCAGAAACGAAAAGAGGAATTTTGGTCTTAATTTTGTCTGCCCAATTCTTTCAAAATTTTCAACAAATTTTACGATTTGGTATCAGGATCGCAGAAACGAAAAGAGGAATTTTGGTCTTAATTTTGTCTGCCCAATTCTTTCAAAATTTTCAACAAATTTTATGATTTGGTATCAGGATCGCAGAAACGAAAAGAGGAATTTCGGTCTCAATATTGACTGCCAAATTATTTAAAAATTTTCAACAAATTTTACGATTTGGTATCAGGATCGCAGAAACGAAAAGAGGAATTTTGGTCTCAATATTGACTGCCAAATTATTTAAAAATTTTCAACAAATTTTACGATTTGTTATCAGGATTGCAGAAACGAAAAGAGGAATTTTGGTCTTAATTTTGTCTGCCCAATTCTTTCAAAATTTTCAACAAATTTTACGATTTGGTATCAGGATCGCAGAAACGAAAAGAGGAATTTTGGTCTTAATTTTGTCTGCCCAATTCTTTCAAAATTTTCAACAAATTTTACGATTTGGTATCAGGATCGCAGAAACGAAAAGAGGAATTTTGGTCTTAATTTTGTCTGCCCAATTCTTTCAAAATTTTCAACAAATTTTACGATTTGTTATCAGGATTGCAGAAACGAAAAGAGGAATTTTGGTCTTAATTTTGTCTGCCCAATTCTTTCAAAATTTTCAACAAATTTTACGATTTGGTATCAGGATCGCAGAAACGAAAAGAGGAATTTTGGTCTTAATTTTGTCTGCCCAATTCTTTCAAAATTTTCAACAAATTTTATGATTTGGTATCAGGATCGCAGAAACGAAAAGAGGAATTTTGGTCTTAATTTTGTCTGCCCAATTCTTTCAAAATTTTCAACAAATTTTACGATTTGGTATCAGGATCGCAGAAACGAAAAGAGGAATTTTGGTCTTAATTTTGTCTGCCTGATTCTTTCAAAATTTTAAACAAATTTTACGATTAGGTATCAGGATCGCAGAAACGAAAAGAGGAATTTTGGTCTCAATATTGACTGCCAAATTATTTAAAAATTTTCAACAAATTATACGATTTGGTATCAGGATCGCAGAAACGAAAAGAGGAATTTTGGTCTTAATTTTGTCTGCCTAATTCTTTCAAAATTTTCAACAAATTTTACGATTTGGTATCAGGATCGCAGAAACGAAAAGAGGAATTTTGGTCTTAATTTTGTCTGCCTGATTCTTTCAAAATTTTAAACAAATTTTACGATTAGGTATCAGGATCGCAGAAACGAAAAGAGGAATTTTGGTCTCAATTTTGTCTGCAAAATTCATTCAAAATTTTCAACAAATTTTATGATTTGGTATCAGGATCGCAGAAACGAAAAGAGGAATTTTGGTTTTAATTTTGTCTGTCCAACTCTTTCAAAATTTTCAACAAATTTTACGATTTGGTATCAGGATCCCAGAAATGAAAAGAGGAATTTCGGTCTCAAAATTGACTGCCAAATTATTTAAAAAATTTCAACAAATTTTACGATTTGGTATCAGGATCGCAGAAACGAAAAGAGGAATTTTGGTCTCAATTTTGTCTGCAAAATTCATTCAAAATTTTCAACAAATTTTATGATTTGGTATCAGGATCGCAGAAACGAAAAGAGGAATTTTGGTTTTAATTTTGTCTGTCCAATTCTTTCAAAATTTTCAACAAATTTTACGATTTGGTATCAGGATCGCAGAAACGAAAAGAGGAATTTCGGTCTCAATATTGACTGCCAAATTCTTTAAAAATTTTCAACAAATTTTACGATTTGGTATCAGGATCACAGGAACGAAAAGAGGAATTTTGGTCTCAATATTGACTGCCAAATTCTTTAAAAATTTTCAACAAATTTTTCGATTAGGTATCAGGATCACAGGAACGAAAAGAGAAATTTTGGTCTTCATATTCTCTGCCAAATTCTTTAAAAAATTTTCATAAAATTTTACGATTTGGTATTAGGATCACAGGAACGAAAAGGACAAATTTTGATCTTAATATTTTCTGCCTAAAATCCAAAAATCAGTTGATCAGGAGACCAGGAAACAGATGTGAATGAGGTTGCAGAAAAAAAACGCAAATCTTCAATTGAGTGTTTTATTGTTGACTCATAAGAAAATAATTCAGCATAAATAAAATACATTACGTATCTTAACCATAGGCGGGGTTAAACATTATATCGTAATAGGCAGCAAGTCATGCATTTCAACTTGTAAAAAAAATCCTAGCTCGACACGGTGTGGTCCAGTTTGCGCGCCTCCTGTTCCAGCAGGAGGGTGTCCAGCGATTAGTCTTGCGAGACGGTACCCGATCGCTTGTCGCAGCTGCTGCATCTCGCGGCCCGCCCTCGTACTACGAAGCACGTACAGCTGTCGTCGTTTAATCTCTTGATTCATTTGTTCACGCAGTGATGACACCTGCATATACAAAAAAAACACTTTTAATATACTTAAATACTGATATAATTATGGATGAATATACCTGACTTTCAAGACATGCAGCTTGTTGCCTATGGGTCTGTTCTCTGGCCTCCAACAATCTCTGGGCTGGTAGCTGGGCCGTCCTGTATCTCTCAACCTCCGACCTGTCGAATTTAATGTGGAGACCTCCCCCGCCGGCACCCTGACAAAAATTAAAAATTGCCAATTTTAATTGAATCCGTCTAAATTGCACCCAAGCAACACAAATTTGATTTGAAAATCGGGATCAATTTGAAATTTTCGTTTAGCCGCTACGGCCGATCAATGTCAGAAAACTTTCAAAATTTTTTAAACCAACATTTTTGCTATTTAAGATAGCTAAAAATTTTTAACGCCAATGGATTTAGCTCGTTTTGATGAAAAAGGAAGCTATAACCTAATGGTCTACGATGACTTCTATGAAATTGCATTTTATAATCAATAACTCAAGAACGAGATTTTGAAAATTTAATATGTGAATTGCAGCCCTCGATAAAAGGCCACGGTGCTTGCCTAAAAAGGCTACTAGAAACTATTTTAAATGTACATCGAGCGTTTTGTAGACTCGGATTAAACTCACGTTTAAACCGTCAAAATTATGAAAGAAGGAAAAAAACATATACACACAGACACACAGACAAATAGACAGAACATTTTTTTTCCAGAAATTATTGAAATGGCATCTAGTGACCCCAAAACGGATATTTCCGTAAAAAAAGAATTGGAAAAAATTTTCACGATCACAGTACTTTCTCGTACTTCGTAATGGAGAAAGTAAAAATCAATGTGGTCCTCGATAAACTACTCCATCATACTTCATCTCGGAAAGCAAATCTTTGCGTAATTAAGTACTTGTAATGGAGCCCCCGAATTTTCCATATAATCAGCTGATTTGTAAGCCGCCCTTTCCCGCGGAAACTCGGGGACGTGATTACTTAACGGGTAACTTTGCATTTAAATTTGGGCCGTTCCCGCGGAATTATTACATCGGTTCGTATCAGGACACAGTATGTATTCATAAAGGGTGCGCCTCAGGTCATTAAAGAGGTCCATTCGATTAATCTACATCACCCTTTTTTTAAGGGAAATCACGACAGTCTTTCTAAAAGCAATTTCTCGAGATTAGGTGCAACGCAATTAATTACTTTAATGTCTCGCGGGTTTCTTCTTTTCTGTGAAAATTTAAAGCTTGCTGCAATTACTTCCGGTTTTATATTGTATATGTTCTGATACGGCGAAAAATTCTATCTCATGTCTTCCAATGCCATCAGTTCAAGAAATTAATTAAAACTGCATTTCTCTTTGAATGAAATTTAAAAATTAGTAAGCTATTTATTATAACATTTTTTCCAAAGATATGCAAAAAACACCACACTACAAGTTTACTAATTCTAGCCCAACGAAAAAGTTAGCAATAGGGTAAAACTACCTTAAATAACCCTGTATAATAGAGTAATCGTTAATTGGAGCAGCTGAGTCTGGATGTGTGCAAGACAATATATTGTAAAACAAAACTTATTATTACTTTTATACTTTTATATATGTTTATAGAAAAAGTATACGACTTAATGGTGGAATATCTACTTTCACAATTCCTTTCATTTGTTTTGAACAAAAACAATCCCACCAATGCGACCGCGACGTATCCGTCCCTGCGAAACCTAACAAAGCACCCCTTATTCTCCACCTGCAGATGCGAGTGAAGCTGAAGCGTTGTTAGGCAAGGCCACATCGTTTGTTGATAATGAAGAGCTCGCAGGATGCCTAATTATTAGGCAATGGGGGGGCCGACTGGTGACGTGTCCGCATGTAAACATCCTCATTATATGAGGACGTCGTCGGATAGGGGTTTGAACTGCTGCAGCAGTAAACGGTTAACTGCCGCAGTTAAGTCTCAGTGCTTGGTGAAATTTTTGAGTTATTCACCGGAGTGCTGATGGCGGAATTAAGTGTTCCCTGCGATGAATTGATGGGACCGTTAACGTTCATATAATTTATCAGTTGGCCGCATCTCCCTATGGCCATATTCTGCTCTCCTTAATGCCTAACACCGGGCGTCTGCCGCTGGTCCGACTCCCTTATCTCCGATAACGTGTAATATAATGATGTGTAGCAGTGCCCATCTCGAATTGACACGTAACGATCCCTGGAATGGGAAAATCAATAAGGACCCAGTCACGCTATCCACGGGACTTTAACGCGTATACTCAAAACTAGTTTGTTTTGGCGTATGTTTCGTGATTGGATAATCGACGGCACGTCAGGGCACTTCCTCACGCTGAAAGTGGAAACTACATCCCGCAGGACGCGGGACGAAGACGCATCGTCGCCAGGGAGGATCGCGTGTTGCCGTCGCGTGATCGTTTCCAGAGTGCAGATTGAAAATGCATCCTCTAAATTAACTGCAATGGCCGCACAATGCATATTGCCAAATAGACATAAAGGAACCTGATGGATGTCTAATAAAGGTATGGGGCAGACGACGTGGAAAAAAGATTAATGCAATGCCCGGAAGTCAATTTTCCCGGAAGGGACCCGCCATAAATCATCTCAATATCAATCACACGCTGGGTCTAGACTCTAGAACATTGCCAAGATTTTTCAGTTGAATTTTTCTACGTTTATCCTTCGACCATATATTTTATAAATTTAATTTCCCGATACATAATTTTTCGAATAATTTTATAATGATATATTTTCTAATTAAATTATAAACCTTTCGTCGTGACTCTCGTTTTTAACCTTTACCTAACGAATGCGACCTAAAAAATATTCCCGTAACATCGAATGCCACCGTATTCACGATAATACAAATAATTTCCCGGCGCATTCACCAAAGTGACAGTTGCGATTATTATAACCTAGCTCGTTAGCCCAGGGTTAACATTATTCTGACATTATATAAATGAAATATTTTTTTCAGATATTCATGGTGTATAACTGTATTAATGGTTAAAAAAATACATATTTTTTTAATAGGTCTATTTATGGATGCAAATAAAATAAATACCAGATTAATAGTTCTATTTGAAAGTAATACTGCTATAACAAGAGAACGATTCCTAAAATTTGAAAACTGTTGCTGTATATATATGGTTTGATATTTATTTTTGTGTTATTGCAAAAATAATAATACTTTACTGTTTTTTGCGTTGCATTATTTAAATTCTTGATGTAATGTCGATTTATACTCCATTATATTAGTTGTGATTCTAATTTATTTTAAATTTAATACTTTTTTCTCAATGTAATGTTAATAATCGGTTACTGTAGCTATTATTTTCAATTATTTTTTTTACTTCATTTGGATGGTAAATAAAAATATTTAAATGAAAATGTAATTTAATGTAATTGACTTTTGATTTAGTAAATATTATTTATGATACATTTCATTTAAATCGCGCATACGTTTCAAGTATAAAAATTGTACACATATGGATGTTTTTTACTTTCTCCGTTACGAAGTACGAGAAAGTATTGTAATCGTGATTTTGTTTTCAAAAAATTTTTTTCCGGAAATATTCGTTTTGGGGTTCCTAGATGCCATTTCAACAATTTCCGGAAAAAAAATTTTGTGTCTGTGTGTGTGTGTGTCTGTGTGTGTGTGTGTCTGTCTGTGTGCGCTGTATCTCAAAAACTAACAAAGCAATTGATATGAAACTTTAAACATACGTCTTATTTGATAATCCGAGGAACTGAAAAGCTTTTGGTAAAATTTCGTACACCGGAAGTGGGTGTTTACCTTAACTGTTTTTTTTTGTTTTTTGCCAATATTTTCTTAAATATAAAAGTATCACAAAAACATTTAAACAAACATTGAAGACAACAAAGAAATGAACACCTTTTGCTTGAAAACATTTTTCATAAAATCATTTTTATTCGAGAAAAAAAAATGTATTATTATTTTTTTTATTTTTGGTTTATATTTATAAAACGATAATAGTTACAGCAAATTTATGTTAATAATAATTGTAGAGAATGCCAAAATGAACAACTTATAAAGAATAAGTTTTTTTCGAAATCCCTTTAGTTTTTGCGTAAACTTGAAGTGTAATTTTTCCATCTTTCATAATTTTGACGTTTTAAACGTCAGTTTCATCCGAGCCTATAAAACACTCGATGTACATTTAAATTGAAAATTAACCACGAAAGCGTAAATATAAATGATACCGTCAAGTCGGAGAAAGTAACACGATGGCCACATCACCATTTTTTTTTGCTCCTTTCAAACCAGACACACAGGCTGAATTGATTTGCAGGGCGTGTTTTAAAACGGGACATACGCAGTGACAGCCTGTGAAAATTGAAAAAAAAAAGAAAAAAATGGGCTTCAGATTTGCTTTAACAAGAAAATCCATAAAATTACAATTAGACATGTGAGTATATGTATACCTTCTTTTATACCACAACCTGCGTTTACAAACAAATAATAAAAGCATGTGAATACAAAATCATTAGTCGAAGAAAAAATAAATAAATAAAAGCATGAAATCCATAATTAAATAATAAAATCCGGGCAGAAAGACTGATTATCGATAGGACAGACAAACACATTTTTTAAATTTATGTTCATTTTGTATTTTCGTAAATGTATTGTCTGAATAAAAATTTTGTATATAATAAAATCCGTAAAAAACTATTCATTTTGAAACTATACAATAGTCACGAAAACACAATTAATGGTTGTGTTCAACTAGGCAATAAAGTGACTGATTTACTGACGCGGCTGTGAATCTAAGCAAGACAGTGAATCTGCTTTATTGCCGTGTTGAACATTGAATTTTTATTATTTAGAATAAATTAACAATAACTTGTAATATTATGATTTTTCAATATTTTTAATTGTATCAACATACTCTAGACAGGCTATATAAAATTTTCGTAAATTGTCATCTATAGTAAAATAATGTTTTGCCTGTGTGTTGGACCGTGAAGTCTCATGTGATTTGCGAATCAAAATATTTGATAGGTTGCGAAGTCTCATATGATTGGCGAATGATTTTATCAGCGTAACCACCAACAAAGCATTTCACTAAAATCTTTCATTATTTATCTATCCACAAAAAAAACATTTATTTTGGCAAAGGTACAGTATTACCGGCCATTTGAGACGCGTGATGGTAAAGTTTGCATAGAGTGAAAAAGTATTCGGAGAACGCGATAACAAATCTTCGGAGCCAATTGAATTTAAGGTCTCTGCGCAAAACGCCTCGAGAGCTAGGTACAACTCTAAGAACGTCATTGTCACTTGATTATAATGTTAACACGTCGGTACTAGACTCATTTTTTTTATAGACTTATACAACTGTCTTCTCACGTTATGTTAATTTTTTTACAACTAGTTGTGATTAAAACATTAAATTTTTAAGTTAGTCTGATATTCTGATGTTATTACAAGTAATAGATAAATCACAACTTCCTTTGTATAAGCTTCTTCCTCAACAAGCAACAAGTGGTTATCTCGTCAGCGCCTGTCATATTTCTTATCAAAAAACAAGCAAATTAAATTAAGACGAAAAGTAGCCCGAATATATAAGTATTGCGACAAGGTTGAGTATCCAGGCTACTTTTTGTCTTAATTTAATTTATTTAATGCCTCTGCAACAAGTAAAGGTTTTCAATTTTAATTATAAACCAAACTATTCCGGCATGCAACCGCACAGTTTAGAGAAGCAACAAAACCAAAACAATTCCGCAAAAAATTAACACTTAATTCGGAAAACCATCATAGACACTTACCTTGCTCAGTTTCCAGCCGATAACGCAATCTCTAAAGTTTAATCGAAACCAACCTTTGCGATAAGGGTAGCAGGGACACTCAATAATTACTCGCAACTAGTTTTGACAAATCGATTAAATCCGTTATCAGCCCACTTGCGGATTTAATAACGAACCGTTCATTTATCTTGTAATGACCATCACTAAATATATTCCTTCGATAACTTACAATCCAATTCATTATTGATAATTGAAATCAATGTAAAATATGTTTAATACTGGGAAGTTTTAAAACTACTTTAAATTAAATATTACATGCTTAAGGTAATGGTTATTTTATGAGATGAATTATTAATTTTAAGCATTGCATTGGTTAGATCTTATTAAAAAAATATTAAAGAATAATACTGATGTATTATAAAATCATGTATTATGATTTGAGTCTTTTAAATAAAAATTGACACCTTATCTATTGAAGATTAAAATAATTAATTATGTGTACAACTTCCTTCAACAGACTACGTATAGATGTATGTTTAATACATCGCAACTGCGAAACTAGCCGAAAATTTTACCACGTTTACTGCTTTACGGGACATATGTGTCCCGTAGTTGACATATTTGGACATATTTACGGGCGGAGTTTGTAACTTCGTCGTACTCTAAAAGTTTTTTGGTAACGATCATCGATTAATATTAATTTGTGGTACCGATTAATTTCATTCGGTTTACAGTAACACAATTTTCAAAAAAAAAAAACTGTACGGGGTTTATATGACCGCCTATAATAAAGTCAAACAAAAATCGTAGCTGTAGTGAACGTGTTAAATATATACTTCCGTATAGTGCAGTTAGTTGACTATAACATGTTTCTAGCTGGTGTTTTAACATGCATTAGTTAGAAATATCTTAGTAAAACTGTTTTTTTTTTTTAATTTAGTATTAAAATTGCTATTGATTATACTATTCTTACCTTTCCGATCCGAATTGCTTATTGCATGCTTAATTGTAGATTTAATACAGATCAGCTATAATATAAAGTAAACATTTATGATGTAATCCAAACTTACCGAAAACTATTTTTTCTCGCTCCACTTGCTTATAAATACTATATTTAAATGTAGATTATTTGGAAGAAAACTGCACAGCAATTCATCAAAAATCATTGTTTTTTGTAAAATAATTCAAGTTATAAAAATGTCCGTAATTCCAATATTTATAAGCATGTAAAGGAAACGAGGATAATGGGAATGTGATAACTGGAAACATGTATCGATTATAGCTAAAACGACTGCTCGTAACTTCAATTACACAGGTCGTAATGCGAATGAATTAATTGGCGAATGGGGCATACATTGATATAGCAAAAGTAATAAAAATAAATTGGGCCATTTATAAGTGAAATATTTTATTTTAACGGGGCTTATAATTATAGTTTTATTTTTTTTATATAAAATGAAATGATCATACAGCGTACACCGTATTTTCCAACCAAGCGCTCAAATAACGTAGAAATATAATTTCAGTCTCTCTTAATGTATTAATATTCATGTATGTATATATAGTTATATTACAGAAACTGAAGAAGTTGGAGTTTTGGGGTTCGGGATAGTTCTAGCTCTCCCTACATGGCCTTATGTACACGCACGTATCAAGGACATAAATGACATTTATTCTAACTAAAATAAGCCATGTGATCTCCATTCTTAGCTAACCACCTAAATTATAAAACAATTGCTTTACACGTAATTATTTTACAGATAATTGTTTTTTTAGTTCGTTAGTAGGCCCTGGTCACACAAATCAAATTGCTTATTATTTCGGGATGGGGTCGAGTTTTTTTTTGTACATCTCAGATATTTACACACAGGAATGGAATTAACGGAAGTAGCAGTATTAGGTGGTAACTGCTGTGCCAGGATGAGGAACTCGTTGATGGGAAGAAGTTCTCGTTGTCTGGCGCTTTGAGCTCTCCCCTGTCGCTGTCCTCCGCTGCAGGGTTGCTGCGGAGCCGCAGATCTGCATGGAACAGAAAATACAGAGGGTGTCATTAAATTTGGGAGTTCCTCTTATTTCCGGACAGCAACTGCACGAACATTCTACTCAACAAGAGGGGCACTCGAGGCATGCATAGAACAATGTTAATTCAAACCAGGAGCACTAATACCTTGAATCGAGTACTCTTTAACATTTTAATTAAAGTATTTATTGGTTGTAGCACATAATTTTAGCACAAAATATATTTTTTTAAACCAACGATTGCAACTATTACTTCCTTATCATTCTTACCTTCCTCTACCACCGATCAATAAAATGAACTATTATTTTTAAATAAAACAAGAAAATTTATATTTTTGTTCTCCGGTATCACTTCAAAATATTACTTAAACGTTACTTAACACAATGATCAAATTCAATTTTCATCATACTTTCCGTGGTCGTTATCTTCAGTTTCACTTTACTAACGGTTGTTAGAAGGTTGCTGGCTTTGGATCTCTCGGGGGGCACGTAAAGAATAGTCCCCTGTGTGCTCGTCGTAAGTGGTGGCTAAAGAGCCCTCTGTCCGAATTCCTTCTCTTCCTTCAGCGCTCACTTCGGCCCCAATGCACCTAACAAACCACGCAGCGACGCTTTTCTACCGATAGACCATACTTGGCTCCAGGCCAGAAATGTGTCAAGGAGGTTTTAATAGCTATGAGTACTTGCGTTGCCTCAGGACGTGCATGCGACATTACCCCTGCGGGAGTGTCCTTCAGCGATATTTTCTCTTAACCAGCAAAACCAAAAAGGCTTTAGAGTCTTTAGACGATCGACATCTTGATTATGTTTAGTACCGTTTTTGATAAGTGCAGCCATAAAATAATTTCTATGAGGACGCTATCACATGCTTCAATCAGTAACTATAGAATTTGGCACATTCTTCATTTATATTGCTAAAAATGTTATTTGCGCTAGTAATCTTTAGAACAAATTATTTATTTTCATATAATATTATTTTCTTGATGTGAAAAAGATGAGCGCGGATATTGACTGTAGTTATTCCTAAACAATAATTTTTGGCCTGGGTAATAAAACATGTCCTGCTCTAGCTAATGAGCCAAGACCGGCCAACCTTCGAGGCCTGTTCCTCAGCGAGATCCTAAACTTCATAAAAAGGGTAGGGTGGCTGGAGAGTAAGGTCTCTCATTAAAATGGAGGGTACTGTAGGCTACCTGCGAGATCCAGAGAGCGCAAGAATAAATAAGGTAAGGAAGATGGTCGAGCATGGTTCTGATCATGTTAAAAATATTAGATGGTGGTTCTATAAGACGAAGGCCACACCTTTTTCGAAAGAAAACCGGTACCTTGGAAGTAAAGCACCCACCAAGGAAAGTGAAACGAATCAAAAGGTTTACGTCCGGGGATTGCCGGACCTGGTTTGATTACATCTTTATCGCACCTTTGCTAGTATTATTTTCTTTTACAAAATTATAACAACTTCTTCAGAAAATCGTATCTTAAATTCTAGAGATCGGCATTAAAATGGATATTTTTAGTATACTCGGTTCTATTTTTATTGGCCAACCAGATCTGGTGATTTTTTATAATGTTGGATATTTGGTTGGAAACTCTGGTTGTAATTCTGACTTTTGCCTTTAAAATAAATTTGAGATTATGTTTTCCACATGTGCTTAATTACCCTATCATAAAGATGAATTGAGTGGCGGAACATGTTTCATGTAAGTCGTATTGAAAATTGCGAAAAAACAACCAAAATAATTCAAAAATATTATATTATACAATGTGTGCCTGAAGTATGGAATATATTCAGAAAACCGAAATGAAATATTTTTGGAAAAAATCCTCAAACAGGTCGATTTTCTTTTATAAAAGTACACATTTTTGCATGAAAGTCGATTTTCAATCGTCATTTGTTTTTGAGTAATGACGTCATTCATTTTGGATTTCAATGGCAATTTTTCTTCTTGCTTTTAAGAGATCTTTTCATTGTCGAACTGGAAGTATAAAAATGTTGTTAGTTTACATAAGAAACTTTTCGAGTAAATGATAGTTAAAGGTGAGAACCCGATATTTAGAGTTTTTGCAAAAATGAATGTTCCAGCGCTTATAGCAACTTTTCCAAACAATAATGATCTTGACCTTCCCTGTAATACAATATGGTTTGAGCAAGACAGCGCATCCCCGCACTAGGCGCGTTTTTTTTTATTTCTAGCATGTAGAAATTCTTCTTGAACATTTTGAATATTTTCCAGGCTAATTCTGCGCATTCATCGCTCTCGCGGGCTATCCTATCGGTCATCGCCTGCCAATCTACCTATTCGTAAAGCAATTGTCAAAAAACGCATATAGTGCGGGGGTGCGCCTTCTTGCTGAAACCATATTGTATTACATGGAAGTTCAAGATCATTTTTGTTTGAAAAAAAAAACGCTGGAACAAGGTCATTTTGAAAAAACTCTAAATATCAAGTTCTCACCTTCAACTGTCATTTACTCTAAAAATGTCTTATGTAAGATGGTAACATTTTTATACTGCCAGTTCGACAATGAAAAGATCTTTCAAAATCAAAAACAAAAATAGGGAGTTGCTATTTAAAAACAAAATGTATGACGTCAATCTTCGATCCTTAACTATCCACTTTGAGACGCGAAACTGGTTGGTGGTTTATGATGAGTAGTAGTGAATTGATGTGCTTTTAATTAAAATGCTGAAAGTACTTGGTTCAAGGTAATGCAGCGCAACGCGGAAACGAATTCGTGCAAGAGAAATAAAAGACAGAATGACGCCACCTTAACACCCTAACACGCCAACACACACTAGAATATTGTAAAAGGAGGAAATGATTATAGAAAAATTCATAAAACGTCCACAGCATCAGCATTTACCTCTCTCTTTAGTCGATTCGTGTTCGAATATTTCATTGCTACCGAGGTCGGAACTAGGTTCTTTCTGTCGACCGCGCTGTTTTATAATATCTGCATACAACACAAACACATGTCATTGCTTTTTCTCTTTTTATACGTTATGTTCGGATATTGGGGGATTTAGGGGGTGGCGATTACCTTTCTCGACGGTGGTTCTGATCGGTGCAGACGTGGTCGTTATTACTTTTTGAGTCGAAGGGGTCGGGATGTCTAGAAAGAACGTTTGTTTTTTCGTTACAGTCACGTAACGGACCAAATAAAAAATAACGTGCACAGCAGAAAACAAAAAAGGGATAATATATATAAAATGAAATACAAAACGGAGCATGTTTTCGGGTGGAATGGGAAACGTGTACGTGTATCGGGGGATTTGTTGCCGCTGATTTAATTAAACCGGAGAGGTCCAGAAACAACGGGATCGATCTGGAAGTGGCGTCACCGATTCACGTGAGGCAGAAATAAAAAGGGAAAAACCGTACGAACGAACATTTTCGCCATCGTCCTCTTTGAATGCTGATTGTGAAAGTAATTCTCACGTCTAAGTGCTGGGCCTGGGATGCTCTTCTTCGGCATTCGGCAGATGCGCGTGACGGTTTGAAAAGGAGCAGAAAGGAGAAAACGGCGCTTGTATGACAGACGATCCCCGTCAGCGGGAATCTGCCGGTTACACAATGCCAGCCCGGCTGAATCGCATCCGATTTCTATGAATCGTTTTATCAGGACGATGACAGAGCATACTCGCTTGTTATCGGTTAAAAGATTGCGGCTTTCCGTTTACATTTGGCCATTTCGCGTTTCTCTAGAAAATGGGAGCGATATCCTGGCTAAAGGAATTAAATAGGAAAGTATACAGCCAGCCGGGGAACGGGGATGCCATTGAGGACAACTTACGGTATAACTTAATGGTTCCGTCCGTCTCCCCCAGCGAGTTCTTCGAGACGCATTTGTAGGACCCATAGTCCGAGGGCGCCACCGCTTTTATGGTGAGCTTCATGTGGACCTTGTAGGCATTGTCAACTAATCCTGGTTCATACTTTGCTCCTGAAAATAGATTTAGTTAGCAAAACACCAGGTATATTTTCGATCATATAAATCTTAAACCCAAGACTATAATAATTGCTAATGAAAGAGATCAAAAGATTATAGTTGAACGCAAGGAACTAAAACATTCCTGTTAAAGTTGTGAAACGAACGATTTGATTTAACTACGTACAAGTATAAAAAGTGTAGGTTTATTCAGTTCCGGTTAACTCCTAAGCGCTGATTCGGGTCAAATACTTTAATCCCACCAACTAATTCACACTTTTTTTCCGCCGAGGGAGGTGTAATTTCTGCGACGGCAATCCTTTCAAAGAATTAGAACGCGGATTAAGCGGCCGCACAAAAAGCGAAACATAGATAGAACACTTTCGGTTTATTTAATGGTCACGGGGGATTAACGATGATGAATAGTGGTTTTCTTTGCGGTGCGTGCGAAGGTCAAGATGGCGGTCGCCCTTTTTCCTAGCGGGACGGTAATTTGGCGATGATTTACAGGTCGAACTGTAAAGTGGTGGCGGTATTCCGGGAATGGCGAGCACATGTGCGCGGCCTGTTAATAAATATGTTAAGTTTGACAAGAGATTACCCAAGTTGCGCCGTATATTCTGGACGGCATATTTCAGGCTAATCTGTTGTCTGTCAGGGTCTGTGTGTGTACCTACCCCCGCGGTAAGTTTATTCAAATTTAATTCCACCGCAGGTTATATTTTTCGGTTTACTGCTGAAGTTCGAGGGTGATGTTTATAGATGTTGGGGCGGGCTCATAAAACTTTATTTTTAATGTGTACCTACTCTATTTAATTCTCTGACTGTTTGAATAATACGTCAGCTGGTGGTAAAAAATCAATTGCGGCCACTAGCAATTCTTATTGGGTCACCGGATAAATTTTTTTTTTTAAAAGGTGAATAAAAGTAACAGAATTGGATGTTGGCTGTTAGCTTGTTGAACATGTTGATGGTAGAGCCACTTATACAACATACCCCCCCCCCTTTTTTGAGGAAAGAAAGAACGATTTATCTTTCTGGATGAAAAAGTGTTTCAAGAATTCATTACAAAATTTTGCTGAGCTTGAAACTACAGGTTTCGATGTCGGTACATACTTTAAAGTCAGTATTTTATAAAATGGTTTTTGTTATTGTCTAGTAAATTAGATGTGGTTGATATGTTTATATTCCGGACGTTATGAAATAAGATTAATAATTGAAGAAGGGAAAGGAGAAACATCGCGGAAACTGTTCGGACGTGTGTGTAGGTGGGCTTACGTGACTCGTGATGAAAGCGATAAAGATGCAGCGGAGGCGAAGTGGAAGGGAAGGAGCGCGCAATTTGCGATGTAATATCTCTTTGGTTTTCCGTGTTTATTTTTTTCTCTGTTGCGCGGCCGTCGTCCGAAAATCCCAAGGGACATTTTTAACCGATGATTGCGGAAGCGGAACGCGGGAGATTGCCCCCGATATATTTTATGTATTTGATTTTTACGAGGGGCCCCATGTCCGAAGATTGCCCCCCATGAATTGTTCATTAGTAATCCCGCCCTTCAGGAAACGGTTTGAAATATTCATGGCGGCACGCGTCCCACATAAGGGTGATCATCGTTGGAGAAGAGGCTCATTGTCGGGTCCGGTGATGGTCCCCGTTTGTCATTCCGGCCTCAAAATATCGAGTCGGATAAAGCGGGGACTCCCGTTAAGTTCAGACATAAATTCGTCGGTATCTAAATGGGTTTTCAATTTGCGAGACATTTTTAGGTGGAGGAGGAGACGGTTGGGAGCCGCATATATTAAAGTCAGAAATAAAGAGGATATTCCGTGCGGTGTAGTTACATTATCCTCGGAAAACAATGCCAGAGGTAACATAAGCAAATACACACGGCATTGAAACCAACGACGAGTAACAGCGTGTAATATGTTACTGAGGCAAATCGTAGAGTAAACACGCAAATATCTTGTTATAATCCCAAGCTCTCTCCCCCCCCCGAGCTCTGCTAGACTAGAGACGGTTCCTTCCCATCGTGTTTATCATTTCCGCACGTCTCCACGATGTGTATATCCGCGGATTCACATTGTCGAAGAAAACTGGCTGCTGGCTGCAGTGAAATACGTGGACACCGACTGAATAAATATTGCCTCCTTGGACGAAGTTTAACGTCTCGAACTTAAATTGCTGGCCGTATAAGTAGGAGCAATTCGGAATGGCACGCTTTATTGCCCCTCCGCGAACCCATTAACAACCCATTTATATACAGGCCACAAAATACCTCATACGTGAACCCGCACCACCTGTCCTTAACTTAAATGAAAACTATTTAAATAACTTAAGCTCTAACGTTCACATATTTTTTTTTCTATGCTCGATGTTATTTATAGTTTAATAACCAAGGTTGGGCAAACGTACAGAATATTTCCGGCTATCATGATTTTAATAACATTTCTGACATCAAAATTGCAACATATTGAGGATATAATAAGCCTCGAAGAGCTTTCGGTTTCACGTGGAATGCTATGCCTTTCTCTTTTGAATAAAACGCCATGTTCTCAAATAATGTTTTACTGTTTACGAGAAAATAAGGTCTACTTTCATTTTTTTATTCGACATAGCCTTAGCTGGTATTAATTACTTACTTAATAATCGGCGCACGTAGATTACTAATAACTAGATATGATTGATTGTTGATGCCATTACTTTATGATACATATTGAATTACTAAGGAGGTTGAATTCGTGATGCCAGCAAAGTGTTTAATTCTACCTCCTTAGATATGAGTAATAATAATAATAATAATAATAATATCATTTATTTACAATGTATGTACAGCAACCATTAATCATACAATATTATAGTCAATTGGTACGGCACAAACATGGAAACACGTCAAAACAAGTTGCAATGAAATGTTACATAACTATTGTTTGATTAAGATACTCATCTATATTATATGGCTCTAATGTGCACAATAGTTCAAACAGCATATGTTTCATTTTGCTATATGATTCAGAATTTTTTATCCTTTTCGGAAGGTGATTATGAAACTTAATACAACTATATAGTGGTCCCCGTTCAAACAAGCTTAATTTGTGGAAAGGGTAGATATACATAACACCATGTCTGGTATTATGGGCATTACTCAGGGTATATGTGGAAAATAAATGTCTGTTCTTGTACAGGAACTTAATACATTCATAAATATATACAGCAGGAACTGTTAATACTCCTAATCTTTTAAACACTCCCTTACAACTGTCTTGCTGTTTCATTTTACACATTTTTCTGATTGCCCTTTTTTGGGCAATTAGTATTGAATTGAGTTGTGAACAACTACCCCAGAATAAAATTCCGTATTTAAGATGTGAATAGAAATTCGCGTAGTAAAATATTTTTACAATATCATCGCTTGTATTATTAGATAAAACTTTCAGACCATATGAAGCTTTGCTTAGTTTGGATTCTAGAGAATTCGTATGCTGTCTATAGCTTAGTGTTTCATCTAGTATAACTCCCAGGAGTTTTGCACTATTTGTTTTGCGACGCGTTGATTCAATCCGCGTAAATCCATCAGTGGTAGACTCCTTCTCCAGCGCGATTGGATCCTTTCTTGCGTTGGAAGCAGTGTTGACAGTTGTAGCTGGCTTAATGTTCTCTTGTTGTGAACATCCCGGCAGTGTTGAGTTTACAGGGATCTCTATTGGCACTTTTCTTGACGATTTAGTGGTTTTGTTTGATGCTTCAACTACCGTACGATAGGTGGAGCTGTTAGAATGTTGGTTTGTACATGTACTGTGTTTGTTTATATTTATTTCCTGGCGGATTTGCTTTAATTCACTTTGATTGTTTTTAATAATTGAGGAGTGTTCTTCCAATGTGGTACTCATGTTTCGTAAAATATTATATAGAGACTGACCTTCTTGAAGAAATGTGTAGCAGGTTGGACATAACCACACAATGGTATTTTTTCCATTTAATAGCCTCAGCTCGTTGTCCTTAAGTCCGGTGCATACTCCATGCACTATGCCGTTACAAAGACCATGGCATTTTGTGACTATATCACTGGAAACTATATATACTTTGCAAGTTTTACACTTAACTTTATTATTTTCAACATCGTCGTCTGACGCCATGTTGATAATTAAGTAAATAGATGAATGATTACACGACGACACAAAGACAGGAAATAGATTGTCAATCAGATCCTTCATGACGTTTAGGTTAAAACCAAACAGGAGGGGGCTCGTGCAGTTACACAACAATAGAGGCTAGAGAAGTTAATGATATGAATAGGTACCTATCAATTTCATTTAACATGCAGAAAATAATGGCGTTGCCAAAAGTAGCAATTGCAGCTGTTTTAATATCCATTGTATCAAAGATGTTTTCAGTTTTCTGAATTTTGCAATTTTTAATGAAGTTGTAAAGTTTTAAGTTCGCACTCGGACATGCGTGCACTTTGTAAACTGAATATTCAGATTCTTCTGGAAAACCAATAAAAAAATCATATTTTGGACAAATAAACGTCTATTCTTACAAAGCAAAGTTGTGGTTATGAACGTTATGTTCTCAAATGAACATTAAAAGAAGCTATGTATTTATCACTACTAGAGGATACTCTGAATATTTCTTAATAATTAATGGAGAAGCATTAAATGCATTTTGAACTATTTATTTTACTAAATTTTGGATTTAACGGAATCCTGCTTGAGCGCCTGTGAACGAAGTAAATTCAGAACTAGAATTCTGCAGAATCGTATTTCAACCAGAAAATTTAATAAAAAGAATACATGCGTTCTGTTATTCTTTTAAAGACGGAACATTGTAACTTTCATCATCACGATCTTTTGCGATATTTAAGATTAATAATTATTAAGATGCGTAAGATTAATATTATAATTTTGAGGACATAATATTTAATATAATATAATATCGATATAATATTTTCCATATGAAGTATTTTTAAGTTGAAAATTTCTTTAAAATTTAGAATCTCAGAAAAATATAATTGCAAACATTAAACATATTTCATTCAAATAAATGTGTATAAACAATGGCCGGGCATTTAGATGAATTTTTTCTAATAAGCATTTTCTTCAAACAATTATACAATAGCTATTTGAAATACTTGTACAAAATATGCAGTGTAAATTATATTTTCGGTTTTGACAAATATTTAATCAATTACCAGAAACCCACATACCGTGAGCAATGATATTCCCTCCGTCCCTCGTCCAGTAATTAATAGACTTCGGATACGCCTCCGAGTGGCATTCCAAGGTAATCTGTTGTCCCTCCATCGCACCAACCAGCTGATTCTGTATCCAAATCATCGGCGGAACTAAAATCAACACAGACGCCATCACGCAATTTCCACTATATCCTCACTTACAATGCACGATTAACATAATCCTCTTGCTGACAGAAGGCGGAACTCCGTTGGATGCTATGCAGAGATAGGGGCCCATGTGAAGTCTGTTCACCTTGCTGATGTTGAAGATGCTGCCATCGACGGTGGGTACTGAAACAGGAGGTTGAAATTAATCGCGGGAAAGTCTCGATTTGTTGTTTGCTTTTCCGGTTGTAACGCCGTCAATTCGCAGCGAGCGGAAATTCGAAGCAAACCTCTGCACAAATCTTATAAAGATAAACATTACCACAAATAAACCTCGCGGACTGGATTATTGCTCACGGAAAGTTTACCTTCTTAATCACACTTCCGGTAAAAATACGTATATAAACAATTTTAAGGATTATTTTCAGCGGTTGTAGTTAAGAAATAAGTTGACATTTAATTTTGCAGGCGGTAGGGTATTTGCAGTTACGATTATAATGGCAATACTTCTTGCATTTAATTCAAAATGAAACATATTAGAGATATTTGCGGTAGTATGAACGCGCGTGATATTAAGTTTTAATTGAATGTCGAAGAAAGTACCCAGAGGTGGTGGATAAGAAGAGGTTCGAGATAGAGGGCGTTATCCCGGGGGTATAGGGTCGCTAATGAACTGTTAACATCGATAACGAGCATAAACTTCAATTAAATTGTTTTACGGGATGAATTACACCGGGCATAACGTTTGACAAGTTCGGGGCCGCAAAGTTGGGTACTGGCGGTTTTGCTAGTTAGGATGATATCTGAGGGTAATAATAATTTAGCGCTTGAGCGGTTCCTTTCTGCGGATGGGATTAGAAGGGGTGGTGAAAATGACGATGGTGTCACTTTGATGCACGGCCATGTGTGTAATTGTTTGGTGGAGGCGGCACGCACCGTCGCCGTCACGCGACCTTAACGGACGCCTCACGCGATCCCCAAGTGTTAAAATATTATCTTGTTATCAGAGGGCGGTAAATTACGTGGATAAATCGCTCTTTCGCCCCCGAAAGATCGGATGGATCGCCAGGAAACCGTGTTTATTTTTTCCGTGCCTGGCCCAGTGTCCTGGAGGTCATTACGTGGCGATTTTTAGAAATATTGCTTGCCGACAGGAAACGCACCGGAAATGTGGATCCCTTTTCTGATAACTGTGCCAGATTGAAAATCCTTTAAAGACAAAAACATCACTTATAAAGATATATCTTTTGTATATAATGCGCGATGCGTAATACAAAGGGAACACATAATAAGTTTTCTTATTCTAGAGAGAAGATAAAATGGTTTCACGACTAACATCACAAATACTCTTTATGAATGATGAGTAACTTATGGTCCCAGGACGCCTTAACACTTTTATAACCACCGCGCGCCATCACGCCACTCACCACAAAATGCAATCACGCGCTTAATTAAGCTCATTCAAATCTTTTAAAGTTCCAAAATCTGATTGTAAAAATATTCTGTTACGACCAGAGGGTCACTTTTAATTGAAAATCTGGTTCGTGATAGCGGCACCAGCTACCCAGCGGGAGGAAACACTTTTGCATAAGTACCAGTGCCACCAAAAACTTTTACAACGTGATTTTGAAAATACACCAGAAATTTGCTGAAATAGTATATATACAGGGTGCCCTAAATAGAGTAGGATTGCATGGGTATATTTCTTATTCTTAAAGCTAGAGATCTGGTTAAATAGGCAATGTTGTGCAGTTTTCTATGCTGATTCAGATTATGTTGAGAAATTTTCAAAATTCCGAGCAGTTTAGAAAATATTTAAAAAAAACTGAAAATCGCGATTTTCAAAAAAATCAAATATATCAATAATTATTAAAGATGCGAAAAAAAGTTTTAAATAAAAGTTACTTCATTTAATTAGGCAAACATAGAAATCAAGTCAAAATACAATTCAAGTTGGCGGTTTCCGAGATATTAATACCAACTTTCTCATTTCAAATGGCCGCCATATTTGATTTTTACACGCATAAATAGACTTTTTTTTCTCTTTTCAACGATGTACAACAACCTATGTCAAAATAAAAAGTGGAGTTCGTTTTTAATAATTTTTGATTAATACGGGTGCCCGGACTTCTGCATTCGAAGAGATAGAGATATGGTCAAATTAGCAAAATGGTGCAGGTTCGAGGGCTCGTTGAGAATCCACCCCTAAATCCCACTTGTCATGGCTCACTTGTTCAAAATAAAAATTAAAACAAAATCTCCCAATTTCTTCAATTTCAGATTTTCTTTTAATTTTTATTGTGGAGGCCATTACAAGTGGGATTTGGGGGTGGATTGTTAATGAGCCCTCGAACCCGCAACTCTTTGCTAATTTGATCATATCTCTATCTCTTCAAATGCAGAAGTAGCCCATGTTGTCCCTATGAAATCCGGGCCCCCTGTATATTGGTTAAATAAAACGCAGCTACTTGAATCAAGATAATTTGATAAATAATTTCTGTCGTTATAATTCTTTCACTTTAAATAAGGGATGTCTCAATAAGAGAGCTGGATTTAAATTTCGTTGGCAGCTCTAAAAACATCAAATTTTTCATCTGTCATTCTTGCGATTAGTAAATATGGAACGCTACACGAAAGAACAACTCGTAATTATTGTTAAAATTCATTGTAAAAATTAAGAAACATTTTTCTGAAACAGTTCGTAAACTACATGGAATTTTTGGTCGAACTGGTTCGATTTTTGAAAAAGTCACCCATGCGTACCCGTAGTAGACGTTCAATCGAAAACATAGCCACAGTAAGAGAAAGTGTTACTGAAACCCCAGGGACATCACAAGTATTAAACATTAAGGACCTTGCAGCGAATTGTCATCCTGAATCTGCAGACCTACAAGATCCAATTAACGCAAGAACTCAAACCAATAGACCTTTTCTGGAACATCAGCAAGTGAAAGAATTTTGCATGGAAAATCATCTTTAGTAATGGATCACATATATCAACCAAAATTTGACAATTTTGCTTATTTGCGTAGCTATTGAACTTAAATAAGCAAACTTGTGGAAGTTGGGGTTCAGATTCAAGGGAAGCCAATGCATCCATTACGTCTCACTCTTTGGTGTCCTTTTGGGCTGGTGGAGTGGTTTGGCCGAACGATCAACTTCTTTTGGCCGGAATTGATTTACTTCAACATTTTATTTTAACAGGGCGGTGTAACACGTCATACTGCTCGTGAAACTATTGATCTTCGCAAGGAAAATTTCCTGGTCATGTAATTTCAAGAAATGGAGATCAGAATTGTCTAGCAAGATCGTGCCATTTGATGCCATGCGATTTTTTAGGTCACGTGTGTGTGACAGTAAGCCACAAATAATTACTCAGCTTAAGGCGAAGATCCATGGGATTTCTGATCGATGAATGGTATTGTCAAGTCTCTAGCCTATTTAATTGTGCGCTTACATTTTAATAGTTATTTATGCAACAAGTGACTAAAGTAATACTTTGTTCACGAATAGGAAAGATTGCCACACAAGCCGAAAGCGAGTGCGGCAATTCCTACAAGTGAAAAAAAGTTGCTTTACTCTCGAGTTTTATACAAATTTTTTTCTACGTCTGTAACTTTAAATAAATTCGATAAAACCTTAATCAATTTTTATAAGTAATAATACTTTTTTTAAGTGAAAAAAATAATAATCATCAAGTTTTCGTGATCGGAAACGAATGTTAGACATTTATCAGCGGAACTCGCGGCGTGTTGCGAAGCATTCATGACAGGCTTTGCGCAAACAATTTTATAGTAGCGTTAAAAAATGAATCGCTACGGCACTTTTTTTTACGCAAAAGAGTAAAAAAATGAACCATTATGGCATTTTTTTCACGCTATTTGTAGGGTACAGGAATCACATATTTTATGAACCCAAATTAATGAAAACAATGGTGATGTGGCCATCATGTTACTTTCTCCGATTTGATGGTATCATTTATATTTACGCTTTCATGGTTTATTTTCAATTGAAATCATATTTTAAATGTTCATCGAGCGTTTTGTAGAATCGAAGAAACTGACGTTTAAAACGTCAAAATTATTAAAGATGAAAATGGTCAGTTTACTCAAAAACCAAAAAGGTTTCGAAAGAAAGTTATTCTTTATAAGTTGTTCATTTTGGTATGCTCTACAATTATTATTAACATAAATTTGCTGTAACTGTTACCGTTTCATAATTATAAACCAAAAATGAAAAACAAAATTCTTGAATGGCAATGATTTTACGAAAAATATTTTCAAACAAGACTTGTTCATTTTTTTGTTGTGTTCAATATTTGTTTAAATGTTTTTGTGATATTTTTCATATTTAAGAAAATATTGAAAGAAAACAAAAAGCCCATTTCCGGTGTATGAAATTTTACCGAAAGCTTTTCAGTTCTTCGGATTATCAAATGAGACTTATGTTCAAAGTTTCATATCAATTGCTCAATTTAGCCAGTTTTTTTTTCAAAGTAATTCAAGGTCATATAGACCGACCATAATTAAACAAAATCCAAAAGGTTTTTAAGTGGTTTTAGAAACATTATTTTTTTACTGACGAAGGAGTGGATTAAAAATTCTGAAAAAATTTATGAAAATAGTCCACCCAATTAACCATTTGACCAATTTTTTCCTAGGTCATTCAACATAACTTTTTAAATCGATGTTTAATCATTATTTTTATAGTGGCCAACGAGTGGACGAAAAAATTTGAAAAAAATCATTAAAATAGTCCACCCAATTACCCATCTGACCAATTTTTCCCAAAGTTATTCAAGGTTATTTAGTTACTGGAAAAATTCCAAAAGTTTTTAAATCGGTTTTTAAAAAAATATTTTTTTACTGACGAACGAGTCGATGACAAATTCTGAAAAAAATCATGAAAATAGTCTACCCAATTACCCATTTGACCAATTTTTTTCAAGATCATTCTAGGTTATTTAGACACTAAAATATGCCAAAAGTTTTTGAAATCGATTTTTTAAACATTATTTTTTTACTGACGAACGAGTAGATGAAAAATTCTGAAAAAATTCATGAAAATAGTCCATACAATTACATATTTGATCCTTTTTTCCAAGGTCATTTAAACCCTAAAAAAATTACAAAAGATTTTTAATCGATTTTTTAAACACTTTTTTTTTTACACTGACGAACAAGTTGATGAAAAATTCTGAAAAAATTCATGAAAATAGTCCACTCAATTACCGATTTGAACGCTTACGAAGTTACTTTATTTAATTATTTATTTACTTTTATTACTTTATTTATTTATAAAAAAATACGATTTTTTGTTTTGATTTAAAAAAAAATGAGATTTTGGCAATTTGCGTTGATTTAAGGTGGAAATTTTCCAATGACTTTTAAAAATGTGTTAAATTCGCTACATGTTCACGTTTAAATCATCAAATCTAACAACGCGTTCAGCAGTTACGTAATTAAAAAAAAATGTTTTGATTTGAAAATTTGCATTTTTGGCAATTTGCGTTGATTTAAGATGGAAACTTTACAATGATTTTTCAAAACGTATTAAATTCTCTACATTTTCAAGATTAAATCATTAAAATCTAACAACGCGTTCAACAGTTATATGATTTAAAAAATACGATGTTTTCGTTTTCATTTTTGACAATTTACATTGATTTAAGATGAACATTATCCAATGATTTTTTAAAATGTGTTAATTCCGCTACATTTTCACGTTTAAATAATCAAAATCTAACAGCGTTTAGCAGTTACCTTATTAAAAAACAAAATTGTTTTGACTTAAAAAATTGCGTTTTTGGCAATTTGCGTTGATTAACATGGAAATTTTTCAATGATTTTTTAAAAAGTGTTAAATTCGCTGCATGTTCAAGTTTAAATCAACAAAATCTAATGACGTGTTCAACAGTTACGTAATTTATAAAAAGTACGATTTTTTGTTTTTATTAAAAAAATTGAGATTTTGGCAAATACGTTGATTTAAGGTAAAAATTTTCCAATGATTTTTCAAAAAGCGTTAAATTCGCTACATTTTTAAAATCTAACAACGTGTCCAACAGTTATATGATTTTTTTTAATACGATTTTTTGTTTTGATTTAAAAATTTGCGATTTTGGCAATTGATTTAAGAAGAAAATTTTCTAATAATTTTTCAAAATGTGTTAAATATGCTAAATTTTAACGTTAAATAATCAAAATCTAACAACACGTTCAGCAGTTATGTAATTAAAAAAATGGTGATGTGGCCCTCATGTTACTTTCTCCGACTTGATGGTATCATTTAATTTACGCTTCCATGGTTTATTTTCAATTTAAATCATATTTTAAGTGTGCATCGAACGTTTCGTAGACTCGGATAAAACTGACGTTTAAAACGTCAAAAAGTTCGAAAAATGGACTTCAAATTCAAAAACTCAATTTACTCAAAAACTAAAGAGATTTCGAAAAAAACTTATTCTTCATAAATTGTTCATTTTGGCATTCTCTGCAATTATTATTAACATAAATTTGCTGTAACTATTAGCGTTTCATGATTGTATACCAAAAATGAAAAAAAAAGTAATACATTTTTTTCTCGAATAACAATGATTTTATGAAAAATGTTTTCGACAAAATAATCGTATTTCTTCATTGTATTCAATATTTGTTTAAATGTTTTTGTGATATTTTTCATATTTAAGAAAATATTGGCAAAAAACAAAAAACAGTTAAGGTAAACAACCACTTCCGGTGCACGAAATTTTACCAAAAGCTTTTCAGTTCTTCGGATTATCAAATAAAGCTTATGTTCAAAGTTTCATATCAATTGGTTTATTAGTTTTTGAGATACAGCGCGCACAGACACATACACACACACACACAGACACACACACACACACACACACACACACACAGACAGACACACACACACACACACACACACACACAGACACAATTTTTTTTTCCAGAAATTGTTGAAATTGCATCTAGGGACCCCAAAACGGATATTTCCGTAAAAAAAATTTTGAAAAAAAATCACGATCTCAATACTTTCTCGTACTTCGTAACGGAGAAAGTAAAAACTGTACATGTTATAACGGACGTAGAGAAATACATTCAGGAGTCTAATATTTGCGCATATTCTTTTGAAGTCACGACGTTGTAATTAAAATGCACTTATAGATCATTTCATCCATAGGGTATTTTAACAAATATCGGTGACACTAACAGTTGCAGCATTGTTTTTAGCATGTCGAACGAACACTTGATTGACACGTTAGCCCCGATGGAGTTACGAAAACAGAGGAGCAGCGGTTCATGTCGATACGTTTATAAACCTATTTATGTTCGAGGGCCGGAATGAAAGTGCAGACAAATCGGCCTATCCCACCAGTCAAAACCCTAGCATTAGCATAATGGTTTCCAGTTTGAAATTCACAATGATCGTTTCGGTTAGCGGCCGATTTTAAATTTGGCCAGGGGGTTTAATGGCGGCCACACTTACACGTTTTCCGCGTGACGACCGCGGATTAAATTAATGATCGCCGATTGACAATTAACGAACTTTGCTAATGGCAACATACGGGTCCCGCAACTGCACTTGATTAATAAATAAATAACAACCGCGCTCCAACGCAAATACTAAAACGCGACGTGATTATACCTATACAAACATTTCAGCCGGAACTCGTTTATACGCTCCCGAATAAAAATGTATCTCTGGAAATTTCAATTCGAAAATTTGAATTTAAAATCCTCTATGATAATACCTCTAACATGAATTTCACATATTTCAATTATATGCAAATGTGGCTCTAACAACATTCCCAGAAAGTTAATTGCAATATTATTATTTCGTTCTGATCGTTTTATTTAATTCGGTTAGGATAAAATGAAACATTCGAAAGTGTTAGAGTAGACTTAGCACCTCTGGAGGATTCACGTCCAATCCATTCCATCCATTCTCACCCTTAAGTTATCTCGAGGGGCGGCTCGAGCGCCGCTTAATAATTGATCTTTACACAGTTAGGATAACGCAACGATGCGGTTTGCTTGATAGAACTAATTTGTATCGGGCTCGGTCGGTTAATATTATTATGTAACATACCTCCATGTTTGTATGCATATAGATTAGAGTGTGAACATGGGAGCCACAGCTAAAATTCGATATGCAGATTAGAGCCCTTTTGTTATTGTCTGTTTACGTGTGTATACAGTGTTCTGTATGGAAACCGCTCTACCTGGAACGATCCAAGACAAAACCATTGTCATGTTAATTACGTTTCTATTTACCAACGCCACGAACGAAGTATCCATCCACCTATCAGTTGATAATTTGCTTAATTTTAATTGCCGCACGTAGTTCGTAATTGCAGTGAATTTTAACAACGATGGGTTACAGCAAATATTTGCTTGTGAATTAGTTCAAATATGGACTGAGCCGTGCTTTATGAACTGCTGCGGTTTGATAATTTGCGGCCGGAAAATGCTCTGCCGGCCGTGCACGACATCGAAAACAATTCAAATATCAATGTTCAGCGTTTGGCAATGTCAAACTTTTAACAAAAAAACCTCGCGGGTACATATTTATATCCTGCGTCAAAATACATAGTTTTGTTTTTGACAGAAATAAAAACAATGCAGTTATATTCCACAATTTTTGTGCGTAGAAAATATTTTCATTTTGATTGTTTATATAAAATCAAACCAACATATTATGATTCCAAAATTTCAGGGCAAGGAGGGTTTGAGTCAATTAACGTGTAACAGCAAATAAAACTCTGGCTACTTATTTAAAATTGCACTGAATTAAATAGGATATCATTATTATACATTTGTAATCAAAAATCGTCTATTCAGCAAAAGAATAATACGTCTGCGCTTCTTGTCTTTAAGATTAATATGATGACATGAAACTGATCAATAGCGCACAATGAAACAGGCTAGAAACTTGACAATATCATTCACTATCCAGTTGCACTGCGCTTTGCCTCGTTCATCAAACTTCACACTCGCTAGCAATTTGCCACGTTCGGCCCTTGTTATGAAATATACTAACACGTTTGAAAAACGGATACTTTAATACTATAATTAATTAAATCTTCAATCTGAATTAAATCAAGAAACCAATTAAAAGTTAATTACTTATACAAAGAAAACTTTTGAGATTAACAATAACTAAGTGCCAAATTTGTAATCTAGTGATCATTAATTGACCATATCTTTATTTTATGTTTCACTTGCATTTTTATATATTAGCCCTTTATCGATTAAATAAACACAAATTTAAGTGTATCCAAGTTCCAACAAGTGTAATTTACGATAATCATCCATAACTCACCGAGTCGTTCTTTACTGTCCAGCAATATTTTTATATAACATAATGTTTTTTGATCCCCCCCATAACAAGATATCTCTCGAGGAAGACATGATTCCACGAATAAAATATTGCATAATATACATTTTTTTGCTCGCCCCATACACCTTTATGTATCTGGACCTTTTTCTTGAAACGCAATATTTGCCGTTCGAAGTCGGACCTACTTTATATTTATTGTTCATTCTGATTCGCAATAAATACCAACAGTGAATTTTATTGCCGAGTCCCCTCGCGAAAGTTATTGCGCCCTTAATTTTTAAGACGGAGAATTATTTTGTTTATCGTCGTCCGACTATAAAAAGCAATGCCCCATTAAATAAATTGTGTGACGCTGTAAACATTGGTTATTCGAATTCGAAAATAATATTGTTGAATTAATTTGAAAAAAAATGTATACACTTGTAAAATTGAGATTTTAAACTGTAAACATTATAATTTGAATGATGAATAAATAGGTACATTCCTAGAAACATATAATATTTGATCAACACATTGCACTTGCCTGAAATAGCTAGTTGTAATTGAAAAGTACTTTGACAGAAGTCTTTACTTTCTCCGTTACGAAGTACGAGAAAGTATTGTGATCGTGATATTTTTTTCAATTTTTTTTTTAAACTTTCAACCAAATATTGGTGAATCAAAGAGATTACTACAATTTTCATGAATAGCTAGAGTGTATAAAATGTTAAACATTACTATTATATGTTAAAATATGTATTCAGAGACGAAATATGCATTATATGGGTAAATTTGCAAAATATGCAAAATATACAAAATATGCAAAAATGTACATTTTGCATAAAATCCTCTCTCTAATTATCATTATATGTTAAAATATGCATTATATGGGTAAATATGCAAAATATGCAATATATGCAAAAATGTGCATTTTGGATAAAATCCTTTCTTTAGTTATAACACATTGAAAAAATGATTGGAATTTAATAAGCTGATTATATTCTTAAAATATAATTATTTGGGAGTTGTATAGAATTATTTTAGAATTTTTAAACAATTTCTACTATTTTTTTATTTATTTTAGAAAATGCTCAATTTTGAACGCAATTAAAAAATGCAAGTTTAACAACGAACACATTTAAAAATTATTGTAATTTAGGACAGTGATTATATTCTTAAAATATAATAATGTGGGGGTTGTGTAGAATTATTTCAGAATTTTTAAACTATTTCTACTATTTTTCATTTATTTTAGAAAATACTCAATTCTGAACGCAATTAAAAAATGCACGTTTAACAACGACGAACAGTTATAACCCATTAAAAAATTATTGGAATTTAAGAAGTTGATTATATTCTTAAAATATAATAATTTGGGAGTTGTATAGAATTATTTCAGAACTTTTAAACAATTTCTACTATTTTTTTATTTATTTTAGAAAATGCTCAATTTTGAACGCAACTAAAAAATGCAAGTTAAACAACGAACAGTTATAACATATTAAAAAATGATGGGAATTTAAGAAGTTGATTATATTTTTAAAGTACAATAAGTTGGGAGTTGTATAGAATTATTTCAGAATTTTTAAACAATATCTACAAATTTTTTTATTGATTTTAAGAAATGGTCAATTTTGAACGCAATTAAAAAATGCAAGTTTAACAACGAACACATTTAAAAATTATTGTAATTTAGGACAGTGATTATATTCTTAAAATATAATAATGTGGGGGTCGTGTAGAATTATTTCAGAATTTTTAAACATTTTTTACTATTTTTTATTTATTTTAGAAAATGCTCAATTTTTAACGCAACTAAAAAATGCAAGCTTAACAACGAACAGTTATAACACATTAAAAAATAATTGGAATTTAAGAAGTTGATTATATTCTTAAAATATAATAATTTGGGAGTCGTATAGAATTATTTTAGAATTTTTAAACAATTTCTACTATTTTTTATTTATTTTAGAAAATGCTCGATTTTTAACGCAACTAAAAAATGCAAGTTTAACAACGAACAGTTATTACACATAAAAAAATAATTGGAATTTAAGAAGTTGATTATATTTTTAAAATATAATAATTTGGGAGTTGTATAGAATTATTTTAAAATTTTTAAACAATTTCTACTATTTTTTTATTTATTTTAGAAAATGCTCAATTTTGAACGCAACTAAAAAATGCAAGTTAAACAACGAACAGTTAAACATATTAAAAAATGATGGAAATTTAAGAAGTTGATTATATTTTTAAAGTACAATCAGTTGGGAGTTGTATAGAATTATTTCAGAATTTTTACACAATATCTACAAATTTTTTTATTGATTTTAAGAAATGGTCAATTTTGAACGCAATTAAAAAATGCAAGTTTAACAACGAACACATTTAAAAATTATTGTAATTTAGGACAGTGATTATATTCTTAAAATATAATAATGTGGAGGTTGTGTAGAATTATTTCAGAATTTTTAAACAATTTCTACTATTTTTTATTTATTTTAGAAAATGCTCAATTTTGAACGCAACTAAAAAATGCAAGTAAAACAACGAACAGTTATAACACATTAAAAAATGATGAGAATTTAAGAAGTTGATTACATTTTTAAAGTACAATAAGTTGGGAGTTGTATAGAATGATTTCAGAATTTTTAAACTATTTCTACAATTTTTTTTATTGATTTTAGAAAATGGTCAATTTTGAACGCAATAAAAAAAATGCAAGTTTAACAACGAACAGTAATTTAAAAATTATTGGAATTTAGGACAGTGATTATAATCTTAAAATATAATAATGTGGGGGTTGTGTAGAATTATTTCAGAATTTTTAAACAATGTCTACTATTTTTCATTTATTTTAGAAAATACACAATTTTGAACGCAATTAAAAAATGCATGTTTAACAACGACGAACAGTTATAACCCATTAAAAAAATTATTGGAATTTAAGAAGTTAATTATATCATTAAAATATAATAATTTGGGAGTTGTATAGAATTATTTCAGAATTTTTAAACAATTTCTACTATTTTTTATTTATTTTAGAAAATGCTCAATTTTGAACGCAACTAAAAAATGCAAGTTAAATAACGAACAGTTATAACACATTAAAAAATGATGGGAATTTAAGAAGTTGATTATATTTTTAAAGTACAATAAGTTGGGAGTTGTATAGAATTATTTCAGAATTTTTAAACAATTTCTACAATTTTTTTATTTATTTTAGAAAATGCTCATTTTTTTAAAGCAATTAAAAAATGTAAGTTTAACAACGAACAGTTATAACCCATTAACAAATTATTGGAATTTAGGAAGTTTAATCTTAAAATATAGCAGTTTGGGAGTTGTATGGAATTATTTCAAAATTTTTAAACAATTTCTACTGGTTTTTTTAAATTTATTTTAGCAAATGCGCAATTTTAAACGCAAGTGAAAAAAGCAATTGCCAGACACTTGAAATTTTCTAAAGCTACTGAAACAATACTTTATTTCACTTTCGGTGAAAGAAAGAAATGCAAAAACTTTCTACTATTTTTCATTTCTTTTAGAAAATGCTCAATTTTGAACGCAATTAAAAAATGCAAGTTTAACAAGGAATATTTATAATACATTAAAAAATGATTGGAATTTACGAAGTTGATTATATTTTTAAAATATAATGATTTGGGAGTTGTATAGAATTATTTCAGAATTTTTAAACAATTTCTACTATTTTTTTATTTATTTTAGAAAATGCTCATTTTTTAAAGCAATTAAAAAATGTAAGTTTAACAACGAACAGTTATAACCCATTAACAAATTATTGGAATTTAAGAAGTTTAATCTTAAAATATAGCAGTTTGGGAGTTGTATGGATTTATTTCAGAATTTTTAAACAATTTCAACTGGTTTTTTTATTTATTTTAGCAAATGCGCAATTTTAAACGCAAGTGAAAAAAAGCACTCGCCAGACACTTGAAATTTTCTATAGCTACTGAAACAATACTTTATTTCACTTTCGGTGAAAGAAAGAAATGCAAAAACTTACAAAAAAGAACAATCCCTTCGAGGCGTTTTGGCGGTTAAGATGTAACCTAGATGATGATTCTGTGCTTTCCTTGCATTTATAAGGCAGAATAGAGTGGGAAAAACACAAACACCGACACACACACAAATCCTGAAGATGTATCATGTAACACAACGGGCACTAAAACTTTCGAAACATAAATATTCCGAACCACGTTCTTCTCGACCGCGAAATGAAGACTGAATTGTTATCAACAGGTACGCCGCGGATGGGCGATAAGAATTCATTCTCGTTTTAGGCGAGAGAAACAAAAAACGAATATTTTGATTATCTTCAATCGCCCGGGGCAGATTAACAACTGGTCGAATTTTTAGACTGAGGTCGTGATAAGATGTAGAACGTTAGAAACACTGCTAATTAGTTGATTATATTCTTAAATATAATGATTTGGGAGTTGTGTGGAATTATTTCGTATTTTTTAAACAACTTCTACTATTTTTTATTTATTTTGGAAAATACACAATTTTGAATGCAATTAAAAAATGCATGTTTAACAACGAACAGTTATAATTCATTAAAACCAGGGTTCGGAAAATATCCGATATTTATATAAATATCAATATATCGGATATATATCCGATAATATCAACTTCTTGATATTTATTCTTGGTCATTAATATTAATGTTTATATGACTTATTAATTATATAATGCACATACTTTATTTATATTATATTTATTTATTGCAAACAAACACAGTTGCTTACAAGATAGTAAAAAAATAACAGTAAAAATGTCAAAATATTTGACATCAAATTGAAAAATTTTTGAAATGAGAACTTTTTTGCTCTTCGCTATGTTTTCAGGGATAAATTGAAGAATTTTCAAAGTGAGGATCTTTTTTTTGCTCACATTTACTTTTTCATTTTTAAGTCACTTCAAAAATCGACTCTTTTCGACAAAAAAAGAGACATTTCGTCCATCTCTAGTTTAAATTAGAGCAAATGCTTACTATTCATATTGCTGCAACTGGGTGTATTCGAAAAATGGGGGAATTTTTTTGTATTGTGTGTTTCATAAATATCCATGATATATATCATCGAATATATATCGTGATATATATCACGATATATATCCGATGATATATATCGTCCGAACTCTGATTAAAACATTGTTGAAATTTAAGAAGTTGATTATATTCTCAAAATATAATAATTAAGGAATTGTATAGAATTATTTCAGAATTTTTATACAATTTTTAATATTTTTTATTTATTTTAGAAAATGCTCAAATTTGAACGCAATTAAAAAATGCATGTTTAACAACGAACTACTTATACAATATAACCCCCCTCATTTTTTGAAGGAAGCAAGAACGATTCATCTTCCTACACCAAAGTGACTGGCGTAAAAGTGTTTAAAGAATTAATTGAAAACTTTTGCTGAGCTTGAAACTACAGGTAGTGCCATGGCTCTGTATAACGAGCCGTCCCTGCACCATACTGTTATTTCTTAATCCTTGATGACAAAATTAATTTTATTTTGATTTTTTTTAAATAACATTATTTGTAATTTTTTATTATTAATTAATGATTAATTTATGTTAGATTAGCATTATTAGTTATTTACAATTTATTAAATATTTTATGTAAATGGGGTATCCCGTCTATAAAGATTATTATTATTAGTCTTAATATAAATTTTTGGCAAAATGTTAATAGAAATATTGTGAAGTATTTGGGTTATGCAAATGCCGGCGTAAGAATGGATGGAACAGAATGGAATCTTCGCGAAATATGAATTAGGGAATTTTAAGACCATCTGTTTCCTATTTTATTTTTTCGTGGGCCATAACTTGTTGCTGTCTTGGCACGGGAGCGGCCGACCTCCGGAGCACAAAGGTCTCCCAGCACCATCCCTATTAACATCAATCTTCCACGTTCGACTTGCTTTCACGCGCCCGAAACTTTTTCCCCTTTTCTTGCGGCTGGCCATGTCTGCGGCGCCTTGAGTTTCCCTGATTTAATATCACTTTCATGCCCCGTTATCCCCGATTGATCCGGGCCATAGACCCATAGACCCAAGCATAAGGGCGCGACGTTTCGCCCAATTTTCCCTTTGTTGCCCCACAGAAACTTTCCCATTTTATAATACAAAACCGCGCCACCCACGAATGTCCTCCGAAAGCGTAAAAATAAGCGTGAATTATTCCCCTCCGCTTTATTAAACTTGCCCTCCTTATACATCCCTGCTTCTTTCCGCAGGCGCAAATCCGCGGCGATTAAGTGCGTAATCAAGATATATATCGGTGCGTAATTAGCGCGGAACGCAACCCTGTAATGAGGTGAAATAATGTAAAATGTCTCCGGGGGAGGATTTATGTCCCCGCATTCGGCCGCCCATAAACCAAGGAGTCCATCGAAAAACCAGGAAATATCGCTTCTATTCCAGCGATTCCTCCCTTTAAAAAGTCCAATTTAAAGGGTATTTTATGGCGAATGGAAATTTTAGTACGTTTCCTTTCATAAATTGAATTAATGAAACATGAATTCAATCTTACATCTTTTGCTTCACGGGTGGATAATCACAGCTAATTAATGTTTTATTTTCTTTCCCTAAATTACAACAAATTATTTTATGCAACCCATATTGTATGTTTCTTCACGTTCTTATCCATATATTTTAGTGACCACAATATGAAGTTTTTATCTACTTTAAGGATAAAGCGGTAATGTCTAGACGATGATATAATCAACCAGATTTAAAAAAGATAAAGTAATTCATAACAGTTTTACTAATAATACCTTCAGACCAGCATAGTTAATTAATGCAGTAATTTTCTCCAACGCCAACGTTAATACCCGTGTATACACACCAGAATCGATAACATCATAGTAATAATAATTCGTCCCCCTGTTTAATTACGGAATTTCGTCAAGATCGATAAGGTCTATGCATACATATACAAGACCGGAATTATTCAGGCGAATCCGTGTTTTACGTGCGACCATTAGCGACAGCCATGGTAATTGTATTGACAACATAATAATCAACCCTCTACAAGTTCATATTACGTAATAGATGCCCATCTTTTGCATCGTAAACCTGTCGCCGCGCCGACTTATAAACGATATTAATGCCGTCGACAGTGACATTAAAGCGTTTTCGTTTTACCCCTCAGGGGGCGTGCTAATTTTTAATGGAAAACTATGCGTGCCCATAACAAGGATATTAATGTGTTTCGCTGACGTCATGAATGTTTTATGTTCGCAATTTGTTTACGGTCGGTAATTAGAAAAATAAATGGCACAGATAAGGAAAAGTTAGTAAATTAGCTTTTCTAGGGCTACGACTGCCCGAATCGGATGGCGGTTTTACGAGTTGTCTCAGGTCAGGCGATTTAGTGCTCAAAGTCAGTGTAACATACTCATTTAAAGTTTCATATTTTTAAATAAAACAGATTTCGTGTACATAAATTTTCTATTGTATCAAGAGACGAAAGAAGATTAATCACTTCTTGGGCAAAGATCAATCGATCACGGGGCAAAAATCGCCAGCCTGGAGAGAGACTGGGACGCTCTCTAACTTTTTGCTATCTCCTTAGCACTCTAAAGTGGCACAATTAAAATCGTTAAAGTGCAGCCCTGTTTTCACTTCGCTTCAAAATCATTAAAAAAAAAACTTCCCCAATTACTTCCGTCTTTTCTCCATCCAAACTGACATCGGTTTAATTACAATCTCTCATAGAGCGCGTTCAATATCGCTCCTTTGATTAAAGTAAATGAATGTTGACATTATGTTTTATTTATTACCAGAAAAACTCGATGCAATATTAATTAGTTGATATTATACTGCACAAAAGTATCGATGAAAGTTGCAGAGGCTGCTGCAATTCAAATAATTTAACTTCTAGTAGTATTTATAGTTGGACAAGGATATCGTGGTGGCCGTGATTTTGTTTAAAAGTTTGTTTGTGGCTTCAAGCTAACACCATTGCATCCGTGCATGCACATTTGCTGCTCAAATAATGAGAATTTGAGCCGGCTACGGTACTTGCCTTAATGAACAGATTATCTGTGATATACAGAATTACCCACCACTATGAAATAAGCAGGTTATCTTCTACATGGCAGCTGGGATCTCAATGAAAGATTTTTACTTATAATGACAACTTAGTAGGCTTCTGGTTTACCTGGAAATTATACTAACTTTTCTATTAAATGGATAATGCTGCATATTTTGCGCTCTTATTTATATGTTAATATGGATATTGAATACAAAAATCAACAGTTAATCACATTTACTATTAATTACTTCTGAAGAAAAAAGATGCAATCTCAAATATACAGTTTAATTTAATTAAATAAATAATAATCGAAGATTCTCCGTATATAGCTGAATCAAAAGTGTGAACATGCCTCCGACAGGGATCGAACCTGCAACCTCCAGATCTCCGGTCTGGGATGCTACCAGTTGCACCACAGAGACCACACAGTTTCTATCCCGCCAGAGTACACATTCACATTTCCAATTCAGCTATTTTTAGATCATTAAAATCATCGAATATACAGTTTAATTATTTAGTTCAGTTAGCATAAATTGAGGAGTTGAACTGCAAAACTCAACTAATCAAATTTTGGGCCAAAATGAGCTTGGTATCAATTCTTACTGTCCAAACATAGATAAATCCGAATATGTGTGAATTACCTTTCAAAACGCAACAAATCATATTTAAAAATGCGGCTAAACATTAATTTTTTTTAAGCAACAAATAAACTTCTTGAATGTTTTTCGCGGTTCCTGAACAAATTATAAAAGTGGATTTGTTAAGTTTTGCAGTTCAACTCCTCAATTATTGTTTCCGGTTTTTGGCTACTGGCCGTCATCAGTACAATGCGTATGTTGATGGGAACACGCTTTACTATTTTGATTAAGCAACTCAACGGTTTTAAAATAGTAGATAGCGTAACAAATTATTCTACTATTTTAGATGTAATTATCCGAAATAGCTGAATTAAACGACAAAATAGCGATCACGTGCCGCCTAGGGTGGATCCCCCCGCCCCCATCTGTATAGATGTAACTCTGTATGATCCAAGAAAGTGGCGATTGTTTTTGGAGCGTTTAAAGATGAATCTAGAGTGCATTTTACTTTATAATAGAAATGTTTATGCTTCAATTCTAATAGGGCATTCTGTATTTCTCAGAGAAGACTACGAAACAATTAAGTATGAAGATCACAAAAGGAACATTTACGTGGATTTTAAAATAACTACTTGCTTTATAATTACGAAATATCCACATTTCTTGTATTTAAGGGACAAGCATTGGATTGAGAAGAAGTTGTCAGTGACCCAAACAGGGGCGGCTCGTTATACAGAGGCAAGGAGCCATGGCACTACCTGTAGTTTTAAGCTCAGCAAGAATTTTTAATTAATTCTTAAAATTCTTTTTGTGTTCCGTGTGTATTGTTTGATGGTGAGGTTACGTGGTCGAAGATTTAGTGCATGTCTGGCACAAAACGTAAACGCACGATAAATCGAAAGTACGCATAAATCATATTTTCAGCTTGTTTGAAATTATGAACCTTTACTTTACAACTCAAAATAATCTTGCACTATGAAGATTAATCGTACTTTCTTTCTTCAAAAAAGGAAGCCAGGGCCTCCCCATATTGTAAAAGTATCATCAACATGTTCCACGAGCTACTGAGAGGCATACTAACCAAGTGAATTGTTTTATTTGAATTAATCAAAATGTTTCTACTAAATTTAAAGTTGTCAAAACGTCAAGCACAAAAGATGAAATAATAAGGTGATCCCAATAAAATTAATGGTTTTATTTAAATTCTTTTTTTAAATTTTTTGAAAATTTAATCAAAAATTAAAGAAAAATATGTTCCTATTAAAAAAAAATGGAAAATTATTTTGAACAATAAAGTGATTTTCGAGACTAATTTCAACCATTTTATTACTAGAATATTCTGCATTTTTTATTATTAAGACTGTATTTTAGATTTTTTCTGTCTAAATTTTTGATCATTTGGCCTAAATATTCTTTATTTTGACCTAAATTTTCGATTTCATTGTTTAAATTTTCGACTATTTGGTCCGCATTTTTTATTTTTCTCGACGAATTTTTAATTTTTAAATTTTTGACCTGTATTTTCGATAATTTTGGTCAAAATATTTTACCTTTTGGCCTAAATATCCTTTATTTTGACCTAAATTTGGGATTTAATTGTTTAAATTTTCTACATTTGGCCCGCATTTTTGGTTTTCCCGCCGAGTTATTAGTTTTAACATTTTTGACGTGTATTTTCGATTCTTTTGGGTCTAAATTTTTGATCTGTTGTCCTAAATATTCTTTATTTTGACATTAATTTTTGTATTAATTATTATACATTAAACGTGAAACAAACCAAGTGAATTTTAATTTATAAACCTATATTAACATAGTGTTTCACCAAGTGATCAATGAGAAACAAGTATATGACATATTAATTTTTGATTTAATTGTTAGAAATTTTTTTGGTCCGTAATTTGGATTTTTCGATTTTTGACCTGTATTTTTGTCTTTTGCTCTAAATATTCTTTATTTTGACCTTTTGAAATTTTCGATTTTTTAATCTGCATTTGTTATTTTTAGGCCCAAATTTTCGATGTACTGTCTAAATTTTCGCCTTTCTGGCCAACATAAAAGATTTTTGTTATTTTTTTAATCTTTTCACCTAAATTTTTCTTTATTTTATTCTTTATTCGTAACTTCGCCACTGTTATGTGGACGTACATGTCAAATATATTTAAATTAAAATACAGTTAATAGCTAACTATGTTATGTTTTAAAATTGCAGAAATATAATGAGAACAATCAATTTTTACCTAACTTTTCAATTTTATTGTTAAAATTTTCGATTTTTTGCCCCCCCTTTTTAATTTTTTGTTTAGTCTGCATTTCTTATCTTTAGACCCGAATTTTCGATGTTTTGTCCAAATTTTCGACTTTTTAACCAACATTGTGGATTTTTTTTAAATCTTTAATTCCTTGGTCCACCATTTTTATTTTTAGGCCAGAATTTTAGATTTTTGGTCTCAATTTTTTTATCATATATTTGAGATTTTTTAACTTGGACTATTGATTTTATTTCCTGAGTTTTTTATTTTTTGCTATTATTTTAGAATTTCTGGTCAGAAACTTATTTTTGGCGGCTGAAAGTGGCAAATTATTTTGCTTCTACCTAGGTTTTTGATTTTTTGTCTGCGTTTTTCATATTCAGATCAGGATTCTAGATTCTTTGGCCCATATTTTAGATTTCTGTATTTTCGATTTTTTGTTCTATTTTTTTTAAATATATATATATACAATATCTTTATTTGCAGACAGTACAATATTAAACAAATATAATACATTTAAAATTTACAAAATTATTTCTGCTAAACGGCTATCGACCTGCGGTCTTTCAGCCAATTTTTTTTATTTTTCTTTATTTTTACCAAAATATTCGATTGGTTTGTAGAAATTTTTGATTTTGTTTGTCTGCAATTTTACCTTTACGCTCGTTTTGTCTAAATTTTCACCGTTTTAGGCTATATTGTAGATTTTTATTTTTTGGTCTAAATATTCTTTATTTTGACGAAACATTCGATTGGTTTGTAAAAATTTTAGATTTTTTGTCTGAATTTTTATTTTTGCGCCTGAGCTTTCGATGTTTTGTCTAAATTTTCATCTTTTTAGGCCCTATTGTAGATTCTTACTTTTTTGGCCTATATTTTGTATTTTCGATTATTATTGGCCGAAATTTTCTTAATTTCAACTTAAATATTTTCGATTGGTTTGTTAAAAATTTAGATTTTTCGGTCTACCACTTTGATTTTTGACTTTTGGGTACGAATTTTAGATTTTTGGTCTTAATTTTTTATTTTTGTTCTATATTTTAGATTTTATTAACTTGAATTATTGATTTTATTGTGCGATTTATTTTAAATTTTAATTTTTGCTATTATTCGATTGATCTAGGAATATAAATGGTTCTTTGTTTCTTCAAAAAAGGTGGGGGGAAGGTATTGTATAAATGGCTCTACCATCAACATGTTCCACGAGCCGCCACTGGTCCCCAAATACAATACATAAATTCGGTAGAGCGTTCAAAAGTTACATTTCCTCCGCTTCATATAAAACTGGATCTAATAGAGCAGTTTGCCAAAGCTTTAAAATTAGACAGTGTTTCAAATACACATGTGATCCATTTTCCAATCTCAGGAATGAAAAATCAATAGCTGGCATTTTTGACGGACCACAAATTAGAAAATTAGATGATGTGGTGAAAAATACATGGAATTTTTTTATGGCAGTTATTAAAATTCCTAGGAAAATTAAAATGCAGACCATAATATAGAACTGGTTCTAACTTTGAACTAGAATATCCATCAGTTGGGTTGACAAATTTTTGAGAAAATGATTCTGGTTCTCATCGTGAAGAGGATAGCGATGGAGAAGATACTGATCATGAGGCGAGCGATTCAAAAAGATGAGGTCCAAATGATCAAGATGTTGTAGAACTGCCTAATTATGGCTACAAACCTCAGATAAATACGATCAGCTAGGAAATTTTTTCACGGATGATTTTCTGCGTAGGATTTTAAGATAACTGACCGATATGCCGCAGAAAAATATAAAAACTAAAGCAATAAATTTTTTTATGGAAAAACTGGATAGACTTTACTCTGGCAAAAATTAAAGCCTTTTTTATCATTTTTGTCATTTTAAATATTGCTTTTTACGATAAATTAGAAATCACAGAATATTTCAGTGAGCGTGGATGGATAGACAACCTTTTTATAAAGACGTGCTTTCAAGAAAACGCTTTCTTCAGATATTTTAGGCGTTTCCTTTGAAACCACCCCATCACATTCGGCATCAACTCGTGGAATGAAAGTCAAATTATTGTGGATTATATCGACAACAAATGAACTACATTCCTCTACCTAAAATTGCAGTAGATGAAAGTACTCTTTGGTTCAAAGGAAGGATTATCTTTAAAATATGCAATCTACAGAAGCATACGAAGTGCGAAGGGGAGGGGGGGGGGAGGCTGTATATCTTAGCAGAATTGAATTTGGATATATAGTTGCCTTTTCTATTATATTACGGATCCAGTATAACTGCAGATCTAATCCGCCTTGATCTACATTTCGTTACATTTAATGAACAGGTTGTTGGAAAAATTTTGGCTTCCACCAAAAATGGACACATTTTATACCGGCAGAATCTTGTCCAAAGAACTATTGAAACTTGTATTTTTTACAACCGGTATAATAATGCTCAACAGAAAAGGTTTACTAGAAGAAATTAAGGGAAAAAAAATTCACAAAATACTCTACAGCAACAAGGATGATACGATGATGGTATTGTCCTGGAAAAGCAAAATAAAACTGCGTATGCTTTCCACATTCCATAATATAATTACAGAGAAGGCGAAGAGAAGCATCAGGTCTGGAGCATCAGAACAAATTAGGTAAAATGTAACAATTATTGATTGCTAAGGCTTTAATAAGGAAGTTGCTGAAGGAAAAAAATATTATTATTATAAATAATAATATATGTGTTTATATTAGTACATAATAAATCCTTTGTTATTATAAAGTAAAGATTGCAATAAAAACTTCCTTTTTTTGACATGAGCCATTCAGTCACATCGAATATTTTATGTATTTTTAATTTTTGGGATGAATAAATGAACAAATGAATAAATGAATAATGTCAGACGTATACACAACAACCATGGACCCGACCGAATACTTCTCGATCCCCGAAAAAATTTTCGGCCGGGCTGGGATTCGAACCCACACGGCACGCGGTGCAACCGGCACAAGCGCTCGCCTGTACCCACTACACCAATAAAAACTTAAAATATGGTATTTTTTTTAAGAATATGTGAAAATAAATATGACCGTTAGTAGACCGCAAAGGGTATTGTAAGACAATTTAATTTTTAATTTTTTTTTTTAATGAACGCACAAACTATTAATCCGGTGTATCTTCTGTTAACGCATGTGAAAATTCACCCAAAATAGTTTAAAATTTACACATTAATTTAACTCGAACGTTGCTTTCGAAATGAACATGCTACACTAAATATCCATTATGTTCACATACTGCATAATTGATAATTTTGCAATATAGGCATAATAGATAAACGTTCGTGAAGTTTAGATTAAATCTGAACCATAATTTTCCAATGAAATCGCGATATATTTATATAAAATAAAATACTTTCAGAGACAATTAAACAATTTCCAAACGAGCGATTAAATCGAATTTGTGCGGCTTTTCGGTGAAATGAAAAGCACCGTGGAACTATTGGCTCCGGTGATTTTCACTTTATTGGCCTTAAATCAATGGGCGTTGCTGGTTTCGCAAATTTCGAGTGAATTCCATCTATTTTTCGAGGGTCGCATTCATATTAATATAATAAATACGAATTAGCGCAGCGCAAATTCAGACGTGGTGTGATTATTTATTTTCCCGTCGGAAAATTTGAATTATCTACTTAATGAAATTTGAGTATAAGCGGTGTACACAATATTGGTTAATAAACAAACAAATTTGTGTTTTCTTATCGAAAGTTTAGATGAAGTTCTGTAGGATCATGTTAAATTATTCAGGGTATTGTGCTGAAAACTTATTGAAATCTATAAAGTTATACAACTGGGGGGCTTTTGAGTAACGCTATATACATGAAATTAATTTCTCTTTTACATTAGATACACCGTATGTGTAATACGCCATTCGAAGACTACATGTAAACTTCTATCAACATCGCGAGTTCTTAGAGCAGAACATCAAAGTTCGTAAGCATTTTCTAACATAAAACTGTATTAATCTTAATCTAATAATGAAGTTACAAATTATTTACAATCTTTTTATTATTAAACTGTTATTAAGTTGTTACACAACGATATTGTTTTGCGTTTGTTTATATAAAACATGGCGACGGAACGAAAAATGTAGGTACTTTCGGGATTTTTTGTGAAGCAAACATTACGATATAACAATTTTCCGTTTTATTACACAATTGTGATCAATAAAAATGTGCAATCGATTTCGATGGTGTTCAGGCTGGTGTGTACGATTTCAAAATGGACGCCTCCATGAAAACAGTGTTGTGGCGTTGACAGCAAATTGGCCACATGCTTCATCTGAAACCAAAAAACCAAAACCATTTAGAAACTATACATCAATGGTTATCGCGCTACGTAGGAAAATTTCAAAACTTTGGACAATAACGAAATAGCGGCCATATAAATAAATATTTTGAAATTTTACACATTTTTCGTGTTGAAAAAATAAAATGGAATTGAATCAGTTTTATCAATCAACAAACGCCTACGTAGAGCGATAACCATTCATATACAGTTTCAAATAATTTTTTTGGTGTTTGGTTTTTACATGAAGCAAATGACCGATTTGCTGTCAACGCCACAACTTAGAGGCGTCTATTTTGAAATAGTCTACACCAGAGGTCGCCAAAGACCCCCAGGGGTCTATTTAACAAATGTAGGGGTCGATCTAAGCCAGGGGGTCTAATGGGGGTCGATCTAAATCGGAGGGTCGATTGGGGGTTGAAGGAAAAACAAGTGTAAAGAAACTGAAAAAAATGTAAGGAGATATAAACCTCAATTTTCATATTTTCCGCTAGTGAACTGAAACCTTTTTTAGTAGAAAGGTTTTATTTAAAGGAAATGTATGAATATATATTTGGATCCCGCGTTTAAAAAAAATATTAAACTATTTTAGGTCATCGTCATTTATGTCTTTATGTATATTTTTTTTAACGAATATCATTATTACAGAAAATACAAGCCATAAATATCAATCATTATTTTTACAGTCCCAAAGTAGTCAATACACATATTTTTACACCAGTGGATAGGCTTTGGAATTTAGAACATTTACGAAATTACGCTATCAAAATTTGTTCAGTTATGGCCAAAAGACAAAAATATGGTTGATTTTCGAGGGGCGAGTTCACAAAAAAATCATTTTGTGGGGGTCCATGGAGATTTCGAAAAATTATATTGGGGTCGATGATCAAAAAAGTTTGGCGACCCCTGGTCTACACCATAAAATCTATTGCAAAATTCTACATTCTAGGGTTGGAAGACCTTTATGTAATTTGAATTCAATCAATGTTATTTCTCTCTACATTCTTCACGCTTCGAAAATATTCCTAAATGTACCTAATCTTTAGTTCAAACGCCATTAAGAAAATGTCTAAATAAAATCCCGCTATATTTTTAAAGAGTAGTATTGCTTCTACTATTATTTACACAAATTATGAAATATTCTAAGTATTTGGTAGGACCGAGTATTTATAGGGGATTTTTTCAACCAAAGTGAAAATGCATAATACCGAAATTATTATTGTATTGAGTCCTTTTCTCGATAGATGGTTCAAGAGTCACATCTCTGTCGCATCAGGTCATACTTTGCGTCAAATGAAAGTTTACTTTTGACAAGAGTAAATATGCAAAAACTGTTAAATTTTTCTTACTTAATTTAATCTAAAAAATCGCTTGTGGACTGGCTTACGGGTCTATTTTATAAACAATCCTTACAATACGATTCGTTAGCTAACTATAATCGTTCGGAACGTCAGTTGCAACGTTGCGAACGATTTAGGTTAAAATGTTATTTTGTAACCAACATCGTTAGGCGTTGACCTTGAATGCTTATTCGTAACGATGAACTTGTGATTTTAGAACGAATAGTACACTTGTAGCTCACTTCATTTCTAATTTCGTCAGCGTCGTGACAGTTGACGTTTACATTTCAAATCTAAACATTGTGCTTATTTTTGCGGATACTTTCAAAAATCAAATTATAATTGAACTGAATTAATTTAATTAAGTGATGAAGTGTTAATAATGACTGAAAGTGAAAGTCGAAGTAGTTTCGTGAAAAATCTTGCTCCAGAGATCACTGCATAGCAGTATCAAATATATCAAGAAGAGTTACAATGGAATGAAGCCATTCAAAGGAATAAATACTCCCAAAACCCAGATATTTTGGATAATTCATGGAGGTCATTAGCCCTACAATTAAATGTAGCAGGAGTACCAATAAAAAAAGTTGAGCAATGGATTATAGAAGTATTTCTTAGATTTGTTTATATATGTTTCTAAAGCTTTCTTCGAAAATAAAGAAGGACTTGTGTCTCATAAATACGAGTTCATGTGCTGACTTCTTCCTCGGAAAATATATTTTCTAGATTTGTAATAATTTGAATGCATGATAAGAATCTAATTAAATAAAATAGCAATTAATAGCGCTTTGCCAGGAAACCCTGTGCCTCCCAATCAGTCTATCCACCAAAACGGTCCAGAAAGTAGCAGTGTTGTACTAAGTTGCCAAAGTCGGTCACAAGGTCACCTTGCCACGTGGGAGTCGTTTACTAATACCTGTGTCTCTCTGTTACAGAACCCAATTGTTTACTACCGATCTGAGCTACGCCGGTAACAAATGATATCACCAATGTGACCGCGCACACTTTAATAAGAAAGGAAGGAATGGATTGGTTAAATCCACAATTTTGTTAATATTACCTTGGTTATAATTTAAAATGTATCCAATTAAATTAATTTCGCAATGCCGGGAGAGTTTCGATTTGCGTATTCAAAATTTATTTTTAACTGTTTAATGAATGCAACCGAAAGCAACAAACATATTGGGGATGTTCGCCCCAAATGGCTTATTTGTATTAACCCCGCATTATACTAATGGGAAACTGAGTTTTTAATGCAAATTAATATTTAAATAAAATTTAAATAAACACGCAATATAATTAATTCTATAGAGTAATAAAATTGCAATAAATGTTTACCTTTAATTGTGTACTAAAATGAATACACTAAACAATTAGTAACCATTTAATCCATGATATTTATTATTAGAAGTATCAATATTTACTTCTATACTTTGATCAATGGATCTTTGCGTGCACGTCATAGATAGCGGAATCTAGTTCCGACAATATTTTAATGCGCTCACTCCCTCTACGATAAGTTGCATAAGACGCAATCATTTGTATACGTATGTCGTCCAAGGCGAGAAAACTCGGTCTTCAGTAATGACGCACACGCAAAGATCCATTGATCAAACCATAGTAAGTCGCAATTTATAATTTTGAAAGGTTACTTAAGTTTAAAGAAATATACTGGCGTAACAATTCAGGCAACCATAATTTGTTTCCTAGTTGGCCCGGCGCATGCACCATTTCTAACAATGTGTAACTTCCATAACTTTCGTGAGTGAATTACCAAATACTATTGATATTAAAATTCAATCATCGACATAAAACATAACGTATAACACGTAATCGATTACCATAAATAATTTATTGTATCCAATTTCAGACGCATCTGATAAACAAACCAATAATATATTAAAATAACCGCCGCAATAAAAGCTCACTCCGGTAGCATCGTAAACCTTTACAGCATTTTTTTTCTCATTGAATCCACGTCCGTGATTATCATAATAAAATTTCCAATCGGTTATAGTCCACAAAACTTTTGCTATCGGGACGTACTGGAGGAATCAATGGCACGCGCATAAAACCGTCTTCGCTTGGATATTGCCTCGTCAAACACCGTGTGATGTCAGCCCGTTCTTATATAAAGTGCAAGAACTGATAAATTTGCGTTAAATGTAGAGTAGCGCTCGAAGTAGATGCGGGTTTATGTTTATCTAAATGTAGATGCCGTGAAGAGTTTCTTGTTTAAATTGAATATCTTGTAATATTTCCAGTTTCATTATCTGAAGTAATTTTGTAAACAACTACTTGTTGTTTCAGGTACAAACTAAAGCGTTTGAACATTTTACGGATTCTGCGTTTCGGAATACTTTTATGCATTTATAATATTTAAAGAAGTTGCGCGGTAGTTTTCTCGTAATAAAAGTCACCGAGTTTACTTCATTTTGAAAATACTATACTCGGCGCACCGAATCCATGATATATTGGATGTGCGTGATCTTCGCGAGATGTTCAGTGCAAACGCATGTGAAGCGTGTGTCACGCAGCTGAAATTTTTAATCAGTCCCGTTGTATGCCATGTGCTCTCGTTTTTCTATCTTATTTAAATGAAGTGATTGCGTTATATAAATAAATCAGTCTTTTTCAATTACAATTAAATAGGAAGTGGTAAATAAATAGTATTTGTGGGTTAAAGTGGTAAGATCTATATTTCCTGCACAGAACTAAAATGTGGAAGGCAGTGTCAAGACGTCTCGACGAATTATCACAAGGACGCGGGAAGAACGCAACGTGATCATACCACCTATTCGGTGCACCGAGTATAGTTTTATTGGGATGACCCTGAAAACCATCTAGTTTACAATAAATGTTAACAGTGATTCATTGGTGTATTATTTGTCAGTAGTTTTCAATAATCAGTGTATTTTCCGTTATACATTATGGATTATCCTTAAAACAATTATGTTTAGAATAAGTGTCAACACTGATTTTTAGCCTATAGTCAATAATTAGTTGAATTTTTCTAAATTTTTGTAAATTTAGATAGTATATGGTTATGTGATCTTATTAATCATTTTTTTTACACTATTCAATTTATATATGTAAATAAAAAATAATCTATCTTTGTTTGTCCCGCATACGTTCCTATACCGTTTATCCGATTGCGATGAAACTTTGGTGAGTTGTTGAGCGCACGCCTGTGAAGGTTTCTGAATAAGTACAACTATGTTATAATAGGTGGCGTGCGAGTCGTTCCAACAAATAAGTGTATTCCATATAGTTTACCGGCAGTTCGTGCATCAAAAGCACTCCAATAATCAGAATTAAAACACAAACACTTTCTTCCTTTGAGTGGCATTGTAACGCATACCAGGTAAATATAAATCGCATTAAATTGAAGGACCAGGCGAACGAAGTAGCGAGTAATAGCTAGTAGTTTCGTAAATAAATCAAATATTCTGTCCACTGATAGTGCGCCCGCAGGCGTTTTCTAGTCCACAGGCCCAAAATGTCTTCTCCGCACCAATATTGTTTGAATCATTACAAATTTAGTAGAATTCAATCATGGCAGATTTGAGAATAATTAATATGGAGACATGTCAAGATTCATGGAAATATACTTTGATAAAATTAATACCAGGTGATAAATATTGTAAAACATGTCAAAACAAGATTTCATTACTTATTAAACAACAAAAATATCAAGTAAGTTTAAATTTTAGTAACTTTTAGCAATGATTGTTTTTGGCAAATTGCTAATTTTTGAACCACTGTATCTCCAGTATCCCTTAATTCCCTGGCACAAAAATTTTAGGGGTTCTTTCGGAACATTTAAAGAGTAATTTCTCCAAATTTCAATTCAAAATATTCAGGTAGAAAAAAGTTACGTGGTTTTGAACATGTCAGTTTTAGCGATTTTCGATAAAATACGTATATTTGAACTATTGTATTTCGGGTGTCTCTCAATTTTTTTTGCACCAAACCTTCAGAAGTTTTTCAGAAACATTCATAGAGTCTACCTATTGAATTTCAGCTGAAAATTTGCATTCAAGAAAAAGTTATGTAAGTTTAAAAATTGGTATTTCGGCTATTTTCCCCAAAATAACGAACTTTAAACCGCAGTATTTTTGTTACCTCTATATTTTTCAAAATCAAACTTTCAGAGAATCTTTAAAAACATTTCCGAAGTACACTCTCATAATTTCAACTCAAAATCTTCAGAACGAAAAAAGTTACGTAGGTTTAAAAATTGGAAATTATAAGATTTCGTGAAAATGCTGATCTTTCAAAAATCGTAATTCACACCTCAAATTGTAAGTTTAAAATCTGGGGAGCTGAAATTTGAGAAAACTTAGTTTTTTGATATTATAATCCATCTCCCAAATTTTGAAAAAAAATCCAAGGACCCCGATTTTTTTGCATCGGTCAAAAGTAGTGGAATTACCCATATACAAATGGTGAACATTGTAGATTTAAATGGTATAATCTAATTTTGGCAATTGAAACTCAACATGTGAGGACATGTTTCTAATTAATTCTTGATGGAAGGAAGGAAATCTAAACGACCACTCGAAAACAAACGTTTTGTTTGCTAAATCCATTTGGAACTATGGTGCTAAGATGTGGAGATGAGCAAGCAAAACAGGCAGCAATTAGCCAAAGAAATGAGTGCAAAATAGAGATGGGTAACTTATGAGTGAGTAGATTAAAAGTGTCGACTCTTAGAAATGAGTCAAGAGTCAAGTGACTCCTGTGAAAATGTCCTCATTTTGAGTCATGAAATTGAAGAAGTGGTGGGTACTTTGAATTTTTTTTTGTTCTTCACTACGTTTTCGGGGTAAATTGCAACATTTTCGAAGTAAGGATCTTTTTTATCACTTCACTATGTTTTGAGGGTATATTGCAAAATTTTCGAAGTGAGGACCTTTTTTGCAATCAGAAATTTTTCAAAGAATAGACTAATTTCAGTCAAAACTTCACGACGAGTCGACTCACAAAAAAGAGTAGGGGAACCCGGGGCATTGTGGGCATCCGAGACTGTATGGGCACCCCCTCTAACGAATGCCGATCACTCCTAACAGGCATTGTCGATGAGACAGGCATGACTACTGTTGCAAAAAGCACGGGTAAAGTCCTTGCCACTAAAGGTCGAAAACAAGTCGGGTCTTTATCACCAGAAGAACGAGGACAACTCTTCACAGTCGAAATTTGTATGGGCGCTAATGGATCTTTCATGCCACTCTTATTTTTTTTCCTAGGATGAGAATGAAGGCCGAACTGTTAGATGGTACGCCTCCAGACTCTTGGGCAGAATGCAACAAGAAAGGATGGATAACTCAAGAAATTTTTATTAAATGGCTTAAAAAAAATGTTATTTGGTCGCAAGCAACTAAAGAAGAACCTGTTCTGCTCCTTTTAGATGGCCATGTCAGTCATGTCAAAAGCTTAGAGCTGATTGACATTGCTAGAAAAAATGGTGTAAACCCCATTGCACAGACCGTTTACAGCCATTGGATATCAGTTTCATAAATCCATTGAGTTTATACTATGGAGAAGAAGTGAGAACTAATCCTGGCAGGGATCAGGTTGAAGGCTTGTTTTTCAATGCTTATTTGAAATCAGCCACAATGTCTCTGGCAATTATGGCTTTCGTAAAACAGGAATATGGCCAGTTAATCCTGATGTTTTTAGAGATGATGACTTTTTAGCGGCTGACACTACTGACTTGCCTCTAGAAAACGAAAACCTGCCTCAACCTGTTCTTAAATCTGTTCCTCAGCCACTATCTCACACGCCTCTCGAATCACAACCTCAAGCACTATCACCAATATCTCACAATCAGATGCAACCATCAACTTCACCAGGTTCAACGACTTCTTTTTTTATCGTGTTTCACCTGGAAATATTTTGCCTGTACCAAAAGCTGAAACACAAAAAAGGACTTCGCGTAGAACGTGGCGAGACGGATCACTAGTTCTTCGTATAAAAGAGAACTTGCACAGGCTCAGGCAAAAAGAACGCGTTCCAAAAATTCGGTTCAGAAGAATAAGAAAAAGAAACGTGAGGAAGACAAGGAAAGTAAATATTAATCGGAAGATGCCGAATGTCTTTATTGTGGAGATTTGTATTCGGAATCAACGGAGGGTTGAGTCTCTTATTCCAGTGGTAAATGGGCTCATTGCTCATGCGCCGGTGAGAATGACAATGACGATGAAACAACTTATATCTGTTCATTTTGCGCCAGATTCTAAGCTATTTTTATGTCGGATGAATCTAGTGTCCATTATGCCCCATGCATGTCCATTGTGTCCCAGATACGGGGCACTATAGGCATTTCGCATATTTTTTTTAAAACCAATGTTACATCCAAAGATTTAATTTAATAGCAGATTTTTATTTATGTTCTTAATTGCTGAGTTTTATTTTTTACTTTACATCACATTTTCTTAAGGTGCCCGTACTGTCCCGGGTTCCCCTAATTTCGCCCATCTCTAGTCCAAAATACTTTGTATGATAACAGTCACACCATGGTTTGTTTCCAAATAATCCCTGCAAGAGGATCTAAAAACACAGAGTTGAACCCCTTTCTAGTTATCCTAACATTGACTGTTGTTTATGTCCTGGCAGCCTTCCAACGATATATTTTCGCTTAACAATACAGGTTTCACCCATTTATACCTCAATATTTGGACCGGCGATTGTTCCGGGATGCACTATAAAGCAATCGGCGAACATATTGCACCCAATGAACAGCAGCATACGAAGCGATTCCTACTTCCTACATCCTATACTCCACTTTACCTAACTGATTGTGTTAACAAATATTAAAGCTGAAAATTTCAGCTTTTATATTTGGAAGGAAACACCAGCAAGCCAAAGTGAGAACTATTTTTTTAAATCGCCAACTGAATCCAAAGCAAATATTTAAAAACACCAGCAAGCCAAAGTGACAACTTTTTTTTTAAATCGCCAACTGAATCCAAAGCAAATATTTAATATTTGTTTAGGATTAAGTTGGCGATTTAAAAAAAAATTCTTACTTTGGCTTGCTGGTGTTTCCTTTGTAGCCACGACGATTGCATGCCAATACCCTACGAAAGTTAGTACCATATATCTTCATACAATTACCGCAGGTACAGTAAGTGCGGTGTTTATACATAAGTCTGCACTCCTTACGCTATCCCTTAATTTTATCATCGGAAAAATTCAATTTCTGGTACAAATCGCAGAGCTTGAAACTTTGAAGTTGATTTATTCGATTCATTTTACAACTAGCAAAGTTTACCTGAATTGATTTTATATGTATGTGTATGAGTATCGAACTATTGCGTGTTGAGTTCGTGTTATTAAACTTGTCTGATCAAACGCCTGCCCCTCCTTCGGCGCCATGTACCAGTGAACATAAATGACTTTTTTTTAATCCACAGAAGTTTATTTATTTCATATCTAATGTTATTGAACTCTACTTTGATGATTTTCAAAAAAAATGTATTGAAATAACATTTACTGCACATTTTCAGAACGGAAATTTAAAAAAGTGGGTAAATCCGAAGTTAAATATTATAAATTAAAAACGAGTGATGAGAATCGTTTTTAGTCCAAATGCTCACTTATTCAGTTCCGCTTCTTAATTTGTTACCATCTTAAAATTACATTAAAATCCCATAAATAATATACGTTAGGTTTAGATTAAGTGTAAAACCAGGGGGACGTCATCGCACACACTGGATCGTGTAAATAACGGGAAACTGTAATAAGATTGTAAATTCACTTCACGGCGTAACTTTGAGAATATTGTTTTCAAGAATTGAGAAAGTGGGTGCATATTTTTCAACTTAGGGAATTTATTTTTCCTAAAAATTTTCTGCTAAGGTCAGTCAGAAAACTAAATCCTAAATTTACACAGGTTTTTAAGAGAGAAATATAAAACTGTCGTGAAATACTTGGCAAAATAATTAACACCCTTTTGTATTTTAATTAGTTATTATTCAAAATATAGATATGAAATTGAAATTAATCTGTAAGTAAAACTTAGTTAGCAGTTATTTGAATCCGAACGTCGCATAGTAATCCAGTTATTGATGAACAGCGATAAACGCACTATCAAGCACAATTAATATAAGCCTGAGCTTAAAATAGAATTAATAGATTCAATTCGCTTTATCTCCTCAGGCCTCAGTATGAAATAATAGATCGTAAATAACTGCTTCCCATTCCAGTGCTCTCACTCTCCTCAGCTCGAAGTAATTGTTAATTTTTTCAATGATTATCATTTGATTGGAATGAGTTATCGGGACGAATTGTAATTAAAAGCGGGCGCGGGATCGCAGCAAAGTTTCGTGATTGAATTTACTCATTCGTTGAAACAGGAAATCGAATCGCGGATTTAATCGGTTAATGCTTTTAATGCAGAACATCAATTAAACTTGAATCGGTACAACGGGGAAAATTAGCGTCGGGGAATCGCGCAAGGTAAACATAAAATCTCGGTATCAATTGTGCACATCGAGTTGTTTATAGAGTTGTTGTAATCCTATTTTAAGATCATTTATTTATGAGTCGTTTAAATACTAAAATTACCCGCTGCGCTATCTAAGTACTTCATTAACGAGCGAGGGTGGTGTTGAGGGTGTTGAGGGTGGCGAAGAGGGTTTTAAGTTATGGCCGCCGAGATTATCGAGAATCTTAATGAATGCGCCGAACAATGGCACGTCCGAGGAGCGGAATACTCATATTGTAACCGCAAGAACTTAATGGGGCTTAAGAGGCGAGGTGCGAAACGTACGGGGCGGTTAACTTGCCTCCGGAACGGACGCTCGCTAAATCATCCCCTTGAAGTTGCCCCCCACGTTTATATTTATATCTGTATTGCAGGCACGGAAACATATCAGAACCACCCCCAAACGCGTATTTATAATTCCTGTATGCACGCTAATTCCGCCCACCTCATCGATTTTTTTCCCTTCAGCGAGTACCCTTTGATCTCCAACGCACTCGTTTTTCTGCTGTGATTTTTCGTCCAAAGTGTGCATTATCGGAATGGCCCGCGTCATCATCGTTACAATGTTCTCTGTAGATGATAACACCGTTCGAATCGATATTTTAGATTTTTTAGCGGCGACCTACATACACAAAATTGCCGCATGCATTAACAACAAATACATCAGCGGTTGTATTTCTGCACAATTTACTGCTCCAGATGATAACCACTCCGCCGACAGCATACTTCAATTAGAGATAAGTGCTGAATTTAATACTACAAATCGTGCAGAAATTAACATAAAAACAGTCATCCAATAATGAAAAGAGGTTTTATTTTTTTTTATCATAGCGCACACCAAACCGAGAGAAGTTTTGATAATAGTTCATACATAGAAACAGGGTAGTTTGAACACGTTCATACGTGTTTTCGTTAACACATGCAAACTAAACTATAAACTAATTTGTAGTACATTCATGCAGGTCCTTAAATCTGAATGCAACTAGATAAGTAGGCAATTTGGATCAAAATATACATGAAACATTTTAAATAGCTTCTTTAAAAGAAACATTTGCAGTGCAGTTCAGCAGGTGCAAAATAATGACTATCATTTTTTTTAAATTAAATGTCAATCTTGGCAATTTGATTCAATATTCTTAACAACTTAATGTATAATGTATAATTTAATGTTTCGATAAGATTTGTCGTGTGTTTTAATCTAGAGATTTATCGTAAGTATCGTTGGTTTGTTTGATGATCACTTGATGAATATTTGTATTATTAAAAATTAATCAAGGAAAATCACTTGGTTTGTTTCACTTTACTTATTTATTTATTTGATTCTTTGAAAATGATTGTAAGTCGAAACTAGTCGGAATCAATTAAATAAATAATTAAAGTGAAACAAACCAAGTGATTATCCTTTATTAAGTATCGTGTTTGAATTGAACACATTTGTGTTTTATAAAATACTAATTTCATTTAATTTTTCATTTTGCTGTCTTAACCGACACCAGTACGATGTTACAGCATTATCCATAAATATGATTGAACATTATATTTTATATTTTTATATATACTAATTACGTAAGAAAAATTTGACAGCCTAGAAAAAACCGCTATAAAGGGGCGTCGGCCGACCGGCACAAAAAATTCGCCCAAAAATCTGAGGAGGATTTTAAAACTTCACCCCTGTCGGGGCCTTATTCTGTAAAATTTTGTTAGTTTTTGCGCGAAGATCGACGCCCAGGTAACCGGGCAAGCTTTTAAAACCGGTCCCATTGTTTTGTTTCACCCCCACCCCCGGGGGTGATTTTTCAAACGATTTTGCGATTTTTACACGTTTCCAGAAAAAAAATATCTCCTCCGTAACCGCTGGAGCTGGACGATCCTGGTATGTCTTAAAATAATCTTAAAGAAAATATCTAAAATTGATCTAGCCACTTTTTTGAATTTTTGCCCCGTTTCCGAGATATAATTTTTTAAAAACCGGGTAAAAAAATTTTTTTTCTCTTCTTTTAAGGACGTATTTTTTTCTTTTCAAGTAGAAAAGCTGAAACCTTCAGGGATGGCAGAAGGGATAACTGGCTTTCATTGGGATTTTTTTCGAAATTTTTGGAACCACCCCTACGCACCACCAACGCCACCAACCCAAGGGGATGGTTCGGTTTTCTTCTTTTAAGGACGTATTTTATTCTTTTCAAGTCAAAAAGCTGAAACTTTCAGGGATGACAGAAGGGATAACTGCCTTTCATTGAGAATTTTTTCGAAATTTTTGGAACCACCCCTATGCGCCATTTGCACCCTCTGGGTTCGTTTCTCTTCGTTTAAAGAAGTGTTTTTTTCTTTTAAAGTCGAAAATCTGAAATTTTCGGAGATGGCAGCAGAAACTTTTTCAAAATTTTTGGAACCATTTGCACCCCCAGGGTTCGTTTTTCTTCTTTTAGGGACGATTTTTTTTCTTTTAAGTCGGAAAACTGAAACTTTCAGGGATGGCAGAAGATATTTTGTCAACATTTTTTGAACTACCCCTACGCTCCATTTGCACCCCTGGGTTCGTTTTTCTTCTTTCAAGGACGGATTTTTTTCTTTTAAAGTCGAAAAGCTTAAACTTTTAGAGATGACTGAAATTTACGGAGATGGCAGCAGAAACTTTTTCAAAATTTTTGGAACCATCCATTTGCACCCCCTGGGTTCGTTTTTTCTTCTTTTAGGGACGATTTTTTTTTCTTTTAAGTCGGAAAACTGAAACTTTCAGGGATGGCAGAAGATATTTTGTCAACATTTTTTGAACTACCCCTACGCTCCATTTGCACCCCTGGGTTCGTTTTTCTTCTTTCAAGGACGAATTTTTTTTCTTTTAAAATCGAAAAGCTTAAACTTTCAGGGATGACAGAAGCGATGACTGGCTTTCATTGGGAATTTTTTCAACAAAATTTTAACCACCTCTACGGGCCATTTGCACCCTCTGGGTTCGTTTGTCTTTTTTTAAGGACGTATTTTTTTCATTTAAAGTCGGAAGTCGGAAAACTGAAACTTTCAGGGATGACAGAAGATATTTTGTCAAAATTTTTTGAACTACTTCAACGCTCTATTTGCACCCCTGGGTTCGTTTTTCTTTTAAGGACGGATTTTTTTTCTTTTAAAGTCGAAAACATGCTATTTTCAGGGATGGCAGAAGATATTTTTTCAAAATTTTTGAAACTACCCTTACGCACCATGTGCACCCCTTGGGTTCGTTTTTCTTTTTTTAAGGACGAATTTCTTTTCTTTTCAAATCGGAAAGCTGAAATTTTCAGGGATCGTAGAGGCTTTCAAAAGAAAATAAAAGAAATAAAAATAAAAATAAAAAATTTTAAATAAAAAATAAAAATAAAAAATGAAAAATAAAAAATAAAAAATGAAAATTGAAAATTGAAAATTGAAAATTGAAAATTGAAAAATGAAAAATGAAAAATTAAAAATAAAAAACGAAAAATTAAAATTAATTTAGAAAAAAAATTATGTTTTTCACTGGTGGCGCAGCGCAGCGGTGCCGTCGATCTTCACCAATTACTTTGCTTAATTCATTATCATAGTTGCTATTACACACGCTGTGGCGTCGTCCGTTACCAATTTAATCGCTTAATTTTAATGGACCCCGCACGAACGACGGTGCAGCGTAGCGGAGCCGTCGTCCGTCACCAATTTAATCGCTTAATTTTGATGGGCCTCGCTGGACGACGGCGCAGCGTAGCGGAGCCGTTATTGGTCACCCGTTACTTTTCTTACATTTTTACATTTCACAATTTCACATAAAGAACACAATTTCACATACATCAAACTTAAGCCTAGGAAAAGCTAGTTATATTTACTATTGTTATTAGAATTATTTTAGTTTTTTCTTGTTTAATGTATGTTTTTTATCTTACTGATGGCAATGTCGTCTGGGACTAGCAAGTCTTGCAATATCTGTTTCTCGAGTTTTTATAAAGGTGTGGGCATTTTCTTCGTGACCCGCACAATTTAGTTCTAACGAAGTTAAAGAATTAAAAAGAAGAGAGAAGTTTGGCTGGGTTGCCAGTGAATGTCTTAGGAAGTGGTATATCCACGATATAAAAAAAAATCGTTTTTCGCATCTTATTAAATAATATAAACGTTGTTAAATCGCTTTGATTGAGAAAGTTGTCCATTATTCGGCCAATAATAATAATTTTCCGCACAGTTGACGTCCAATCAAATGATAGAGGTTTCATTGCCCAACAGGTTTCAGCCAATAGCATGATGACGATTTTACTTTCTCAACAGTTCAGTTGTTACTATGGTTACGATTTGTTTTTGTCAGCGAACTGCCGCAATTTCCAAATATAAAAATCATTCGTTATAATTTAATATAAACAGAAAAATCTTTAGGTAATTATTTAACATGATGCGAAAAAGTACAGTATTAAACTCGTGAGCAAGTTGGTCATTGCCACTCGGGTGAATTACAACACCCTCCTACGGCTCGTGTTGCAAACTTTACTCTCGTGGCAATCCCCAACTTTCTCACTCGTTTAATATTATACTATTAATGTTAGTGCCGTATTGTTGTCGAAATGAATGTCCAAGTTATACTTAAAGTCAAGGGATACTGAATATTCTAAGTATAATCTGTCGAAAGCTATCATTAGTGTGTCTACAGAGTAGCGGAGACCAAATGACCACATTTGAAATGGACGATAATTTTCGAGATATCGGAATAAAAAATCGCAATGCAATATGGAAGACACGGTAACGCATTCCTGCAGACGTTTCTTTAAAGTTTTTCATCACATATTCAACCGGAATTGTTGTGATCTCACATCGTATGCCTTCTTTTAAATCCGGAATATTGCGCGGTTTGTTAACGTACACTTTGGACTTCCGGTGTCCTCATAAGAAGAAATCGCAGGGGGTGAGGTCGGGCAAGCGGGGTGGCTACGGAACGTCACCGTTTCTGGAAATCAGGAAATGTTTTTGAAACTCTCGCGATATGAATAGTGGCTCCGTCCTGTTGAAACCAGATATTTGAGTATCTCATTCATTATCCTCCAAGCAGGAAATCAAAAATTCATTAAGCGTAGCTACATAGTGCTCTTAAGTCACCATCACCGCATGCCCTCTCTCATCGTGAAATAAATCCCAACTTTTGACAACGCTCACCACACTGTAACCTTTTCACTGCGGAGAGGCTGCTGGTGCAATTCTCTTGGATAGTCAGATATCCAATCTTGGCAATTGTGTTTGTTTACATCTAAATGAAAATGTGGAATATCGTCCAGAAGTATGCTCACTGAATTGCAGACGTTGATTGTCAGTTGGAAGGAGCTTCTGGATGACCGTTATCTTGTAGAGATGGAATGTAAAAAAATGCATAGAAAAAACCACACTGACAAGTGAATAGGGTTCAATAAAATAATGTTTTAGTAAAATGAACAATGGTTTATTTGTTAAATAATTAAGATGCTGGTATCTTGATTACGATGAAAAATATTTCTATTTTATGAAAGACAATTTGTCGATCCTACGTCGCTCACGCTTTCAAACTCCTAAAAAACCTTCATAACGTTACTTGTATCGTAAATTACTATATTGTATGTTACCGGAAACTTGTATTAAATTTTGTGTAGACCTTTATTTAGTGTTTTGAAACAACGTCCCAAAAGTACCCTTGATTTGGCCTTGAGCTTCACGAGTTATAGGGTGCTAATGTAGCAAAACTTAGTTTTTTCGCTTATATCTTCTTTTCTATTGACTTTAGGTATAGAGAAATTGAAGTTTACAACATTCTCTACAAAAAAGTATTCTAGTATTTTTGTTGTAGGAGTAACCCATTCTGCAAAAACTCGCTGTGAACGTTGATTTTAAGCGTAACACTATAGTAATACGAGTTCCACAACCAATTTAAAGTCTGAAATTATGTATAATATACCATGAGTCGAATCGAATGGTTTTCTTCGTACAATATTAAAACAAGAAGGTTCTCAAAATAGAATATTTCAAGGAAGCCGCTTGGTAGGTAGCAGCTGCATATCCCCTCTTGTATTCGGCAAGAAGGGTCGACGTGCGCTCAGGTCTTGTCCTAGTGTTCCAGCCAAGCAGTCTGCCTGCAATCTGGTTACCGTGTCAGTGCTGAATCGGTTCTATCACAAGAAAGACGTATATTTTTAAAACTCTCATATTATACGAGCTGAAATGGGGAGCGTTTGTTGCATTTACAACGGATTGCTTGAAAACGGGCCGACCGTGACAGTTGAGCGTGGTTTAAAAAATGGTTTGATAGTGTGAATTCGATAACGATTCACGTCGAATTATATTATATATAATTATATGGAATTTGAATGCCAATACAATAGAAGATAACAGAGAAAACCAATTTGATGAAGGAGAGAATGAAAATCAATTAGAATCATTTTCTACGGATTATCTGGAACAACGCGACATAGAAGGAGAAGACGAAGATGAAGAAGCTTAAGATAAGTCTATTTTGACTGTTTTAAGAAGTATTGAGAGAATATTTTGACCGAACGAGACTGTGGATTGGGCCTAAAGGGAATACCACATTTAAAAAAAAACGCGCCTCGTACTCAACCTCAAAGTTGGTGTGGAATGGGGTACTTGGTATTGGATTGACACTTTTAACACCTATACTACGGTAAAACGGTTAGACTACTACAATACTACAATACTTTTTCGTAGAGAATTTTGTAAACTTCAATTTCTCTGTAGAATGTTCTATACCTAAAGTCAATAGAAAAGAAGATATAAGCGAAAAAACAAATTTTTGCTACATAGCGCAATATAACTCGTGAAGCTCAAGGTCAAATCAAGGGTACTTTTTGTATGTTGTTTGAAAACACTAAAGAAAGGTGTACACAAAAATTCAGCTCACTTTTAATTTTTCCGAAGTAAAAACCTTATTTGACTATAGGCATTGTACGCAATTCCGAAATATCCGAAAAATTAACATACCGTAGAATAAGTGAATGAATGAATAATAAAACTCAGAACCAAAATATATTTTTGTAGAAAAGCTCACACTCATTAATCAAAATAATTAGGTCACATTAAAAAAATAAAAATCTTCCCATTGAAATACACATTTTAGTTTTGAAGCACAAACATTTTGTTGAACTACAACCCTTCTTGCAGACACTTGTTTCAATCCTTGCCCGGTTTCAGTTGATTGTAGATTCGCAACTGAGAGTACTATGTACATCTTTGATTTCCAGAATACCTCTTGGACAAACAATGAACTGAAATTTAGAATACAGTTTTATGATGCATTCTTTGTATCAATTTGGGAAAGCTCGTCATCAGTTTTATCCACTTATAATATTTCGTGCATCACCACTTCCTCAATCAACCTCTGGCACGGAAGCCCTTACTGTGCCAATAGACATTGGAGGAAACTTTTTGTCACTCGTTTTTAACATTTTTCTTTCTGCCTGTCGTTGTAGTTTTTCTTTATCAGAGTGACGATTTTTTTAGTGGTACTAAATTTGTTGAACACAAACAATTTAGACCCATATTGATTGAATTAGTCCGAGCCCCTCCACTACAATACCATCAAATAGCAACAATACCATTTTTTTTTCTTAAATGAAGATCAAGGGGTCGAATTCGATATATAAAGTGCTCTTCGACCACAAGAGGTTAGCGACCGCTGTCTTAGAGGGTAACCGTATGCTGTATTAGGCAACTTGGTATTACCATTTTTTTTCTTAAATGAAGATCAAGGGGTTGAATTCAATATAGACAGTGCTCTTCGACCACAAAAGGTTGGCGACCGCTGTCTTAGAGGATAACCGTACTCTGTATTAGGCAACTTGGTATTAAATATCCTGCTTAGTTTGACAGCACTGACTATAGAGAGGAACATGCTTATAAATATGAAGCAACACGCGGTTTTCAGTTTTCTGATCTTTCTATAATTTCAATCTATTGACGATGACGCTATCAAGACTTTTCTCCAATATAAAATTCGCTAGAAGCATCTCTGCTTATTTCTATAAAAAAGATTAAGCAAATATTCTATTCAATCTTATTAAAAATATAAGTTACTAAATATTCAAATCAATTCAATTAAAAATATATTCTATTGACTTTTTTTAAATCTGAAACGGAAACAGAAATTAATTATTAAAGTAACTGTATTCCTTAGGCTAAATAAATATAAATATTTAGTTATAAATAAAAGAAAAATTATTAGCTTAGATCTTATGGGAGGGGCCGCGGTGGTCTAGTGGGTAGAGGTCCGGCCTCTAGACCCCGTTGGTGCGGGTTTGAGTCCCGTCCGCGCGGTCACTTTTTCAAAACGAAAAATAGCCGTGCGGGTCCCTGGGTGTCTAGTGTTTGTCCCCATTTCATTTAAATATGAATTATTACTATATATCGGTTGTGGCTGAATGCCCCAACTGGCTAAGCCAATTCCCTATCATCCTCGATTCCCTAACCCGAACTCCTGTCAATCATCTTTCTTTAAAAAAAATATCTTATGGCTTACATTTATGTAATTGATTTGCAATCGAGAATTATCTAGGGCGTAAAATGCAGGGAATAGAGACTTATGGTCAATGCATGATAAACAACTGTGGAGGGCGATCTAGACTATGATATTTCAACCGATCCCTCGGGGTAATATGTCTTAGTCCACATCGAGCGTGATCATTCCCCTTGATCACATCCAATTTCTAACAGATTCAGCGGTTAAACATTTTACAGATATATAAATGAGGGCATGCCTTTAAACTATTGGTCATGTTGGTTCGAGAAAATTATTTCGAGTATTTGAGCTGTTCGGGGTGCGACAGTAGTGAAAATATGCCAGGTTTTTGTGGAATTCCCGCTGAATAGAATAGATTTGCGGTTGTAATTTATGCCCGGGGTAATTATATCCGCATAGCTTCATTAGAGTGAACCCTTTCGAGTTTACGCCGACGATTACACTCGGAGAGCCCTGTATTAATTCGTGCATTTAGCAAATTAAAGAATCCTCGCGTGCTGCATAAAACACGCTCTGTACATTCTAACTAAGTGCGAAATATAAAGATCCATATCTGGCGAGGTTTTAAAGTCCGGACTGAAATAATTAAAACGGATAATGGAGTGGGGTCGGATATTATTGCATCGATTACGGGGCATCCTTTGTTCGTGTGTTCGTTGCGGGATTGAGAGGGTTCATTTTTGCCACCAGGGGGAAATTACCGGGACGAAAAATATATGTCCCGTCGGGGAGTTCGCCCTGCGGATTGAAAAAAAAGCCGGACAGACCAAACAAACGATTAAGGCCGAATCCTGGGAGAAAGTGGCGGTCAGATTTTTGTTGATTTACGCTTATCGGGGTGAGCGACGCGGATTAATTGGGATGTTGGGAATTAGGGAAGATCGCCCTTTTTGGAAGTTCGCGTGTAAAAAGGCGGCCGGGATTAATGTCCGTGGTGTAAATTTGACAACGGATATTAAAGTGTGCGTTTCAACACTACCGTGATTAATGCTGAGTTCAGATCATCAGATTTAAAGCGCTGTTAAGAAAATTGAAAGAATTGTTACAAACTATTAATAAAATAATGATAACAGTATTGGTACTTAATTATTGTAATTATTAATAGTGATGATAATGGAAGAAACTGCATTGTAATTATGCTTCATAAATTAAATGGACTATAGTCATTATCCTTCAGCCTTAGTAAAAGGTTTTCCAATAGGGATGATATGTTTTTGAAGTGACGTTTCGACCATTTGTAATATGCCATAATCTGTCATTTATTTTTCATTGTATTCAGTAGTGTTTACAATTTTATCATGGAGAGATATACGCAAGAACAACGTTTATAAATTATTCAGTTTTATTACCAAAATAATCGTTCTCCAATTGCAACTTTTCGTGCGCTTTTGCCATTTTATGATCGTAATAATCGTCCAAGTGTGCTCTCTATTCGTCGAATTATTGAAAATTTTGAGCGTAGATTTTCTTTACATTATGTTAAAGTGCCAATAAGACAAAGAACCGCTCTAAGTAATGCAAATATTGCTGCCGTTCAGGCAAGTGTTGCTGAAGACCGCAATTTGTCGATTACAAGACGTTCTCAACAATTGAGACTGTCTCAAACCACAACCTGGCGGATTTTGAAAAAGGATTTGGATTTGCATCCGTATAAAATTGTTCTCACTCAAGAACTGAAGCCATTGGACCACAGTAAACGTCGTGAATTTGCTGATTTTGCTTTGGAACAACTTGAAAACGATAACGATTTTTTTAAGAAAATCATCTTCTCCGATGAGGCTCACTTTCATCTGAGTGGTGCGGTAAATAAACAAAACTGTCGATTCTGGTCTGAAGAAAATCCACAAATTATTCAATAAAAACCATTACATTCACCTAAATTGACAGTTTGGTGTGGTTTTTGGTCTGGTCGAATCATCGGTCCGTACTTCTTTCGAAATGAAGCTGGTAACACCGTTACTGTCAATGGAGAGCGCTATAGATCAATGCTAACCAACTTTTTGTGGCCGAAATTGGAAGAAGTTGATCTTGACAACATTTGGTTCCAACAAGACGGGGCTACGTGCCACACAGCAAATGCAACAATTTAATTATTACGAGAAAAGTTTGGAGATTCGATTATTTCAAGAAATTGTGATATTGAATGGCCTCCAAGAAGTTATGATTTAACACCATTAGACTATTTCTTGTGGGGTTATTTGAAGTCATTGGTCTTTCGAAATAAACTAGTCTCTCTTCAAGCTTTACAAGTCAATATTGAACGTGCCATTCATGACATACGACTTGATTTAGTGGAAAAAGTGCTCGAAAATTGGGTTCATCAGATTCGTTCCTGCAGAAGAAGTCGTGGAGGCCATTTGAATGACGTTTTATTTAGAACTAAATTGTATCGATTGTACTTCACATTAAATAAAAAACATTTGAATTTCCTTAACAATAAGTGTGTGTTTTTTTTAAGAAATCATATCACTCTTATTGGAAAATGTTATATATTGCATAATAATTACTGGTGAACAATTACAAACAATAAAAATAACATTTCTTATTAAAATAATTTCCATGAGTTTTTTGTCTGGAAACTTCTTGGTAACTACGATATATGTTATATGTTACAGGTTTATAGTATACGTGTGTTGTTTCTGTTCGTTATAATTTGAACGAGAGTCATTATCCTCTACCTTATTTTTTTATTCTCTGTACGAAGTACAAATATAAAAAATGTAGTTTATGGTAAAAATACCTGGTTTGAATGAAAATATCAACTTTTCGGCTCTCTAGACGATTTCTGAAAAATGTCTTTGTGTCTGTCTGCCTGTCGCTGAATTAAACTTTAAACTTTGGGTTCTCTCAATTGTTGCGGACAACACAAAAAAGACTTTTGTCTTAAAAATTGAAAACACCATGTTTTCGATTTTGTATTTTCGTTGCTAAACTTCGGTTTGTTATTGACTATTTCAGTCAATATGGAATCGATATGACAAATGCTTTAACGTTAGTTTTGGGAAATAAATCGAAAACAGTCTGGTGCATAAATTATTTAAATGTATATTTCTTCACTTCTTAACAAAGGGTGTAAATATTGTCGCAATTTTTTTCTCTTTTTCTAAATAAATTATGTTGCTTTAGGAAACCAAACTTGTAAATAAACATAATTTATTTCTCAAAATCAAATGAATATGCATTTCGGCAATTATTACAACACATTGTATTCCTATTAACAATGCGGAAAACTGAAAAGCTTCCGGTAAAATTTTGTACATCAGAAATAGTTATTTAAGCATGTTTGTTATTTTCCAATATTCGTGTAAAAATGGCATATATCACACGAACGTTTCAATAAATGTTGTAGATAACGACAAACTAATGTATTTTATTAATGAAGACGCGAACAAATAGAAACATTTTGCTATTTTTTTGTCTACAGGGTGCCCGTTTTTCGAGCGGCACCATGGGGATTTCAGTTATCTTAAGAGATACGAGGTTGGTTAAATTAGGGCAAAGTTGTGTATTATAACGTTGATTAATAATCTGTTGAGAAATTTGAGTTACCTTTTTTTGTTTTCAAAAAATCGCAAAAATATAAAAAATTTCAATTTTTATTTTTACTTTTTTATTCGAAAACTATTACTATTGCGCATTTTGCACTCAGACATTATTAGAGCACTTTTTAATGGAGGATCTAAATATGTTATTAGATTCATTGTAGCTTTCAAGATGGCGGAGAAACAATAGACAACTTTTGTTTTTCTTATGGCCGCCATATTGAATTTTTATATTTTCTAATGCAAGATTTTTTTCTGTTTACGATGATATATCACACAATATATTTTAATTTTACATTTGAGCCAAAATTTTAAATTTATTATTTTTATAAAGAGTGCCATGTAAACAAAATCAACATTTTTGTTCAAAACAAAATGTGACAGTTCCATTTAAACTTCATTCTTGAAATTTACTTTACTGGTAATCGTAAAAATTGTAAAAATGAAATTTTTAAGTGAAGAATAACGCGATATGTTACAAATTATAATTTCCATAAAAATTTGCAAGTCTCAATGGAGGTGTATCCGAGAAATTTATCCCCATTGGATTACTTTTGATGGGGAACTTTGAAAAATAAGATTTTTCAAAGCGTTCCAGCTAATATTAATGAACTGCGAAGGAAGTATCGTTGATTCTATAAATAATATTAGAAGAAGAGATATTAGTAGGGCAATTTTTAATTAAAGAGAAAGCGCAGAATTGTGTTTGGAAGTGGAATGTGAATGTGAACACTTATTGTAGCATTATGTTTTCTAGTAGTTTTAAATCTTGTAATAAATTCCTGAGATTGTTATTCGTTTACAAATTGTATTTTTTATGTAAACCCAACCTTACCCAAACAGAAGTGTTGACAAATGAATGCATATTCCCTTGCTTGATTGTAGATGAATTAAATAATAAAATAAAATGCCACAGTTTTTTATAGGCTTTGGAATACTCATTGTTGTAGAAAAATGTGATGTTTGCATGGCACTCTTTACAAAAATAATACATTTCAAATTTGGCTCAAATGTAAAATTAAAACATAATGTGTGATATATCATCGTAAACAGAAAAAAATCTTCCATTGGAAAATGTAAAAATCCAATATGGCGCCCATAAGAAAAACAAAAGTTGTCTATTGTTTCTCCACCATCTTGAAAGCTACAATAAATCTAATAACAAATTTAGATCCTCCTTAAAAAAGTGCTCTAATAATGTCTTAATACAAAATGCCTAATAGTAATAGTTTTCGAATAAAAAAGTAAAAATGAAAATTGAAATTTTTTATTTTTTTCGCGATTTTTTGAAAACAAAAAAAGGTAACTCAAATTTCTCAACAGATTATTAAATAACATTATAATACACAACTTTGCCCTAATTTAACCAACCTCGTATCTCTTAAGATAACTGAAATACCCATGGTGCCGCTCGAAAAACGGGCACCCTGTATAATTGTAAGAGTTTTATGAAATTTGTGAACAAACAATAAATACGTTTTTAAAAAAATCAAATTAGTTTAAAACAATCGATAAACATGAAACTTATCACGAAAATCCCGTTTGTACTATCAAATCGGAGAAAGTTTTATGTTCGCTACATCAATTTATTTTACATATTTACATGAGATTAAGTAAGAGTTTTGTGAATCTAAGAGTTTTTTTACAAGATAATATCATTTTATAGATGCATTACAAGAAGTTTCGGTCATGAGTTGGCATAACACAAATAATATTTTTGATAAAAAATATTGGAGCAAGCAAACTGGAAGTAATATACTATTAATATTAGCCTTTTGCATTATTTCGTTTTACCTTCGTTTCTTCGGATTCTTCGAAGCTTCGAATTATTAGGACTCCTAGTCAAGTCAACATTTGTGAAATATACTTCTTATACTTTTAGCTTAATAAAACAATCAGGTTGGTTTTAAAAATATATATGTTTTACATTTTCTGATATAAATCATGCCATCTAACTTGTTTTTTGACCCAATCATCTTTGAATGTTTCTCCTTTATATTTTTGTAAAAGCTAATTTCTGAAACACTTTCTCATGTTGGCTCAACAAAAATAGAAGATTTTTGCAAGTGGGAAATTAAAGCCGTCCTGGTTAAAAGTTGTGTTCAATTTTTTATTAGTTAATGTGGCGGCTTTCAATTTTCGTGCGCTGCAAAAAAGAAAGTTTTGTTATCACTGGTTCAGTGAACATGTAACTATTTGTTTTAACTTTTGAAGGGATGAGTAAGTACCAACCAACTACATTTTATCAATGGTATCTGATCATCAATAAAATACCTACATGCAATGAATGCATAGAATGATTTCGTTAAAATAATTACGACACCTTGTTAGTAAGCATGCAACATTCGCAATTTAGGTAACGAGGGATCGGTAAAATTGTAATTGAAAATTGAATGTGCCTCCTCCTTTCCTTCTGAGGAAAGCACGCGATGAGGTCGCGTCTTACTCCGCGATTACATTGATATGCTCAAGGACTCCCGTGGTTCGCCGCGGTGCAGTTACAAAGTTTCTAATGTGAATATGCAAATATTATTGCAGGCGCTTTTTAACTCGTAAATGACTCGGCTTGAATTCCGCCATTCCCCTCTTGCGGCTTGCGAAAAAAACGTATACCGGTCTGGCTTCATTATATGTTTGGTTCGGAGATTCGTGTGTGTTGTTTCATGTTGTGCTTCCCTTTTCTGTTTGAGCTTTTAACGCAGCCGATTCGCATAGCGAACGAATGCACTTAACCAATGTAGGATGCCTAACGTTTGTTTGAGTCGACTTCAAAGGATCAAAGCGCGCCGGCTCTTAGCCAATTGGATGTATCGCGATTTTACATATCCTGAAACAAACACCGCGGCTTCTCTGATCGTTAATTGTAATTGCATTCCCGCACTGTGTCGATACTGAAACGCCGAAACATTGAAGCATTCCGTCCCAGGTAATCTCCACCTGAACTCAGATTAACAGAGTGATAATACATATATTCCATTAGATCTGATTGGGCGCAAATTATCGCCTGGGATAAATTCTCCGCGTCCGCTTTTAAACTGATCGAAAAATTGCGAGTGCTAGCATGCAATCCCAACATTTGCACTTCCTTAAATTCATCAACCGGGAATATACCGTTGCACATAATGGGATCTGGTGCAATCCGCCTGGGGGGGATTTATTGTAATTGCCACGAGCTCTCATATACCTAGATCAATCGCAAATTGAGGAAGAGTGTTCCTTATTTTGAAATCTAAACGCAAACTAGTTTAACAGGGAAATCTAATTTATGCCGAGTGCACGTGAAGTTTACTTCACATCTCTACAGCCTCTATTAAGATTTAATGAATTCACGAAGAGGTTCAGAAGTAAATTTATTATAAAATTATTTTTGCTCCCTATTTATAATAAATCTTATAATAAAATCAAAATAATTCCTATCCTCAAATATTTCAAGAATGATATACACAAGGAGTTATAAGCAGATTTTTCTTTTAAATTTTTAAGAGCTCATTTTCCGAAGAGCCTACAAGCGCTCTGAAACGCACGAAACAGCAAGCCGCGGCACTGTGGGGAATTTCGGCCAATTCGTGGACATAAATAGAAGGAATCTTTAGAATGTTGCAAAAGTTGGTACTTATATTTTCAGGGCCGTCGATCTGACGTCCAAGCTTCAAAATTCTAAATGGCGGATGCAATATGGCCGACATTGCATATTTAGCTTCGGTATATAGCTAACAATTAATGTAATATTAAGTGTGCAGAGATTTTTATGGTGGCTGATTAGTAGAAAATGGCAGATCTAATATGGTATTATCGCGTAGCTATCTTTTATATCTTATTCTTGGATGCTTCTATATTTCTATTTTATATTTGAAAAAAATATTCTTCCATCTGGCTGAAAATCAATATGATTAGAGGTTACCGAATACGAATCAGATGCAGGATATTTTAGAAAAATAATGTTAGACTCAATATGACTCATGACTCTACACAGGAGTCACCTGACTCTTTTAATAGACTCACTCTTTACTTCCTAGAAATATATTTGCATTTCTATAAAATCATTATTATACGTAATTATTGGTGTTGAAATATTTAATTCTATTAGTCAATGAAGATCGCTGCGTACTAGCTCTTTTTAAACAACCAGCATTTACATTATTTAAATAAAACCAATTATTTAAACAAAACCAAGTCACCCGTTTAATTATTTATTTATCTTTGTGAAACAATGCAATCAATTTATTTTTAGTTTCCCATCAGGTTCAAATTGCTTGTAAATATTTGACGACCCTTGTATGTAATCAATTTTAGTACAAACTTACAGCAACAGTAGATGAAATCAATTCACTACCCATAAAAATTCGGAATAACATCCGCACCCATTCATTACATTGTAAACTAAATTATTACACAATAACGGTTTATTGTTTGCTTTTATATTCCTGTTCAAGTTGTTTTTATACATTTTTAACAACAGCAGTAACTCTGAAATAATTTTTCATTGCCATCTTATAATAGAGTAATATTCTCTTAACGGTGTAATAATGATTAATGCGTTGGAACATATGAGGAATGAAATGAATGAAACATTAATTATTTTTTCCTATTATAATTTATTTATTTCGATTTTATTCGATGATTTCCCGAATTACGAAGTTATAATATAAATAAATAAATAATTGGTGAAGATTCTTCGTATATAGCCGAATCAAAAGTGTGAACATGCCTTCGACAGGGATCGAACCTGCAACCTCCAGATCTCCGGTCTGGGATGCTACCAATTGCACCACAGAGACCACACTTTTGATTCAGCTATATACGAAGAATCTTCACCCATTATTTATTTAATTATTTATTTTATTTGTGGAACAGTATAGATTATACAAACTAAATAAGTTCGTTCAAGAAAAAGTAGAATAAATATTTGTCAAGACCGTACAAAATTAGTTGCCATTGCGCGAGATGTCACGATCATGATTTGATGCGCGCGTAGTGTGACATGTAGAAATCTTATATTTTTCAGGTTTAGATCAAAAAAACTTTGCTGTGACTATTTCTGGCTCTATTATCGGGAAAATTTGCTGTCTGATCCCTCCGCCAGCCCATATTCAGCACCAAACAAAAAATCGATATGGATAATTTATTGCAACATTAACATAAGAAACAAACAACTGATTATGCGATTCAATAGGCTGTAAAATCTTACACCGTTGATTTTATAAATTAAATTTTAGATATACGTCAGCATTGTAATATTTAAAACTGTGGTAACAACTGATATTGATACAGTACACAAATAATTAAATAGATTTAATTATAATTTCGGAAAAACGTAAACGTAAATATATAATAAAATATTGCAGTAAAACAAATAATAATTAAAATGTGAAAATTATAAAATATAAAGCATAATCAAACAGTAAAATTTATTAATCAATAAAAAAAAAGCTATTATTACATTGAGCTAAACATAAAGTTTATTGCTATTGAGTTATTAACAATAATAATTAATTACAAAGATGGTGAAAAATCGACTTTAATCCGGCATTTCAGGGATGAATTTTGTAGAATGGACTGGGGTAATTATTTACAATACCATGTTTTCTAAAACCTCTTAGAGCGGAAGCAAGGCTTAACGGAAGACAAATCGATAACAAAGAACGAAAGGAATTAATATGAATGTAGGGTTGCCACCTTAGACTTAGGTCTCGCCCGGAGCAATGACTCAAAAAAACGCGCATATAGGTGAAAGTGACTTAAAGTAGCATGTTGGGTAATTATAAAGCGAGATCGAAGACTGAAACGATGGGCAAAGCATAGCCTCAAGCGAAGCAACGAGAACCGCTGAAATATTAGCCGCGTTAATGAGGTCGACCACACATGTAAATATTATTGTTAGCCGATAAACATCGCACTAATTAATTCTAGGCGAAGTAATGTTCTTTATTATATCGTATGAGCCACAAAATTTTCATTCAGAGTTGGCTGTGAGATAAATGACGTATAAATAAACGAAATGTTTGAAGATTTAAAGATTCGAAGTTTTCGAATATTTCAATTCCAAAACCCTAAACAGTTAGGGTTTGAAACTTTTATGTAATTTCAAATTTTTACCCAAGACGAAACTTAACGGGTCGGTACCCATCGGAAGTACGTTAAACGGTCCTCTAGAGGGGGATTAAATCAAATTAGTACAACTATAGGCAACACAACTTTCACTTTTTAGGGTAATGTTTCAATCTGCATGATTTCGCGATCGAGGACGAAAAAATATATATCACACGCCCCCAAGCACGGAGTGCCTCAATAAATTGGAGCCGACATGTTTATGCGTTTTTGACGGCAATGCCAAAACTTGTGTTTTTTTCATCATATATAATTATTTTTGTGGTGTTAATTTTCTTTGCATGTTCTTTGAGGTATGCACGAAAATTAATTGTTTGCGCGAAATCATGAATATTGTATTTTGTACTTTAGAACTCCATTAACAAAAAACTTTATTTTAGGTCAAAAACGGCTTACTTTAACGATCTCTGAAGGGTCGGAAATAAATATGGGCCTAACTCACCACCATTGGTCCAGTTTTCCATTCGTCCAATAAATACAAACAAATTACACTGACGGAAAAAAATAAAACACTTGAGATTTGTAAAAATTTAGGTAATTTTCAAATGGTCATAACTCAGCTTGTATTCAACCGATTTCGACCATCTTTTAAGAAATGAAAAGCAAAATGTGTCCTCTTTGAGAGGGTTTATCCTCCACTCAAAGAGAGGGCTCTACGCCCCTTCAAACGAAATAATAAAAAGAACCCAAAATGCACTTTTTTTAAACACCCATAACTTTGTGCCAAATCGCCGTAGGAACTTCTTTTTTGAGTCTTGCACAGGTAATTGAACACATTTCAATACCCTTTTGGTGGATCGAGTCGACACATTTTTTCCAACTCGGTACACGTTGCCAAAGTTGGACGTTTTTTGCCCAAAAATGTGTTTTTTGTTCGGAGGTTGAAGGGTTCCAAAAGGGATCATTCCAATCTGAGTTTACCCCCTTAAAGTAGGGCCAAAATGAGATTTTTTCATGAAAGAATCATCAAATTTGGTTAAAAAGTCGCTGAGTTATGTGCGAAAAACCTCAAAATGCACTTTTTTTCAAACACCCATGACTTAGTGCCAAATCGTCGTAGGAACTTCGTTCTTCGAGTCCCACATGGGGAATTGATCAATTTTTTATGCCTTTATGATGGATCGAATCGAAAAGAACTTTCCAACTCCATAGACATCGTCAAAGTTGGACATGGTTTCCTGAATTTTTTTTTCACAGGGATGCTAGAGAGGGGCGGCAGAAGTTACGTTTTAGTTCGTATGCATGACTTTAAAGAACACTTCAAAGTTTTTCGCTCTTAAAGATTCATAAAAATCGATTCAAAATACGCCGAGGAATAGCGGTTTAAAAATGGTCAAAATTTCACGAATTTCAAGTGTTTCATTTTTTTTCCTCCAGTGTATTTTATTATCAGTAAAGAGAGGATTTTATGCACTATAAAATTCTGAAATATATTTATTATTATTATTTGAAATATACATGTAATAAATTGAAATATATCAAAGAAAAAATACATAAGTTTGTTTATATACATTTTAAATAAAGAAAAAATAAGTCACATACTTTTATTAATGTTAATAATAAGAAATCAAAAATGCCAAACTTGCTGTAGATGATTAGTCGTATGAATACGACTACAATTAACAAATTACTTTATGAAACAACTACTTTCCTGGCTAATACCACGACAAATATTGAATTGTACAAAAATGTATAGTGGTATTTTCGATTTAATAAATCATACCGAAAGTGTTATTTTCGGGACGGCTGCAGAAAAATGAATATGGATTTTATATGCGGTTTAATTAAAAATAAATGTTTAAAATTAAAAAAAAATATTATTTTTTGGAATTACTACCACCTACAACCATTGTTGTTACAAATATTTGGTTAAGGGAGCTACCATATCTCTTTTCTGAGTCCTTGTGCAACGGTGTTGATATTTGCTAGTTTTTGGGAAAAAAAAAACGGTACAAATAGTTTTGTACTGTCATATCTGTGTGAGTTATTAATATTTTTAAATAATTTTAAATAATTAATATAACAGTGAATAGCCCGATTTTTATAGATAAGATGAAGTACTTTTACTCTAAAGAAATAGTGCTTAAACTTGTGCCCGAAGCACCTTCTTGACTACAAATGCATGAATTTCTATCCTTTCAGGATGTTTTTGTCCCCAAAACTAAAATGACTGATAGAAGTGACGGATAACGTCTGAGATTTATTAAAAACCAAAACAAATCATGGCCCACTAATTTTAGTACCTACAAATGCGACGCGAAAGTGCCTTTGCAGATCCTTCATTAATGTGAAATAACCTCGATAAGAAAAAACTTTTCAAAAATGCAATTAATCATTTTTGTAAACTACAAAGTGTAAACATTTTGTTTTTCAAAGCAATATTTAATGCGTTAATTATTATTGAAAATATGAATATTTTTAATAATTTTTTGGCCCACTGTGAGTGATATTTATAGTACAAACTGAACAAAATAATTGATTTATTGAGATGTTTTTCAATCAGTACAGTTTTAGATCAAGATCATAAATACTACATTTTTTAATGTTATTTTATTTTTGGCTGTAAGTTAATCAATCTTTCACATTTCCTAGCCCATACCGCAACCATTCCAAATGTCCAAATGTTTTCTATTTATCTTTATAAATATTCGAGCGGTATTGAATTAATTAAAAATTAACTATCTTTTTAATTATAATTAAGATCAAAAATATTTTTGTAACTACGTAATTTCTATTCTTATATGATCGATATACAAAATGCACTATGATCTGCTTCCTACAATAATGGTAAAAAACTACATTGAAAACCGTTTAAAAAGCATTGGTAACCTCCCTTAAGTACTATTTCTTTAGAGCAAAAGTACTTCGTCTTATCTATAAAAATCGGGCTTTTCAGTGTTATATTAATTATTTAAAAATTTTAATAACTCACGAAGATATATGAGTACAAAACCACTTGTACCATTTTTTTGGCCCACGATGTATTAATAAAAATAATATTCTTAAAAAATATACAAATGTAAAAAAAATTGTGAATAACAGCGCGCGAATACACATGTGCATGTGTTAATGATCCAAGTGTGAGGCGCCATTCTCATGATTCACGTATCGGGGAAGTACAAACATGTGCCTCAATCTGTTTTCGCGTTTTCCGTTCTCAACGGTTTCGTAATCACGTATTCACAAATAAAATTAAAATCAGTTTACACCACACCGTTATTCCATGCACCTCCCCGTTATTCCATGCACCTCCCTATCCCCCACCAAATAGCACGTTTCATTAAAATTGGTAGTATATACAACCCAAATAACATTTGCATTCTCACTCGATTTATAAAAAATTGAAACTATACTTTTTTGACATACAATAATAAAAAATCATATTTTATCCAGCGGTTTAAAAAAATATCAACATAAACCAAGTACCTAGGTAGTCAGTACATTCGTATAACCTAGAATGCTATATATTTCTAGAAATTATGAAAATTGTTAAAATTTGTTTAAAAAATTTAAGAAATAATTCAATAACTAATGAAGTATTAACCGTACTTTAACAAAAATTGCTGACCTCCTAGGTATTATAGCAACGTACATATAAAAAAAATAGAACATTCTATCTTTTACAGAAATTTAAAAATGTACGAATATGCTATATTGTTTATTAGTAATTTGTTTACTTTTATTTTCTTGCAAAAGGTATAGTGAACAGTCATAAACAATATAACTGAAATCGGTATGTTCACATCTTATAATAAACCAGCTACACCCAATCTACCCACCAAAATAGGTAAGGGTCACCTGCCCTTAAGGTGCGCATGCTAAGTCGCAGTAATGATACAGTAACATCAAACTTATGTATTTGCAAGGTGAAATAGTATATAGTGTATCAAGGGCCGAAAATGGGCTTTAACAACCCGCTGCTTTGTCTAAAAGTGAAGGGTTGCTAAAGCATTTCGGCATGAGTTACACTCGATTTTTTTTCGCCTACCTTAAGTAAAAAACAGTATTTCAGGAAATTTTATATCGCGCACCATTGAACTGCCACTGTTAGATTTTTGCATAGCCTTCTCATATTCCGCGGAAGGTTGTCTAGATTATGCATATTATTTTTTCGGCCCTAGATACGCTAAATCGTAGTTTCGGCCCGATTTTTATGGCCGAAATATATGATTTCGGTAGAGGTAGGCGAAAAACTCATTTTAACACTTCTAGTGCCTACTGAGAGAAGTGCACTTAGCCCTATAAAAAGTATGAGATCTTGTGCAGCAAAGAATTAAAAAGTGGCAGAAATGTTGAGAAATGTGTATTGTGTATTGTCTTAAAAGGAGATTACGTGGAAAATTAAAAAAAAAAACATGGTTTTTAAAAACTTGCGCCCTCATTTCTAACACGATCGACCCTCCTACATTAACTTTTATGTTTGAAAAAGTAAGTTTTTGTAATTTTTTAAACGCGCGATTTTGAATTTTTTTTCTGTTTTCGCCATTTATTTCTGCAAATTGTATACTGTACGACTACATAATTTTACGTAATTATTCCAATTATAAAGTAATTATAGGTATTTATTGGAGTAATTTTTAAATAGCTATTTATTCAGTTCAGTTTCAATAGCACCCGTTTATTTCTTAAGGGCGTGTTTGTTTAATAGTAAGTTAAGGTCTTCATTAAGTTAAAGACCTTAATGGATGATCATTTCAAGACGTTATAATAAAATTAGTGGAAAAGGAAAAGCAAATGCGAATTTGGGCAGGTCTATTGAATATATAGTATTTGATGATAATAAAATCATCATTGGATAATTTTAAGTGCTCCATTTGCCGAAGTGCTAGGTAGCAGGAAGTAATCTTCCTGTTGGGAAGTCTTTTATAGCTTCCCGTGGAACATTGCAGGGTTGACCTATGAAGGGCCCCGGGGTACCTTACCTTCCTGTCCGTTCCCAAGCGGTATCGGCTCACCACCTTCCCTGCGCCAGGCGATGGTCGGTTCCGGGGATCCCGCGGCGGCACATCGTAAACTCACATTAGAGCCCTCCCTAACCACCATATCTGTGCTCGTCGGGTAGTCCAGAATATCAGGGGGAACTGAAAACAAGTCGCAAGGTGAAATAACTACAAATAAATGGCACAGGTTAGAATGACTTTTCATTTTATACTTGCGGAGGCGAAACATGAATATAAATGTTAACTATAGCGGCAACGTGTGATGTACGATAAGAGTATAAATATGAAATACTTATACCTTGGGCATGAATTTTTAATGGTGCCCTTAATCGCCTCAGAAATGCGTTCGCCTAATGATTCGGACGGTCCTTCCATTAAAAAAATAAACCGAGGGTGCTCGCCCCATTTTTCGGCGAGGACTTCACAGCAATCATAAGATACGTCCAATGGAGCCATTAGGCAACGCAATAATCTCTGCTGCATTAAGTCGCCCAAGGCGTATTAAATAATTAATGAAGCAAAGCTGTCTCGTGCCGTTTAATACGTTACAGCTCATTTGGGCCGAGACTCCGGGGAAGAAAAAAATCACACGCGCGCTGGGAATTAATCAATTACATTACACAGTTAGGGCCCAATTAATTAATACATTATCTATTGCTACCTGCACCAATGGCTATTAATCTAGATTGTACGCTGCAGATACAGTGCCCTGCTTGGCCATTATGTCTGCCCCTAAACGCTAGTTGCTGTTTAGCCCCGGTCGGTAGGGCGGTCGTTCCCTCGAATTATGTTGAAAAGATCACAAGCCGCTGTGTGTTTATCGCGCGGCAGACTTTTGCAATTTATGCAAATCCATGCCAGGCCGCAAATTAAATCCCCAGAATTATACAAAATCAACTGTAATTTATTGGGTGCGTTAAATTGGGTTGCTCTTGAATTAGAGCTGCGTTAACAAAAATACTACATTAAAATAAATTTAAATAGCTGTAAAATACGAACTACAAAATCAATGTTCAGTAGTAAAAACATAACACCAGGTTTTCTTATTTCATAACATTCATATTGATGTAAATTAAATGATGATGGCCTTGGTTACATCATATGCTGACATGTATTCAAATTGTTTCTTCTGATGATTGATGTTGTCAGGGGTAATATAATAAGTGGTGCACTTAACGAGAATGTCACGAATGTGAATCTCAACGACAGAAATGCAACGAAAATAATCTTTTCCGATTTTCACTTCATATTTCCTTTTTCCAATCTTGACAATCACTTCACCTTCCCACCAAGTTAATACCGTCGGATTTTTAAATTCACGCACTAATACTTACTGTGGGCATTCGAGATTTATTTTGTTATTTATCAAACCCCCATCATTGTGTGCCTTTGTTTCGCTGATTGATTTTGTGTTAGGATGTAATAAATCAAATCGTGTTCTAAGTTCGCGCCCAAACATTAATTTCGCTGGATTTTCATTTGTCACACTTTGTTTCGCAATCCCATAAGCAAATAAAAATCGCAGTAAAGGCTTATTTCACAGTTTTTACGTTAATTTCCACTGCTGGTATGGTGGTGAAACTTTGTGTTTTACACCATTTCTTTCCAAAAATGTATCAAACTCAGTGGAAGTAAATGATGGACCATTATCTGAAATTAATGTTTCGATTAATCCGAAACGCGAAAATTTGATCTATTGCAAGTAATTACTTTATTAGTTGTTAGAAACGAAAAAAATGGTGATGAGGCCATCATGTTACTCTCTCCGACTTGATGGTATCATAGCCATTTATTTCTTACGTTTTCATGGTTTATTTTCAATTAAAATTATATTTTAAATGTACATCGAGCGTTGTGTAAACTCGGACGAAACTGTCGTTTAAAACGTCAAAATTATGAAAGATGGAAAAATTATATTTCAAATTCAAAACTAAGTTTACTCAAAAACTAAAGGGATTTCGAAAAAACTTATTCTCCATAAGTTGTTCATTTTAGCACTCTACAATTATTATTAACATAAATTTGCTGTAACTATTATCGTTTTATAATTATAAACCAAAAATTAAAAAAAAATAATAATTTTTTTTCTCGAATAAAAATGATTTTATGAAAAATGTTTTCAAGCAAAAGATGTTCATTTGTTGTCTTCAATGTTTGTTTAAATATTTTTGTGATATTTTCCATTTTTAAGAAAATATTGACAAAAAACCAAAAACAGTTAAGGGAAACAGCCACTTCCGGTGTACGGAATTTTACCAAAAGCTCTTAAGTTCTTCAGATTATCAAATAAGACGTATGTTCAAAGTTTCATATCAATTGCTGTATTAGTTTTTGAGATACAGCGCGCACAGACAGACACACACACACACACACACAGTCACTTTTTTTCCAGAAATTGTTGAAATAGCATCTAGGGACCCCAAAGCGGATATTTCCGTAAAAAAAAATTTTGAAAAAAAATCACGATCACAATACTTTCTCATACTTCGTAACGGAGAAAGTAAAAAAGCGATTTCGATTGCCAAGATGCATCACATTATACACGAGAAGAAGTTGTATGGGCATATTGGCTTTCGAGTATACATACATTGCTTTTACCATCATCATTTTAAATTATCAATGCCAAATAAAAATATAACATTACCAAATCAAAAAGCCTATCCAGGAGATAAAATTCCAACTCTCGAAACTAAAATAGAACATCTCAAACTTCTAATCAGATGGGCACTGGAAGAATACAAGGACTCAGTATATAATTGACATATGTATAGAGTCCTCGAAATTGTTGTTCCGTAATTGTTACCATACATTGAAACTCATCATCTGTAAAATTGTTCTCTTCTTCATACCTATTGTTACTACTTTGGAGACTGTAAGAAATCCTGCAGTTGTTGTCCTTTGACTCTAAAGTCTGGAAGCAGTACCTCTAAAATTAATCCACGTTGATCTAAATTTCGGTCATGAAAATAAATATTTGTAAGAAGAGAGACACACACCCAACATTCTAAGACGGACCTTACACGGTCAATCTGGCATCAGTTCGATCCAGTTTTGTGATCCAGATTGATGAAGATTGATCGTGTAATGGCAATTGATTGACGGATTGAAGGATTGATGGAGTGGATCGCAAATTATTCGAATAAATGAATAATTTCTATCAATCTGGATTGAACTGATGACAGATTGATAGTGTAATGTTTTTTCATCAATCTGGCGTCAGTTAGTGCCGAGATAGCGATGAAGCAACATCGAGGGCACGAGTCGCCACCATCCTCCGAGACCGAGCCGGAAAAAGAATTTATTCTGAAGGAAGAAAAAATGAAACACTTTAAATTCGTCAAATTTCGACCATTTTCAAACCGCCATAACTCGGTGTATTTTTAATCGATTTTGATGAATCTTTGAGGGCAAAATACTTAGAAGTGTCTTCTTTAAAGTCATGCATGCGAAACTAAACGTAACCTCTTCCGTCCCCCTCTAGCACCCCTGTGAAAAAAAAAGTTTTTTTCTGGAAACCATGTCCATCTTTGACGATGTCTACGGAGTTGGAAAAATTTTATCCGCTCGATCCACCATAAAGGCATTAAAATGTGATCAATTCCCTATGCAGGACTCAAAGAACGAAATTCCTACGACGATTTGGCACCAGGTTATGGGTGTTTGAAAAAAGTGCATTTTGAGGTTTTTCGCTCAGTGACGTTTGAACCAAATTTGATGATTCTTTCGGGAAAAAATCCAATTTTGGCTCTATTTTAAGGGAGTAAACTCAAATTGGAATGATTCCTTTGCGAACCCTTCAACACCCGAACAAGAAAAATACGTTTTTGGGCAAAAAAAAACGTCCAACTTTGGCAACGTGTACCGAGTTGGAAAAAATGTGTCGACTCGATTCACCAAAAGGGCATTGAAATGTGTTCAATTACCTGCGCAGGACTTAAGTGACGAAGTTCCTACGACGATTTGGTACAAAGTTATGGGTGTTTGAAGAAAAGCAAATTTTTAGTTATGTGCGAAAAACCTCAAAATACACTTTTTCTTCAAACACCCATAACTTGGTGCCAAATCGTCGTAGAAACTTCGTTCTTCGAGTCCTGCATAGGGAATTGATAAAATTTTATTGCCCTTAATGTGGATCGAGTCGAAAAAAATTTTCCAACTCCACAATGTATAATTCTTGTATAGATAAGGAAGATTTGAATAGAATACAACGTATGCAAAACTCATGCCTGAGAATAATATATGGTATACGTAGATGTGAAAGAATATCCCATAAGCTGCGAGAATGTATTTGGCTAAACATGGAAAATTTCACTCTGCGTGTTTTTATTATAAAATTATTCATCACAAATGTCCACCATATCTTTCTGAAAAGATTCGTTACAGAAGTGATGTTCATAATATTGATGTTAGAAGCAAAGGCTTATTGTCAATACCGAAGCATAGACTACAGATTTTTAAATGTAGCTTTTCCTATACAATTGTCCAGTGCATGAATAAGGTACCTTTCGAGTATAACGGCTTCAGCGATTTTAAATCAAAATATAAACATATGTTACTAGAACGTCAATAATTATAATTCTATTTGCACCCGTATGTATTTATGGGCAAGTATATATGTCTACTTCACTACACTCAAACTCATGTAGGTTAATGAATAAGTTGTATTACATTTTAGGGTAATTATATTTTAGGGTAATTTTAATTTTAAGTTAAATTAGATTTAGATACGAGGCTTGAAGGAAGACCATTCTCAATATTTGGCTGCTCATATGCCAAAGCCTTTTGACCATTGCACTGTTAACCTAAATTCAATCGATATATATTTAGTTTATTTTTCTTTTGTACTTTCAATGTGTCAATAAATGATTTATTATTATTATTATTATAGACAAAGTCAACTCCATCGTCAAAGTTGGACATGGTTTCCTGAAAAAAACATTTTATTTTCACAGGTGTGCTAGAGGGGGGCGGAAGCGGTTACGCTTAAGTTCGCATGCATGGCTTTGTTGAAGACACTTCAATTTTTTTTCCCTCAAAGATTCATCAAAATCGATTGAAAATACGCCGAGTTATGGCGGTTTGAAAATGGTCGAAATTTCACGAATTTCAAGTGTTCAATTTTTTTTCCTCCAGTGTATTTGAAACATTACCAGAGTTATGGGACAAAACCCATAAGGACATAAGTTAGTACTTCACATGTATAATATTGCCTCAATAATAGCAGCTAGAGACATTATTACTGAAGTCTTCAAAGTTCCTTCCAGTGGTTAGGTACCTTAACGTTGCAGCTAGTTTTTCTTCAGCAGGAATGGATTTCCTCATGCAAGTGTCTTGCTTAGTTAAATATGGCTTAACCATCTCTAACAGCTCGTCAAAACAGGCTTCCTTTATTCTATAATAATTTTCATAGTCTTATTTCATTTAATACATTAAAATGAGTGTACTTCTCTCGTTTCAACAGCCAATCCGTAACCCACTTTTTTCTTTTAATCTGTTTTTTAATAGACAATGCCATTATTACACCAATAACACCTTTTTGAAAATTATGAGTTTCCACTTGTATGTACCTCACGGCTTCAACATGCAGACTGATGTCAGATTGACGGTTTTGGATTGAACGTCTAATAGCTCGTAAAGTTCCATCAGTCTACCATAAATCATGTCAGGATCACAAAATTGGATTGAACTGATGGCAGATTGACTATGTAAAGTCCGTATAACGACAGTCATGTAGCATTTCTAACGGAATTACAAAACAAACAAGAAATGTTCGCTTGAGTAACAACATTGAGCTGACATGGAGGCATGTCAGATCAAGAATATGCAAGTTGACTTTTACTTAACTTCACGTAGACGGGAGAAAATCAATAAAATCTACCAAGAATTTTTAGTTTTTGAGAGAATGCAGCTAAAAAACTGTGCATATAAATGCCCTGAGGCCATTGCATTTTTTGTTCAGCAAACATGTTCGAAAATGGAAAAAAAAATCGGAAAAATCAACTTTTTTAATAATCGTCGTAGACCATTTTTTTCTTTCATCAGAACGAGAGATATCTATTGCAGTCATAAATTTCAGCTAGCTAATAAAATAGCAACATAAGTGAACTTTAGCCGATTTAACTGGGACAAAAAATCCTATATAATGAATGCCGGGTCCTTTATTCAATTTCCTTATCTATTTCAGTCCACCAGAAATGTGACCTGTCGATGGATTTAATTTTGTGACAAATGCAAATCATCTAAAATAATATAACGTAATTTTGTAGAAACAACAAATTCGATATCCCCAAAATAGACAACCGCGTTCGATGTGTATTTGAACTTATCCTAATAAAATATGCTTTGTCCTCCACTGTACTAACATCCCTCGGCCAGCCGTGACCTAAATCCTCTTTATTTGATGTAGTAATTTCTAACGACAATCTCGGAGATGCATCTGCACAATTATTATTGGAACTTGCGTATTTCATTTCATATATACAAACATCTTTATTAAAGAATTGTTACATACAGTTTGTAGGGTTGCTTGGAGCAAGGAAAGTCTGAGGATCAAGGCAGTTGTAAAGGAAAACCAGTTTTCGTTACCCAGGATATGGATATATAAAAAATAATAATAATGATTTTTTTACGTCGGTACACATACATTAAACGTGAATAAAGTTTCTGTTCTCCCTTTGAGGAATTCTTCTTATAAGAATTGAGTTTTTTTTTTAATTTATTTAACACTCAGACGTTAAATAAATTGGTGACCCCGGCGCAGCACGCAGCCAAATGCAGACGTCTCGCACAGAGGACCAACCTACCAACGTTCTTTGACTGGACAACACCGTGACTGAACGTCTTCAGTAAAGACGAACGCGAACATGTTCGTCACATCTTCCAAATTTTTGAGCGACTCGCTTCTTTCGGTATCAAAATTAATCCTGAGAAATGCGTTTTCGGCGAACCAAAATTGAACTTCTTGGGTCACAGTATCAGATTCGGGAATAACCTCTGCAGTCCAAGGTCGACGCGATCTTGTCATTCCCTCAACCTGCTGACCCAAAAGCTCTTCAACGTTTTCTCGTCATGATAAACTTTTATCACCGGTTTATAAAATCATGCTCGAGTATTTTAGAGATGCTTCATCAACTCGCTGCTACAACTCCACGTAACAAACCACTGGTCTGGTCGCAACTTGGGATCTAGCAGGCAGATGTTCGCGCTCTTACTCACCACACTACTAAGCAACCCATGAATATTTGAATCAAATATTTTTATAATTTTCTGTGAAGTGTTTGCAGAGTATTTAGAAGGGCTACGTTTATTGAATAAAAGAAATAAATCTTTATTTAAATCACCATATCCAAACCAATTATTTAAAAAAATGGCATTAGCTGGGGAAGAAGTTGTTTCAATAAATTATTTGCTTAATTTCTTATAAATCCGGTTGGTAATGATGTCTTTTCAATATTATTTTGAAAATAAGCATCCTGCCATCACGTGCGTTCCAGTAATTAGTAAAACCCGTGCGTGAAACGCATATGTAATGCGTTATTTGGCGTTTGGACCGCGAATTTATGCAAATGCGTAACTGCCGCACTAAATAATAAATAAATATTCACGTAGAATATTTACACGTGCTCCGGCCAGACCGTAGCTTTAATGGGGTAATTAACGAAAACTGACGAATTGTGTAAACAATATAATTAATATTTAAATCATAGACTATTATTATATAACAATAGTGGCAGATTTAATTTTTGTAAAATTAATCGAAAATTGCATGCTCTCACTGCCAAATGTGGCCTGAAGCGATATGATGTATTAATTTTTAAATCGGATTTTGTTTATTTACAATAAATATATACTAAATAAAATGAGCATCGACCGAAGTACTTCAACTAACTAAAGGGTTATTTTTTGCTATTTATACAGTGCGCGCCTAAAATATAGAATATATTCAGTAAAACCGAAATAAAATATAATAACTGGTCGATTTTCTTTTATAAAAGTACACATTTTTACATTAAAGTCGATTTTCAGTCGTCATTTGTTTTCGAGTAATGACGTCAGCCATTTTGTTTTTAAATGACAAACCCCTATTTTTTTTTCAAACGGAAGGGATGACAAGAATTCTGTTTGAGGAAGCGCGGATGATTTGGGAATTGACGTAGCCAACTAGGGCATTCTGCCACATCCGATAATTTGTATAATAATCATTTATAATGCTGAAAGGGACATGGACCCGCACGGCCATTTTTCGTTCTGAAAAAGTGACCGCGCGGATGAGATTCAAACCCACGACCACGAGGTCCGTAAGCAGGAGCTCTACTCACTAGGCCACCGCGGCTCAACCCCCTATTTTTATTCTTGATTTTGAGAGATCTAATCATTGTCGAACCGACAGTATAAAAATGTTACAGTCTTACAAAAGAAGTTTTTCGAGTAAATGACAATTGGTGAGAACCCGATATTTAGAGTTTTTACAAAACGACCTTGTTCCAGAGCTTGTAGCAATTTTTCCAAACAAAAATGATCTTGACCTTCCATATAATACAATATGGTTTCAGCAAGACAGCGCATCCCCGCACTAGGAGAAGGTGGAGAAGACCTGCTGAAAAAATACTTTCTTGTGGATCAGGGACAGCTGATTAAATAAAAGTATTATCAATAAAACTTTATTCTTGCCTTTTAATGCAAAAGTTGGAGTAAAATGTAAACACCAACATATCCAATAACTTCTTTTTGCTCCCTCGGTTATTTCAGCCGAAAGAATTTTTTTACGCTTTCCTTACATTACCTGTCCCATAATAATCTTAAAGGTATACTTTTTTTTTAATACAGCCCACCTCCACCGTTTTGATAAAAAAATCATTAAAGATTCACGAAATGGTTTGCACCGCGCCCCCTTGTATTTTTGGGCCCGATTTCAACGCTCTTTGTAATGTTTTTTTGTTTTGTTTTTGGCGTTACGCCTGGCCTTGGTTCTGTGACTCTAGCCACTGCACCAACGGCCTCTTTGTAATGTGTAACATAGGACAATTTTTATATAAAATGATATTTTTCTATAACTCAATATGTGTATTTTTATTTTTGTTTTTTAGCCTTACATAATAATGAAAAACGACCAAAAAAATCTTTACAAAAACGTCACATTCTTGACTTTTGAATGAGAAGTAAAATAGATCTCACCGTCGGAATTAATACGAAACTAAAGAAAATTGCACAGGAAAGTTATTGGTGTGGAAATATAAAATACATATTTTACCGTTGATATTATTACCCATAAGAGTAATAAGCATTGCCAACGAAAAGAGTGCGATTGTGACATATTTTATTACCTAAATCCTGTAAATTTTTATCGGATGAGGATCCATGCAGAGAGGAATGAAGTTTATTCACAAAATGGCTATAAATCTGATTGTAAGATGAACCATATTTTATAAAATGTTGTATCCGTATAAAATATGCAGATAACTAAAGTTGCGAAATATAGCATCAGCTTGATACGAAATTATGGACGCGTACGTGCAGCTTTTAGTCCCAAACTTCAAACAGATGTATGTATCCATTGCGGTTGATATTTTTTCATTGAGTATTTCTTAATAAAATATATCGTAAATAAAATCACATTTTCAATGTTTTCTTATCCCCTTATCTCTCTGCATAAATTGTATTAAATAAATTTGACAAATATGCCTCCTTTAAAATGTTAAATTATACAGGGTATTTCAAAATTCATGCACCAAAAATTTTCTGCGTACTCCTCGTAGATAAAAAGAAAAAAAATCCTTATGACAAATCTAGATTTTCCACAAAACAAAATGGATTAAACACCTTCGCAGAAATATTAAAGAGACGCCACTGTTCCCTGTCAATGAATACTTTCGTGTATTACGAGGAGTACGCAGAAAATTTTTGGTGCATGAATTTTAAAACACCCTGTATACTAAAGTTGCTGAATTATAAACATTAGGATTAGTACACACCTATTGAAACTGTTCGTATAGCCATCATATCATTTTCTCTGATTTAAAAGTATACAGGATGTTACAAATTCGATGCATTAGCATTGCTATCTCGCTAACTGCAAAGTTGCGCATTTTAATGCTGAATAATTTGTTTAAAAGAAATTTAAAATATTCCGACTACGGGAAAAAACTGAAAAAAATCAATTTAGGTTCTTATATTTTACGACTTTTTTACTAGTTATTTTGACAAATCAAGAGCAATTTCTCGAGACACTTTTGTAAACAATATTAATTTTTCAAACACAATGGGGGTACCAAACCACCCGCAGCAAGATTTTTTTGAGAAACGGCTGCTGGTAGTAGAGATTTTTTTATTACAAAAACCGTATTAACCCATTTAGAGCCGAAATATTTTTTTAGCCACGAATCTATAATTTTTCGTATATATGTATTTAAAATATGCCTACCAAAAATTATTCTATACGATTTTCTGTAAATCAAAGAATTTTTCAAGAGGGACTGGGGAGTGTGTGGTGCCAACAAGATGGAGCAACAGCTCACATAGTTCGAAATTCACAGAATGCTCTAAGAGATTTTTTTAGCGGATGTTTAGTCTCTTTGAGGTAATATTCCTGCTTTATTTCCTTGGGGATATCTAAAGGAAATGGTGTTTAATCGTCTTAAACCTTACCAGAGCTAAAGGAGCGGATTATTAAAGAAATTGTGTGTCTGAACGACCGATACAAAGCTTCAAAGATTGGCTCTAACGATGTGTTGCTGTTAACGGCCGCCATCTTGAGAGCATTATTTTTTAAACTTTATAATTCTTAAATGCTGTATACTGTTGAATTCAGAAATAAACACTTTTTTTCTATGTGCACTCTTTATTTTTTAATATCCCTGAAAACTGCTTAATCTGTTATGCTATACCCTGTATTTCCAATTTTGTAAAATGTTGTTCTGACGTCAATAAATAATTTTTGTGCTAGAATCTTGCAGAAATATATATACAGGGTGTTTCAAATTCGAGGCTCACGCTGGGGATCTCGCTTATTAGAAGAGATAGATGGTATGTTTAAATTTGGCACTTTTGCAGAATTTTATGCTGATTAATAATCCATTGAAAAAAAATTATTAAAATATTTTGTTTTCGAGTTATGTTAAAAAAAAAACTGAAAAAACTGATTTTAATTTTTTCTTTATATCTTCGTTATTTTTTGAAGTGATATTTAAAAACGGAAAAGACGTTCTTATAGCACTTTTTTATTATCTAATAGATGGCATAAGATTTTTCTTTGTAACATGTTTCGTTTCTTTTGAACCATCATCAACTTTCTTATTTCTTATGGACGCCATATTTAATTTTTAGCGCATCTCAATGCTCATTTTTTTGTGATGACAACAATATAACACAACACATATTTAATTTCATAAATGAACAAATAATCGTTTAAAACATTTTTATTGACAATCAATGTAGCGCTTACTGAAAATCATCTGTGCCATGAAATTTAAAACAATTAGAAATCCGAATAACTCTGTTAAAATTATAATTCTTGTATATGTAACATATTTCTAATTCAGTAAACGGAAATACATTGGCTAGTCAAAAATATTTACAAATGTATCCCGAAAGAAGGCAACCCTTTCGAACAGTTTTTGTGTAAATATACAATTATTTTAGGCGATATAAAATAAATGTTCTTAATAAATAAAATATTATATAAATCAATACAAGTAACCATAATATCAATATGAAAATGATTAGTTAAATTTTGTGTTTAAATAAAAAAGAAACTGGTTTCATGAATGGAAAATTGAGCGCATTTTCAACATGGTTTATTTCCCTATAAACATTTCTTCTGGGAATCGTATTAAAAGCATTCATAATCCCATCTCTAAGGTGTTCAATATTCTTATAAGTATAAAATTAACTATATTTTTAGCAAAACGCCAAAAAGAAAAAATCAAGACGTTCAAATCGGGCCTATTATTTTCCATCATAAATACCTGCCCAAAAATTTACTCCAAAACGGCCTACCACTTTGGATTTGTCTTGGATTTTCTGGATAATGTTCATTATTGCGATGAAATACGCCACTCTTTGTGAATTTGCATTCATCCGTTCAAATAATGTTTAAAAAAAAATATCATCTTCATTACACTTTTGTAGCAACCAATTATAAAATGCGTCTTAAATTGTCACCAGGCGCAAGTGTAAGGCCCAAATAAATTTTGTATTGTTGTTTACAACAGAATTTATTTCAAATTCTCGTACTTGCTGGCGGCCAATTTAATTCAGCTGATAAGTAGACGTAAAATTAATGAACTAAGATACATTTATTATTATTATTTTAAAAATGTGATTACGATCTACTTGAGTAATTTTATTACCGTATGTTATACGACATTTTTTTAAATTGTTTCTAATTCCATGGCACGGATGATTTTTAGTAAGTGCCAATAAAAGTGTCTTAAACGATTATATGTTCATTTTTTATATTAAATGTATGTTGTGTTATATTTTTGTCATCGCAAAAAATTGAACATTCAGATGTGATAAAAAATAATTATGGCTTCCATAAGAAATAAGAAAGTTGATGATGGTTCAAAAGAAACGAAACATGTTACAACTATAAATCTTATGCCATCTATTAGATAATAAAAAAAATGCTATTAAAACGTCTTTTCCGTTTTTAAATATCACCTCAAATAACGAAGATATAAAGAAGAAAAGAAAATAATGTTTTTCAGTTTTTTTAACATAACTCGAAAACAAAATATTTTAATTAATTTTTGTCAACGGATTAATAATCAGTATAAAATTCTGCAAAAGTGCCGAATTTAAACATACCCTCTATCTCTTCTAATAAGCGAGATCCCCATGGTGAGCCTCGAATTTGAAACACCCTGTATACAGGGTGTTTCAGAGCTCTGGGAACGGTCAATTACTTACTTATTTGTCGAAATTTTGAAAAATGTTTTATATAAAAGTTGTGCAAAATGGTGAGCTGCACGTTTTAAAATTATTTAAATTTATACAGGGAGTTTCATAACAAAGTTACAGACCAAACTTATGTTTTTTTTTAACGGAACACCCTGTATATTTTAGCATTTTTGGATTTCTTGTTACCTGGAGATTCAAATGACCCAGGGTTTGGGGATTGAAACCGGGCCGTTTTCATGTTATTCAGTTGTTTATAGAAAAATTTGAACAAAATTGTTAAAGTGCTCCCCTGAAACTAATAAAGATAATTTATTTCAATTTAGTGGTAAAGTTTACTTGAACTTTAGTCTTCAAAATTACTCTATCAGCCAAAACATAACTCAGCGTATTATACAGGGTGATAGCCATTCGCAAACTGCACAATTTCTATTTTTTTTTCAAATGGCACACCCTATATATTATTTCATAATTTGAAATTTCATTAAGTAAGCTTTCATTTCATATAGGGTTTCATATATCTGAAGTTGATGGTTACTCTAATATTTCAAAATTCGTTGGTGATGTTGGCAATTTTTAATGTTTGTGGTTCATACTATCATTCGTGAAAAAATACGATTTTACTAAATCAATACGTCATAAAATCAAATATCAACTAGGTATATATAACCACTTGATTGTGAACTTTCATATCTTCAGAAAAACCCCGATCCTGTTCATGTATTATTAATATTTTCCCGACGCCGAACACGGAATCAATTCCCTTACATCAATTATTATCGTAACATGTGGGGTGGTGTATTGTTTGCCCTGCCAAAAAGGGAGATAGATGTCATAGTTATGCCTTTGTGGTAATATTTGGGGCGGCAGGGGAGATTTGTTATCTCTCGTGCAGGAGATTAAGCCACTGGTAATGTTTTTGTGCACTCTCAAACGACGCGATTATCATCTTTATTGCCCCTCTTAGCTGATGATTTAATGAATAATACGGTTTTATTGTGGCAAGGGATTAATTGATGATTACGGTAAATGAGGTTTAATGATTATTTGCATTAATTAATGCACGGTGAACTAATATATGTTTAATGAGCTGTGCGATGATTAAAATAACTAGATTGTGTACCGTTAATTAAATAGTAATTCATAATGGATATATTCTTTGTTTACGCCCCAATATATTAGTTAAATGAATTATTTCAGGCTTTGAAAAAATATGAACAATTTCTATTGAAAGTACGTTATTTAATCAATAACCTTTTAGGTGTAATTTCGTAAAGATACTTTGATGGTTATACGATTACAAACAAAATTATTATATTTTTGTCTCTAGGGTTACTATATGTTGGTATCGCATAAGTAGCAGAATTTCAGTGACACGTCTGAGTCTCCATCAGCATGGAGCAATAACTCAACTGAAATGGTGAATGCGCCGGGCGGAGCGCTTTACTTATTCATTCGGTAATGAATTTAAGATAAAGTGTTCCGTACAGACATTAATGCGATGAAATGATGGATGTTGCTCTTTAATATTCAATTTATATTTAACATATTTTTTTTGTGTGAGAGATATTATAATTACACATTTTTTGCAAGTATATTAATTACACCTTAGTTGGAAGAGTTTGAAAGTTTTTATTCATTATTATGTAGATGAATGTATAAGATATAAAATCTATATGCTTATTACTTAGTAATTTCACTTGAGTTATTAATGAGTTCAGTACGTTTATAGATATTTACTTGTCATTTTTATATGATGCATATCAAATATTAGATATACCGTTGGGAAATCGATCACGGCACTATTGTATATTTCATTTCTAGTTTTTACCAGTAATAATTTATTAAGCTGTCGAATGGTGGAAAGTTGGCGATGGTGAGGGAAAATGTAATAATAAGTGAGCACGGAACGAAGGAGGCCCGGCCATTATTATCTGTCGGCCGGACGATGAAAAATACATTTGACGCCTGATTGTTTTGATTAGGCCGCGGAATTTACAGCCCTTCAGTCGTAAACTTCGTACACGATAGCCGTAAATAATGTTTTACTAGATACATCCTATAATGATCGAATCCCCGCCAGTTGTAAAATGATAGAGTCTATAAATTTCGTACACTATCTATATTTCGCGTTCTTGCGTCTACAAATTTTCAAAAGTGCTTGTACTGTACTTGTGTATACGCGATGGAGTGCTGTACAATTTATCAGGTGCCTACAAAAACAAATTGTTTTAAATTTTGCTTGTACGTTCTGAAGTGATGCTTTACGAATAATACTCGATTGCATTAATATAATCTAATTTAAGACGCATTTATTAAATTCCTAAATTGTTTGGCAGGATGTAAAGTATTATTTGTTAAGATATAAAAATTAATTGTGAAAGTGAAAAAGGAAAAAGTTCACGTTTTGAACCTAAAATAAATTAAAATAAGAAAGTAGCTAAGTAGTTAGTTTACCTTACATAGCACATTAAAACATACAGCGTGTTTGTGTTACCTACGAAATGAACTATAATAGTCCGGGAGGTAGTATCACTTTTAATCAAGTAATTTTATGCACGCTGGATTTTATACCACTGGCAGTTCCTATTTTGTTCATAAGGTATCTGACCATCAGACCCTCCACTAGCGTTGGTAGGAGTTTTTTTTTATGAATTATAGTTAGTAAATATTTACCTCAACAATTTTCACGGTGCATAAAATAACTAATCGGAAAACTTTTCTTGACAAGTTCTGCAGCCTACCACAACTCTACCCACTCTAGTGGAGGGTCTGACGGTCGGATACCTTATGAACAAAATAGGAACTACCATTGGTATAAAATCTAGCGTGCATAAAATTACTTGATTAAAAGTGACACTACCTCCCGGACTATAAAGATCAATGTAATTTAATTTATATATTTTTTACTAGATGAAACCCATACAAATTCGAAGGAGTATTTGTGAACATGATTCTGCGAGGGCGCATAAAAGCATCGACAAATGTCTGCTAAATACAATGATACGCTATCGGCTTCCTTTCAATGTTAATAATAGATTTGATTAACGCAACAACTTTGGTGCTTCCTTTTTGTATTTCAATGCTTTGCACACATTTGATCCATGTTACCAATATCAATATTGCGATGTGAGCGATGTGAATTGCAATCCATTGTAGGGTCCTAATCAAGTGCAATACGTGGAAATATTATTCGATTGGTATTATGTGTGGCTGCTCTTACATAGACAAGTAAGAAAACATGCTATACTCTGATCAATGGATCTTTGCGTGTACGTCATAGATAGCCGAACCTAGTTCCGACAACATTTTCATGGGTTTACTCTCTCTACGATAAGTTAAATTAGACGCAATCATGTGTGTACGTATGTCGTCCAAGGCGAAAAAACTCAGTCTTCGATAATGACGCACACGCAAAGATCCATTGATCAAACTATAGATATAGACAAATCTAGCACGTTTTTCTTCAATTGCGTATTATGTGTTGTTCTTCTGGTAAATTTGCACGTAAAAGTGCTACTTGATATCTAGTTTTCTGCTGCACATACCTCTAGCATTCGTTGTGATGGTACTGCACGTATGTGATTTGTTTGTTGTGTACGGCGACCAATATTTGCAGGTGGTCGTGATATTTTGATTAAATTAATTTATAGTGATTGTTTTGTTGATTGATGTTATATTAAATTTATTAGTTACATTGCTATTATTTCGCAATACACAGTAATGCGCATTCATTTGTAGAATATGTAGTTTGACATTCATTTTTTGTTTTATGCTCTTTATTATTTAATTATGGTTTTCAAAAGTTACATCCATAAAACGAAGCAGGGGCGGCTCGTTATGTAGAGCCAAGGAGGAATGGCACTACCTCTAATTTCAAACGAAACAAGATTTTTTTATTAATTCTAAAAACACTGATTTGTCATTTCTAATGTTAAAGCGATGCCTGCGAAAGTTTCATGATACGAGAAAAATGGCAATGCATTTATTTGAGAATATATCTCTTGAACAAATTAGCTGATTTAAAAAATTCTTCCATAATTGTGATTTTTGAGTTTTTTAGAGGTTTATTAAGATTAATGTATTTTGAGTAAATTTGAAAAGTTTGAAGTGGGTTACAGTTGTTTTTGTATTTTTTTCACTCGGAAGAAGTGAAACTTAAAATCTTGAAAACCAGTGATGGGATTTTTTACGTTTTCTGAGGATTGTTAATATTGGTGTATTTTGAGTAAATTTGGAAAATTTCAAGTGTGTTACAGTTGTTTTTATAATGTTTTTTTCACTCCGAAGAAGTGAAACTTAAAAAATCTTGAGGACTGTTCGCGGTCGGTTATCTTGAAAACCAGTGGTGGAGTTTTTTGAGTTTTTGGAAGATTATTAAGATTATTGTATTTTAAGTAAATTTAGAAAGTTTCAAGTATTTTTCAGCTGTTTTTATATTTTTTTCGTGTCAACAAAAAATGAAAAATCGCCAAAGTAATCAATGGAATGTATTGGAATTTTCTACTAAATCACTCTTAAATTAATATTGAGTGATTTTGCGAAGTTTCAAGTGGATGGCAATTGTTTTTATATTTTTTTTCGCGGCAAAAAAAAATGATTAAATTTTTTCATAAATTCACATGAAAAATCGCCAAAGCAATCGACGGAATGTATTGAAATTTTCTACCAAATCACTCTTGAATTAATATTGAGTGATTTTGCGAAGTTTCAAGTGGATGGCAATTGTTTTTATATTTTTTTTGCTTCAACAAAAAAATGATTAAATTTTTTTTCATAAATTTACATGAAAAATTGCCAAAGCAATCGACGGAATGTATTGGAATTTTCTACCAAATCACTCTTGAATTAATATTGAGTGATTTTGCGAAGTTTCAAGTGGATAGCAATTGTTTTTATATTTTTTTTTGCTTCAACAAAAAAATGATTAAATTTTTTTTCATAAATTTACATGAAAAATTGCCAAAGCAATCGATGGAATGTATTGGAATTTTCTACCAAATCACCCTTGAATTAATATTGAGTGATTTTGCGAAGTTTCAGGTGGATGGCAATTGTTTTTATATTTCTTCGCGTCAACAAAGTACTCATAGGATAAATGTAAATAGGACCAACAAATTAATTCGATTTTAATTGCTTTTTTGTTGTTTAAGGATAACTCTTGAACGGATGACCTAATTTGGCAAATTATTCCATCAAATAGACGCAGATAAGACTCAAAACATGTAATTTATAGTTCAATTAATGAACGCGAGGAGAGATTCTGAATTTTTTTTAACAAAATGTTGTGCTCATTGGACAGATAAGATCAAAAATATTTTATATTATTAAGAATAACTTTTAAACGAAAAGTGTTGGCAATGTATTGTTCTTGTATAATAAACGTAGGTTAAAAAAATAAAATTGTAAATTTTTTTAACTTTTGAACTTATGATCAGATTTCTAAGACTCTTTCAGCAAAGTCTTTCATTCATCCGAAAGATACATAGATGACCAAATAATTGAATTCGTTGTTCAATTGTTTTTTGGTTTACAGAAGATAACGGGTGACCAATGTCAAATTCTTCCAGAAAAGTCCATCGAATAGATACAATAAGTTATTTGTTTGTTAGCCGTTGTAAGAACTAATTTTGTAGAATTGCGAACTGCTTGAATATTTATACATGAAGGCTACTTTTCTCTTTATTTAATTTACTGAATAATTTTGCAACAATAATAGTTGTTTTTTCTCAAAAAGAATATTATATACTAAGTGGCTCTACCATCAAAATGTTCCACGAGCCGCCACTGAAATGAAGTGAAAATAATTTGTCAAATATGAAGAAACCATTTTTTGCGCCATTTATCAGACAAAGTTCAAACTATCCAGAAACACTCCTTACGGCCCATAGGACAGTTATACCTATAAATAATAAATTCTTGGCAAAATCGGTGCAGTAGTTGTAAAGTTTATCATGTACGTTAGGGTGGCCCTTATTTCTCAACTTTTTAAAAGTTTACCTCCCACACCTCTATCGTGTTTCAATCAACAAAGACACGATATGTGCAAAATTTAAGCTCAATTGAACTATGAGGCGACCCTCATCGACCATGAAGTTTTGAAATTTTTTCCCAGAAAGTATTAAAAAAAAAACATTTATTTAAAGTTATTTTATTTGTAATCACTTGTAAGAAAATGCGAGTTTTCATTAATTTAATCAGCATGAGATTTTTCCATTTCGATAGCACGTGATTTATTATTGCCAAGTTAAAATGGTGATGTGGCCATCATGTTACTTTCTTCGATTTGATAGTATAATAGTTATTTATATTTATTTTAAATATGAGAAATCAATACAAAATAGTTAAATGGTACCTCTGGCAGAATGGACCGGCTTCCTAAGCCAAAAAAAAAAGTTTATTTTCAATTTAAATCATGTTGCAAATGTACATCGAGGATTTTGCAGAATCGGATGATAGACAGTCAGAAATCTACACACACAGCCACAAAAATGTATTTTTCAGAAATTGTTGAAAACGCCTCAAAACGGATATTTCCGCTAAAAAAAAATTAAAAAAGTTTCCCGATCACATTACTTTCTCGTACTTCTTAACGGAGAAAGTAAAAATCACCATATGCTTGCCAAGTGAAGTATTTTTTGCGATTTTTAATGACATTATTGAATAATTTATTGTACTATTATTATTATTAAACCTTTACCATTATTATTATTTTTAATATGATATGATTAATATTATAAAGATAAATTTATTTTATAACTTCTGCATTTTTACTATTTTCGAGAAAGTAGTGTGGTCGTGAAATTTTCGTTTTGAGGTCCCTAGGATGGATTTCAACTATTTCCTGAAAAAAAAATTGTGAGTGTCTGTCTGGCTGTGTGCGCTGTATCTCAAAAACTGACACAGAAATTGTCATGAAACTTTTAACTTAGATCTTCTTTAAAAATCAGAAGAACTGAAAAGCATTTGGTGAAATTTCGTACACCGGAAGTGACTTATGTGACGTGTTCTGTCAAGATGTAAAATGGCATCAACTATTTCAGGTTCAAGTTTAGAAAAGATTTTTATGTTCCTCTTGTTGGCAACAAATTATTGGAGGAAAACCGCCGAACAGGCAAGATTTAAGGGTTTTTTTATCATAATGTAAGAGTGTTTAGAAAAGATTTGTATGTTCCTCTTGTTGGCTACAAATTATCTGAGAAAAACTATCTTCGAACTGGCAAGATTTAAGGGTTTTTTTTATCATAATGTAAGAGTTGTAAATATTACAACAAATGAAAGTGCAGCATTGGTGATTCGAGAAGTTTTAACTTTTCGGCAAAAATCACGAATTCCTACTACCAGAACTGACCACGCAGTGATACGTTACACAAACTCTATGATGAATGGAAACGTTTACAGAAAAAATTGACTAGAACTGCGGGCAAGGGAAAACAAAGAAGACTTTTTTGTGGAAATTAGGAACGATCTCTTTGACATAGCTCATTCTGATGCTTTGGAACAAATACAAAAATGCAGAGGATATGCATTTATTAATGCCAAAAAGGACGAATGGGATCTATGGTCTAGTTCAAAGACTAAAACATAAAGAACTATTGTTATTATCATATCTGTGTTCATTGCGTCTTCTGTGGCAGAAAAAATGTAACAAATGGTATTTTGGTGGTAATTCGGCTCAGAGGCCTGCATGGGCCGGGCCGGGCTTTCCGATGGATAATTCAACCCGGGCCGGGATGGATAATTTTATTATGGAAAGTAACAACCAAGTGCAGTGAAAAATAAATTGGGTTATTTTTATTAACATGCATTGAATGTATTTTAAGGATTGTAAGGAGTACATGGGTCCAGTAATTTTATTTTTTTAATTCAACTTTTTTCGGGGACGGGCCGGGCCGGGCCGGGTTTTGAATATTCAGCTTCGGGCCAGGCCGGGCCGGGCCCGCAACACATTTTCGTTTCATCGGGCCGGGCCGGGCCGGACTTTCAAAAACCCGCTTCTGCAGGGCTCTGATTCGGCTGACACTCCGCCGTTAATCGGAGTAGGAATTTACCACTCTTATGATAACTTTTTTCTTTCTAACATCATCGCTTTTCCTCGCTTTCGTTATTGGCCTATTGCCCTTTTTCTTAGACTCACACGGTGTTATTACTTTGTTCGGATCCTCTCATTTCGTGAAATTTTAAAAAGTTGTCTCCGAAACCATCAAAACCGATTCTTTAAGACACTTATATTAGTAAAAGATAAGAGGTACAAGGTAATGTGGATCAGACTAGTGTTACTCAAGGTGGGCAATATCGCCCTTGGTGCATGATGGACATTTAAATTGGGCGATTTTCTGACAACCTGCATTTGGGGGCAATTGTTATTTTTCATTGCATTTTAAATACTCGCCTCCAACATCTGTTGTTAATCAATGTATTTCATAAATACTTAAATTTAAAAAAAAATACAAATAGAAAAGCTTTAATATTTTTGGTCTTCAATTAAAAAATCATAATTCTTACATTAAATTTAGAAAGAAATTTATGTAATCAAGCAATGTCTTCTATGTTCGGTTAAATTTTATGCAAAGAGTAGTGGGTGGAACGTATTCCACCTTGCAAAAAATTTATCATGATTGAAGTTTTGTTAGTGTAAGCGATTAATGACACAAATACTTCTTTTTATACTTTTGAATAAATTAGTTTATTTAAAATAACCCTAGTCTTGGTTTAATTGGTCTGATTGTGGGATGGAGCCCACCCACCACTCTCCAGATTAAACTTCAGTTTAACCTATACAATTGTGTTTCCTTAATAAGATTATCTTTTTAAGTTAATTTAATGTATTTGCAACAACTAAGGGTTTCTAATTTCATTTGATTACCATTTTGCTTCATGAGAGATATTGAAGAGCGATGTGACGAAGAAACGGGGTTGACAATTAAAACCAAATTTAATTTGGGGATGTCCTGCAATCTAAAAAGTTGAACCCAGCCCAAGCTTATTATGAATAAACTAGAGGTGGGCCAAATGATTCTTTTTTCTGACTCGACTAATCGCGAAAAGTCGGATGAAAAGAGTCGACTATTTAAGTGACTCGGTGTTAAAAAGTATGTCTGGAAAAAAAATTGCAATTTATCCTGAAAATGTACTGAAGACAAAAAAAAGGTCTTTACTTCCAAAATGTTAATGTACCCCGGACTTCTCAAACTTCATGACTCTAAATGAATCAGGAATTTTACACATGAGTCACTTGACTAACCACTCATTTGTAGCAGTCGACATTTTTGAGTCATGAGTTAACTACCTCTAGAATAAACTAATTTTCAAAATGAAAAAAAAATCAGGCAAGTAATATTTCTGGGTGTTATTCATTGTTTTCAATCAACTAGCGGACACCTCGTCAATGTTCAACTGTTTGGAGAGTAGAATAGGGCCCACCAACCGCCCTCCATTTTACGTTTACTTCAACAATCAAAGCTGTTTCTTGGTGATTAATACCACTATTTGCTTGAAATATTTATTTAAAAATACTCTACATTTTAAATAGAACACTATTACTTTGTTTGTATATAAACAAAATAATAGGGTTTTATTTAATGTATAAAATGTATACCGAAGTAGAAACCTCGAATAGAAACAACACATATTCAACCTCTTATTGAAAGAGGCGGCGAGAAGCCATTCAAGCATCCGTAGAAACATATTATGATATTATCTGGAATAAATGCCCCACTAACGATCACTTAAATTAAATTAAAAGCCAATTAGAAGTTCCATTTCTACACTTAATACTGTTTGTATTAAGCGTTGTCTAGATTCAAGAAATGTCGCATATATGGTGGATGCGCCGGTTCACATTACACTCCCACGGTCTTAATTTTATTTCTAACTCAACTTACACTAAACATAAACATATATACACTTTATATTAGAATTATAATGATTTGGATTTTAAGTTTAAGGCCGGCTACATCCACTTTTCGTTAATGTGTAAATGATACATACCCGCCCGTTAATATCAGATTTAAGCCTTGACCTCTCCACCACAAAAAGCATTACTTGGGCCATTAAAGCGACCACCATCGAGTTTTAATAAAATTTTACACTCACCATCCTTCCCGCCTAATTTTCCATCCAAACTTCCTCCCGCAATTCCCCGCATCACGTTCTGATAATTTCTCGCTATTAAACCCGCAAGCCGTTTGAGTACATAATTTAATTAATAAATATGCAAATGGTACCCAGCTAATTGTTCATTAAGTGCGTACGATGGCATAAAACCGTAAAGTGGCTCGAAAGGGAAGCGAATTTGTTAGTCGCGCCGCGTGACCAAAGTCCCCGCATTATTTACTGGTGAAAGGGGGTGTAAAAGTGGGGTAAGAAAAGTTCTGCGACAGTTTTATTATATATCAGGGCGCACGTCGGATATCGCGCGATCACGAAATTGCAAAATCGATTCCGGCGTAAATTCTCTTAATGCGATTTTTCACGCCGCCCCCGGCCGATAAAGACGTCGCCGATTTAGTCCCCGCTGGGTCTTAAATTTTTACCAGCGGTTGTAACGAACTCTTGATTAGATCACGATTGGAAACTTGCTTGGTGTTTACTTACTAATTAATTTGAGTTTTTCTGGAGTTTGGTATTTGATGGTGAAATAGAATACATTGTCGCTAAACTTTGTATAACCAATCATGCTACAGTGGTTTATTGAAGTAAACATTGATTTATGGATCAATATTTTAAGTAATTTTACATAAACCTCCAATTGTTTCATATATTTTAATATTATTAATCAGTGCTTTAATTTATTATTTTACATCTTGTATGTAAAATATATGAAAAATTATGGTTTACTACCAATAATTCAACTCATGTGTAAAAAGAAGCATTTAAAACGGCGGACAAACAAATTTGCAAGTGGATAAAAAATTATTTACCTTCACCATGACAACGATCTTTATATTAACAATTTTAATTTTCCATCTCAATTCATTCTTGAAATTTGTGTCGATTCAATGGCTCGTGCAAACAAATATTTATCCGACCAAATTCTAACCTCTTGTGGTATTACCCCCGATTAAATTTTTAACCCGTTAATAACTGTAAGAGATAATCGCCTTTTATACTCAAATATGTGCACTAGAGATTTTTTTAGTCGACTCCTGACTAGTATGTTAAAGTAAACGAATGAAAATAAATGAAATGTTGAAGGTAAACTACAGAATAGCTAAATAATATAATATATTTCATTTTAATGGTTGTATTGGATACATTACAATAAAATATTATGACACAATTTCAATTCCAGCCTTTTGTTTTTATGAAAATTACACGAGTAGACATATAAATATTGACCCCTTTGTTTTCACCATCGCATTCACATCAGTGATTAAATGGATAGGCAGTCGTAATTTCGTTGTTGATAAACCGTGCTGAAACTACTCGCACTGCGACTATTTGCGTAAAAGAGGATTTTTCGCCACTAACAAATTTTAATAACGCCCGTTCGTTGAATTAGCGTGCGCACAGTCGTTATTTTATGTAAATAACAAATTTCAATAAACAACAGCACAGTTTGGAGTGAATATTTTCCATGATTCAAACTGGTGAAAATTATTTCCATTAAATTTGCGTAACAAACTCAGGAATCTTTCGAAATTTTGAGTCCATTGTATTTGTTTATTCAAATTAGCATTCACGAGTAAACGCAGATTGTAGAAAATTGTATTAATACGACAAAATTGTGTCGGATGTGCATCGATTTCTTATATAGAAGAAGTATTGAAATGTCTCATTGGAGAGGCAGGAAAATTAAAATGATTAAGATACTTTTTTGCCCTCTCTGTCGTTGTGTGTTTATACGCGCGGAAATGTAAATCTAATTTAATTTTAAAGGAGCGAGCGGCTGAGAGAGTTCTTAATTCGGCGGAGCTTGAGAGACGTTCGTTTTTTTATAATAAAAATAATTTAAATATAAAAAGGAATTTGTGCGGGGACCCGAGTTAGTACTTGAAAGTTAATCATAAAATATACCATTCCACATTATCTGCAGTGCTTTGCGGTAGTTGAATATAATTTCACGTTAGTATTTACTTGAATTTATGTTTTTGTAACTACAATTGGCTTTTTATACACGGTCTTCATTTCAAAAAAAGCCACCCTGCATAACTTTGGATCTGAAGTAGTTACGGTTTTAAGAAAAAATACGTCAATTTTGTTTTCGAGGGAGAATTTTAAAAACACTGTTTTTCGAATGTTATCTTTCACCCCCTCACCCCCAGCCACCCCATTTTTATAATTTCAAATGGCATCCCCTATTGTGTGATACCTCATTTTAAAGGGCATAAAAAATACTGTCTAGCAAAGCAAAAATAATTGAAATCAGTTCATTTGTTTTAGAGGGAGAGGGTATTCACTTCAAAATAAGACACCCTGAATAACTCTAGTTCAGAAGTAGTCAAGGTTACAGGAAAAACACGCCAATTTTGTTTTTGAGAGGGAACTTGATAAACACTGTTTTTAGAATTCCATCTTTCACCCCCTCACCCCCAGCCACCCCATCTTTATAATTTCAAATAGCATCCCCCATTTTTAAAGGGCATACAAAATACTATGCAGTAAATAGAAAATAATTGAAATCAGTTCATTCGTTTCAGAGACAGAGAGAAGGGGGGGGGGCTCTTAATTGCAAAATATGCCACCCTGAATGACTCTGTTTAGTAGTCACAGTTTTAGCAAAAAAAACGTCAATTTTGTTTTTGAGGGGGAACTTGAAAAAAACACTGTTTTTAACATTTCATTTTTAACCCCCTCTCCCCAGCCACCCTATCTTTATAATTTCAAATGACACCCCCTATTGTGCGATACCTTATTTTAAAGGGCATACAAAATACTATCCAGCAAATGAACTTTTTTTTTAATCTCTTCATTTGTTTTAGAGACAGTGGGTCTTCATTTCAAAACAAGCCACCCTGAACAACTTTGGATCTGAAGTTTTAAGCAAAAATACTTTAATTTTGTTTTCGAGGCGGATCAAGAAAAACACTGTTTCTAGAATCGTTTCTTTCATCCTCTCACCTCCAGCCACCCCATCTTTGGTGTGGCATATTTTGAAATGAAGACCCTCTGCCATTTATTGAGTCTTAAAATATTGCTTTAAGAAAAATTAAAAATGCACAACTCACAATGAAATTTGTGGAATTTCAGAAACCAAAACTGTTTCGAAAGGCGGCTTTTCTTGAGTTGAATTACATTTTTGTAGAGTTTTGTCCTTGCATTTTATATGTTATTTGTAAATTCGCAAGGAAATTTTTGGATTTTTAAAAATCAAAATTATTTTGAAAATCATTTAATAAAACACTAACACAGTGTATGGTTTCAAATTAATTTTATTGTTCTACGACAATTGTTTCACCACACAGTGGCTTCATCAGGTAGATGAAAAATTATGGTTTTACATTTTACAATTACCGCTTATATACTAAAAATTGGGAACAAACGTTGAGGTTGGGTGTGGGGGGGGGGGGCGTGTTGTATTAATGTGTTGAAAATCAGAATTAAAATTAATATTTGTTATAATAAATTAATGAATTATTGTAGGGATGACTTAACTAAAAACATGATACAAAATGGGAACTAAACTTAAAAATACACATATATCCATCCAATATTATTTTGAAAAGACGACATTTCTTGAGCTGAATTAATTTTTTGTAGAGTTTTGTCCGTGCGTTTAGCATTTATATCATTTTTTTTCGTTCGAATGTTGACAAGCCTGAACCTAGAATTTTGAAAAATTCGCAATTCGCAAGAAGATTTTTGGATTTTTAAAAACCAAAATTATTTTAAAAGGACGGCATTTGAGCTTAATTAGTTTTTTGTAGAGTTTTGTGCTTGCGTTTTATATTTATATAATTTTATTTCGTTCGAATGTCGACAAGCTTTAATCTAGAATTTAAAAAATTCGCAACTCGTAAGAAAATGTTTGCATTTTTAAAAACCAAAATTATTTTAAATTTCATGGACTGAATAATTTTTTGTGTAAAATTTTACCTATACAATTTATGTTTATTTACATTTTTCGTTGAAGATTCGATAATTTAAAAATTAGACTTAAAAAAAAAATCGCGACTGGTTAAAAAATCAGGAGATTTATAAAATCCAAAATTAAATATAAAGTTTAGTGTTTAATGCGTTGACTTTCAATTTTGTATAATTTTAACCCGTAGTTCTGTATTTATTATAACTTATATTTATTATAACAAAAACCACAAAAATTGGCGGATTTTTTAAAATCAAAATTGTGTTTAAAGAATGAGGTTTTTAGGTTTTGTAGAATTTTAACTTGACGTTCTATATTTGTTTTTAATTATTTTTCGTTGTGTGTTCAACAGGAGCCTGCCCAAAGTGCCGAACGTACAAAGTACGTTCATACGTACATACGTACAGTATATGTTTAATTGTAAATTTTAAATGTAGTTTCAATTTCAATGTGTAATTTTAATATTTTAATTATGTACCACTCTTTTAATATGTTGTCTGTCTGTATGTAGGAATTTTAAGTTTTATGTGTAATTTAATATTTTATATTGAATTTTAACATGTATATCGTTAATTATGTTAAGGTATTAATTTTAAGTATGAATTATGTATTTGTATAAAGATATGACTGGTGTAAACAATGAACTTGTACAAGCACAATAATAAAAAAAAAAAGTACTGAATCGGTATTTTGTCCAAAGTGCCGAATTTCATAATATTGACCATGGATAAAGTGCCGAACGATGCCAAGTGACGTCGCATCGTTCGTAAACAAGGCGTCGGAGCCGAATACGATTCGGCAGTTTGGTCATTCGACAGAACGTCTTCGCAGGCACCTATGAGTAAAGCCCAAAATGTGAATGCAGACCCGCATGTATGTTCGTATTGTGTGAAAGTAATTTTTGATAATACAAGTTTATCAAAGTAGGGCTGAAAATGTTTTTTTTTATTTAAAATAAAATACATTATATTTTTGTTTTAAACGCTTTTAAACGTATTATAACATAAATATTCGGCATTATGGGCCTTACTCGTAGGTGCGTGCGAGGACCAAAGTGCCGAATAGGCGTGCATTCGGCAGTTTGGGCCTGACTAAGAGGTCGGCGCGTGGACAAAGTGTCGAATGTCTAAACTGCCGATTCGCATTGGGCTCCGACGCCTTGTCTACGAACGATGTGACGTCACTTGACGCCGTTCGGCACTTTGGGTATGGTCGGTAGTACGAAATTCGGCACTTTGGGCAAAATACCGATTCGGCCGTCCCGGACCCGTTCAACATATCAAAACTAAAATTTAAAAAAAGTACACAACTTCTAAGAAAATCGGCGGACTCAAAAACAAAAAATATTGTTTTATGAGCTAAATATAATAGTTGTCCCAGCATTTTGTATTTATTTTTTTTTCGATCAAGTGATCAACGTGTACAAGCCAAAAAAAAATACAATTCGCGAGAAAATTAGTGGAATTTAAAAAATATATAAACATTTTTTTTTTAAGAAAGGACAGGATTTCTTGACCGGAATTAAATTTTTGTAAAGTTTTATCCCTGCGTTTTATATTTACTTTTTTTTATTCGAATGGCGACAAGCAGAAATCTAAAATTTAAAAAAATTCTCAAAAATTATTATTTTAAAGACCCGAATTATTTCCAAAAATTAGTGTTTCCTGAACTGAATTAAATTTTTGCAGAATATTACCTTCGCGATTTATAATTTGCAATATTTGACTAAGAGAAAGCACAATTCATTTTTTAAGAAGTCATAACATCTGAAAAAGTTAACCATTTTATTAGGGATGTTGGTTTCTCAATTTCTGATTTTAGAAAATATCGGAAGAAATGATATCCCGTTGATATTCAGGAATTTATAACTTTCTATTCGGTGTAAAAACCTAAATTTGTATTGAGAGTCATAAATTATAGTAATGTAAACAAGCTGACTATAAGCATTCGGTCGTTTCCTTGATTGACACCGATGAAGAATTAATTTTAGTGATGGGCAAGATCGAGTATCTCAAAGATCGATCAATCGGTGATCAATCAGTTGATGTATCGAGCCGCTCGATCTTTTGCTCGATCTGCTCGAGCGGCTTGTGAAAATCGAGCGGCTCGTAAAGATCGAGCAGCTTTGATCGATCAAACTATCGAGCGGCGTAAGAAGATAGAGCCGCGTTGATCGATCAAAAGATCGAGCGACGTTGATCGATCAAAAGATCGAGCGGCGTTGATCGATTAAATGATCGAGCGGCGATGATCAATCAAAAGTCGAGCAGCGTTGATGAATCAAAAGATCGAGCGGCTCGATCAGTTGCAAAGATCGAGTACACGATCTTTTTTGATCGATCTTACCCATCACTAATTAATTTGATGCATAGGTAAAGCTCTTCACAATTTCATATGGGTGCATTTGAAAGGTTAGACATATTTATTTTCTAATGGACTAGACACAGATATATTTGTGGTTCCAATAATTTTTACCACACGAATGATGACGTGTAGGGTATGTTATCCTGAAAATTATGATTAATCCCTTAATTAGCAAAATTATCCCATTTGGCGTTCAGAAAATCCATGTCATTATTAAGAATGCATCCACAACATATAATTTTTGGACAGGAGGCAACGTTACACCATTATATCGCAATCGCGACATAATCATCCAGCTTTCTGTACCTAAATTGCAAGATATGGATGTGGACGATGTGGTTTCAATAAGACGGTGCCACATACCATACAGCCAGAGAAATAATTAAATTTCTGCGTCATTCCTAGTCTTGTAATTTCCCGTTTTGGTGATAAGAATTGGCCGTCTAGATCATGCGATTTATCGCTGTTTTTTCGAAGTCTAAAGTTTATGCCATCAATCCCACGACTAGCTAATTGGTTTAAGAATTGAAGCCCAGCGATCACCTACTTCAATCTTTGAAGATTTTCTATCAATCTACGAAGCTTCTAACCTTCGAAATTGAAAATCTATTCTGCAGCGTATTGTCACGAAAAATTTGCTTACAAAGTTCAATTGACTCAAGAATTGAAGCTCACTGACCACGCACAGCGAATAGAGTTCATTGAATGGTTTTTGGAACAACGAGTGGATAATGTTTTTAAAAAAAAAAAAAAAAAATATCTTCAGCGACGAGGTTCATTTTCATCTTGATGGATAGGCTAATCGACAAAACTGTCGCATTTGGGGTTCAGAGTCATTGTTAAGAAACAAATGCTCCTTTGGTGCGGAGTTTGGGTTGGAGTATCTAACATGGGAGCATTCTATCGCTATGGCGACATAATAATCCAGTTTTTTTGTGCTTAAATTGCAAGATATGGATATGGACGACATATGGTTTCAATAAGATGGTGCTACTTGCCATACAGCCAGAGAAACAATTAAATGGTTGCATAGGTAATTTCTTAGTCGTGTACTTTCCCATTTTGACCGCTCGGATCATGAGATTTAATGCCGTTGGACCTTCTTCTTTGTGTTTTTTTGAAGTCTAAAATTTATACCAACAAGTCCACGTTTGAAAAAAGGAAATTGAACTCCGTTTCAACAAAATTCAGCAACCCTTATATAAGCAAGAATTTACCAAATTAAAAATAAGTTCTTAGCTTAATGCACATCCTTAATACAAGTATTCATCCAGTACAGATAATTACACGACAAATTCAGATAATTAAAATTAACGCCAATTGAGTCTTTTTTTATTAAAGCAACTTATGTAAGTAGTAATAAATAAAATATCGTATTTGAATCGCATATTATAGCTATTTTCTCATTTGGATGATAAGAACCAGGGCTGGAATTTTTCGTGGAACATTTCCAATTTTGAAGGTGCACAGAAAAGTTTCAAAGTTTCGAAGTTTCGAAGATTTAAAGTTTCGAAGTTTCGAAGATTTGAAGATCGAAGCTTAACTTTTTCAAGTTTCGAAGTCTCATTGACAAATGAAAAAGTTAATTTATATCAAATTATTTCAAAGCAACTAAAAACGGTTAATTTTTCAAGATATGTTATTGGTTTTTTATCTTGCCATTACATTAGTTTGATGCTAATTTATTATTACTGTAAACTCAGCACGCACATCTCTTGGGTTTTCTAGGTAAAATATTTGAAATAGCATAAAAGTTTCAATCTCTAACAGTGTAGGGTTTATCGAAACTTCAAGATTTCAATTCTTCGAAGAATTCTAAAACTTCGATATTCGAAGATACGTCCGTTTCTTGGGATTCTTCTTGCTTCGAAGTTGCGAAGCTTCAAATTAGTAGGACCCCTAATAAGAACTTCATTCTTAGCAATACTAGTCTATACAAAATATATTTTTTTAAATAATATACCATTGTTTATACTAATGTTATATATTTTTATAAAATAAATAAATTAGAAACAACCTTACTTGTTGCAGAAGGCATTAAATAAATTCAATAAAACGAAATGTAGCCTGAATAAATGAATATTCAACCTGTTCGATAATCTGCAAGCAAAATTAAGTCTTACTAAGACTATAAACAAATAATTCATATATTTTTATCTTATATTTGAATGTATATTGTTCCCTAATTTTAAATGTCGCTTGCGAGTTTTATTTTAACTTTTATATTTTTTACTATTCTCAATATATTTACTTCATTTATTACTATTGTTGTAGCAACTACCTATTTTTAAATATTTGTATAAAGATCGAGTACGTGCCAACACTAGAAAATATTGCAATAATTTATTATTATAAATTGTCAGCTATTAATGATTCTTTAATGTTATTATTTCGAGTAGCTCAACTAAGACGTGGAAAATCTGGAAATTCATTTTAAAATGATTGACTTGATGAGGTAGACACTTGAAATGAAACAAACGTTTGTGTTACATCCAATAAAAATAAGTCCTTATTTACCAACTTCGAACGCTGTGTATACAAACAAAATACCATCAAAGATCAAACCGGCGTAAAAATATTTCCGTTTCCAGAAATGTTATTCCATCTGTTATTCGGAGATTCATGAACAGGTATTGATAAAACAATTTAAATATTTGAATCGATAACTCCCGGAGCGCGGAATATTCTTTTTATATTATTTAAAAACCGAAAGAATTGTAACAGCATTCCGCGTTTCATCGACCGCAAAACATGAATACCTCCATGCTGCGGAAGCTTCATTAGTGTGAATATTTACCTCCCCTTATTTACATACATATCAAGTAAATAAATGCCACGGCCACATTTATCGACATAATATCAACTAGTGGTTCATTCAAATTCCGATGGAAAATTGTAAACCTTTTTTGTTGGAAACTCCAACATGAAGGAATTAGGGGTCGCGCATTCGTTTTTATTCCCCTAAGGATGTTGTGAGGGTCGATTCGGAGGATAGTGATTCGGAGAGTAGTAGGTAGGGGGGCATGAATTACTAATGCAGGCCAGTCCGGGATTATGAATTTAAACGCAATACAATAACTGTGCGTATAAATTAGTGGGAGAGGGTTAAGACTGAATTAATGGATATAATGGCTATTTCATTAAAATGGCACTGCGGTAAACCACAAGTTGCTGGAAGACTGGCCAGATGGACGACGGGAATTATGCAGATAATGGAACTCGGTCTAATTGGGGTCCTCGTTATTTATTTAGATCCTGCTTTAAGAAAAATAGTTAGTGCGTATACCATCCCCTATTATACATCTTCTAAACTATATCTTCTAATAATATTCGATATAGGGAAATACGAAAAGAAAGTTAAATACAAATTAGTCACTAGAAATTCAAACTTTGCAAATATTGCAAAATAGTTTTTGTGATGCCTTTGTATCAATGCAGGAACTTATTATAACCAAATATCCAGGTTGTCTGTTACAAAATAATTTTCCATACCCACCAGTGCCTGCACCTAGGTATAATAGCTTGAGGAGTAGGGCCCAGGAGGCGGCACAAAGGACCAACGAATGGTCTAAGCGCTGCGACCATTTGGTCGCCCTCCACAAACCATCAATCATCAATCCGCCCCCTCTAGCGCCCCTGTGAAAAAAAAGTTTTTTCTGGAAACCATGTCCAAATTTGACGATGTCTACGGAGTTGGAAAAAAATTGTCGACTCGATCCACCATAAAGGCATTAAAATTTGATCAATTCCCTATACAGGACTCAAAGAACGAAGTTCCTACGACGATTTGGCACCAAGTTATGGGTGTTTAAATAAAAAATGTTTAAGTTATTCTAATGCAGCGCATCATGTAGAAAAATAATTGATTTATCACTAACTAAAATTTTCTTTAAAATTTTATGATGAAATATACATTAACTCAAGGTATAATTTTTAGCATGTAAAATCCTATGGACCACGATAAAAAATATACTATATAATATGAGTAAAAGTCACTTGATTAGTTTCACAAATTATATGTTTATTCCGATTAGTTTCGATTTGTTACCTCATTTTCAAGGAATTTCATATACTAAATTAATGAAACATTCGTTGGCAGTAAATTAACTACAATTTGTACGGATATGTTCCATTAAGAGAAATAGCGGAGAAACACACTGTAGAGAACACAAACACCATGGTAATGTTTGAGAAGTATGTGTATTTTGTAATTTACTTAAACATAAATAATGTTGTTTAAGTATGAAATATAGTAACTAAACAATACAAATAAACGCCTGTTAATGAATATATTGATGTCTTAAAATACGCAGCATTAAAATCAAAGCTGTACTATAAATATATAATTCTGTCAAATATTTGAAAATACCAATTAATTTTCATTAGCAAATTTAGAAATAATGGCGACACACACTCTCCTTATTTTTTCACGGGCATCCGCTAGTACAAAGTAAACTCCCTAATTGAAATAAAATAAATACAATAAATAAATAATAACTTCTGTTACGATGCTAGGGGTCTCCGGTTCAAATCTGGGTTCGGGCATGGTTGTTGTGTTTATCCCAAAACCGATAAATCGATGCAAAAAATATTAATGATGGAGATAACTACTGTTATCCTTTATATCAAAGGGCATACAATTTCAATAGTCATCAATTATCGAATTGCGAATATAATAAATGACACCACAGAAAATGTATGCTACTCTAAAATATAACTGTCATTTTAAGCAGTTAAACAAAATCCGAACCCTAAATTAACCGGAATTTTTAACAGAACCCTAACTGCAACCATAACGTAAAATTGTTCGATTTAAAAACCGAAACCGAAACTGGAACGAAATTTTAATAACGGTTAGTTTTGGTACTATTTTTTTTAAATTTAAATTAAATAAAATCTTCAAAAATAATACATTTATGAGTTCACATAAAAACAATTGCAGTGCTCTAGGTGAGAACAAAACGACAACAATCTAAACTTGAATTAGGAAAATAAAAATGCAATAGAAGATTTCAAAAATTATAAAAAATTATCAATAAGAAATTTAAAAGATTATTAAAAATTATCAACTTAGCAATATGTTTCAAAAGCACAATATACATACCTAAAATAATACAAATTTGATTTAAAATAAAATTCAATGCTATGTCATGGGTGCAAACAAAACGGCAACACTTCAATTTTGAACCAGAAAGAAGAAAAATGTATTCAACGATTTAAAAAATTGTAAAAAAATGATTAATAAAGAAATTTGCTTCAAAACCTTACAATTCGTAAAGAAATAATAAACTTGCATGCTTAGAAATCGGCCCACTGTAAACTTTAGACTTTCAATATTTTTTTAGCAACTATCCATCAGATCAAAAAAAAAATACACTGGAGGAGAAAAAATGAAAAATGAAATGTTGACCATTTTCAAACCGCCATAACTAGGCGTATTTTCAATCGATTTTGATGAATATTTAAGGGCGAAAAACTTTGAAGTGTCTTCTTTAAAGTCATGCATACGAACTTAAACGTAACTTCTTCTGCCCCTCTTTAGTCTTTAGTCTTTAGTCTTTATTTCTCTCTTAAATTATAATAAGATATACAATAAGAAAGAAAGTGCGTCATAATAAGCTCTAGCACCCCTGTGAAAAAAAAAACTTTGACGATGTCTATGGAGTTGGAAAAATGTTTTCAACTCGATCCACCATAAAGGCATTAAAATTTGATCAATTCCCTATGCAGAACTCGAAGAACGAGGGAAAAAAGTGCATTTTGAGGTTTTTCGCACATAACTCGACTTTTCAACCAAATTTGATGATTCTTTCGGGAAAAAATCTCATTTTAGTCTTACTTTAAGGGGGTGAACTCAGATTGGAATGATCCAACGTCCAACTTTGGCAACGTGTACCGATTTGGATAAAATGTGTCGACTCGATCCACCAAAAGGGCATTGAAATGTGTTCAATTATCTGCACAGGACTCAAAAACGAAGTTCCTACGGCTATTTGGCACAAAATTATGGGTGTTTACGAAAAAAGTGCATTTTGTGGTCTTTTAATTTTTTCGTTTGGAGGGGCGTAGAGCACCCTCTTCGAGTGGGGGATACACTTTCTCAAAGAAGACACATTTCGCTTTTTATTTCTCAAAAGATCGACGAAATCGGTTGAATAGAAGCTGAGTTATGGCCATTTGAAAATTACCTAAATTTTTACAAATCTCAAGTGTTTCATTTTTTCTGTCAGTGTAATTTGTTTGTTTCTATTGGACGAATGGAAAAATGGACGAAAGGTGGTGAGTTAGGCCCACATTTATTTCCGACCCTACAGAGATCGTTAAAGTAAGCCTTTTTTGACCTAAAATAAAGTTTTCTGTTAATGAAGTTCTAAGGTACAAAATGCGATTTTCATGATTTCGCGCAAACAATTAATTTTCGTGCATACCTCAAAGAACATGCAAAGAAAATTTTATTCGTGAAAACGAAAACAATTTCGTCGAAAAACTTCGGACTTATGAGTAAAAAAACCACAAAATTCGCTTTTTTTCAAACACCCATAACTTTGTGCCAAATTGTCGTAGGAACTTCGTTATTTGAGTCCTGCACAGGTAATTCAACACATTTCAATGCCCTTTTGTTGAATCGAGTCGACACATTTCTTCCAACTCGTTGCCAAAGTTAGGTGTTTTTATTTGTTCGGGGGTTGAAGGGTTCGAAAAGGGATCATTCCAATCTGAGTTTACTCCCTTAAAGTAGAGTCAAAATGGGATTTTTTTCTGAAAGAATCGTCAAATTTGGTTGAAAAGTCACTGAGTTATGTGCGAAAAACCTCAAAATACACTTTTTTTAAACACCTATAACTTGGTGCCAAATCTTTGTAGGAACTTCTTCGAGTCCTGCAAAGGGAATTGATCAAATTTTAATGTCTTTATGGTTGATCGAATCGACAAATTTTTTGCAACTCCGTAGACGTCAAAGTTGGACATGGTTTCCAGAAAATAAACTTTTTTTTCACAGGGGCGCTAGAGGGGGCGGAAGGGGTTACGCTTAATTTCGCATGCATGACTTTAATAGTTTCTAAAAAAAAATAGTTAAAGTCAAAAATTTATAGTGGGCCGATTTCTATACACGCAAGTTTATATTTCTGATTTCACGTTAAAATAATGTCCAACATCTAGCTGGGTACAAAACGATAGGATTTCAAACTAGAACTACGAGAAACAAAAATACATTCAACTATTGGAAAAAAATGTGATCAAGCTCAAAATCCACAAAAAAATACATTTCATATTTCACGTAAAAGCAAATGCTATATTCTAGCTCTTAACAAAACGGTAACATTCTAAACTTGCATGAAAAAAGGAATCAAAAATGCGAAGAATTAAAAGAATAATTAATTCAGAATTTTTATTCGAAAGCTTAAATTAATTAAAAAGCAATACTTTTCTGATTTCACGTAAAACCAAATGCTATATGTAACTGAACAAAACAGCAATGTTCTAAACTTGAACCAGGAAAACGAAAAATGCATTTCAACAATTTAAATAATTCAGAAAAACTGAATTATGAGGAGGCTGAAAGACCTCAGGCCAATTTCCTTTTGAGGTTATTTGTAAAAGTGTCCCAATAAATGTTTCTGTCTCTCTGAATTATGATATTTACTTCTGAAAAATGTAATTAATTGGAAAAAATTGCAAAAATTAATTAACCCAGTTATTTACGATCAACAAGCAAGCAATCCATTTATGATTTCCCAGAAAAACAATTATTATATTCTAGCTGTTAACAAAACTGCAAGATTCTGCGGATCCTTTACTGAGAACAATAGCAGCGAATATTATAATCAATGACATCAGTGGCGGCTCGTGGAACATATTGATGGTAGAGCCACTTATACAATATGCCGTCCCCCCTCCTTTTTGAAGAAAGAAAGAACGATTTATCTTCCTAGACCAAAGTAAATGGGGAAAAAGTGTTTTAAGAATTAATTAAAAATTCTTGCTGAGCTTAAAACTACAAGTAGTGCTACTCTATACATGTATAACGAGTTGCCCCTAGTTACAACCCATTGAAAAATATTGGAATTTAAGAAGTTGTTTATATTCTTAAAATATAATTCTTTTGGAGTTGTATAGAATTATTTCAGAATTTTTAAACAATTTCTACTTTTTTTTTATTTATTTTAGAAAATTATCAATTTTAAACGCAATTAAAAATGCATGTTTAACAACGAACAGTTACAACCCATTAAAATATAATTGGAATTTAAGAAGTTGATTAAATTCTTGAAACATAATAGTAATAACAATTTCTACTATTTTTTTATTTATTTTAGAAAATGCTCAATTTTGAACGCAATTAAAAAATGCGTATTTAACAGCGAACAGTTATAACACATTCAAAAAATATTAGAATTTTAGAAGTTGATTATATTCCTAAAATAGAATAATTTGGGAGTTGTATAGAATTATTTCAGAATTTTTAAACAATTTCTACTATTTTTTTAATTTATTTTAGAAAATGCTCAATTTTGAACGCAATTAAAAAAATGCGTGTTTAACAACGAACAGTTATAACACATTAAGAAATTATTAATTTAAAAAGTTGATTATATTCTTAAAATAGAATAATTTGGGAGTTGTATAGAATTATTTCAGAATTTTTTTAAATGCTTAATTTTGAACGCAATTAAAAAAATGTTTAACACCGAACAATTATAACCCTTTAAAAAATTGTTGCAATTTAAGAAGTTGATTATATTCTCAAAATATAGTAGTTTGGGAGTTCTATGAAATTATTTCGGAATTTTTAAACAATTTCTACTGTTTTTATTTATTTTAGAAAATGCTCAATTTTAAACGCAATTGAAAAAAGTAATTACCAGACACTTTAAACTTTTTAAAGCTACAATAGTTTATTTCACATTCGGTGAAAGAAAGAAATGCTAGAAAATCAAAACTTACAAAAAAGGAAAATCCTTTCGAGGCGTTTTGGCGGTTAAGATGTGTCCTAGATGATGATTCTTTGCTTCCCTCGGATTGATGGAAGAACAGAAACACCAACACTCACACACATACACACACAAATCCTGAAGATGTATTACAACAGAACGGGCACTAAAACTTTCGAAAAATAAATATTCCGAACCAGAACACACACATTCTTCGCGACCGCGAACTGCAGACTGAATTGTTATCAACAGGTACGCCGCGAATTGGTGATAAGAATTTAATTTCGCTCCGGGCGAGAGAAAAAAAACGAATATTTTGATTGTCTTCAATCGCCAGGGGCAGATTAAAAACTGGTCAAATTTTAACACGGAGGTCGAGATAATATGTAGATCGTTAGAAACATTGATAATTATATACTTTACCAGGATCTTAAGAAGTTAATTATATTTTTTAAATATAATAATTTGTGCAGAATTATTTCAGAATTTTTAAACAATTTCTATTATTTTGTATTTATTTTATAAAATACTCAATTTTGAACGCAATTAAGAAATGCATGTTTAACAACAAACAGTTATAACCAATTAAAACATTGTTGGAATTTAAGAAGTTGATTATATTCTCAAAATATAAAAATTAAGGAGTTGTATAGAATTATTTCAGAATTTTTAAACAATTTTCAATATTTCTTATTTATTTTAGAAAATGATAAATTTTGAACACAATTAAAAAATACATGTTTAACAACGAACAGTTATAACCAGTGGCGGCTTGTGGAACATGTTGATGGTAGAGTCACTTATACAATATACCCCACCCCCACCTTTTTTGAAGGAAGAAAGAATGATTTATCTTCCTAGACCAAAGTGGTCTATATAGATCCCCAGGGGTCTATTTAACAAAAGTAGGGGTCGATCTGAGCCAGGGGGTCGAATGGGGGTCGATCCAATTCGAGGGGGGCGATTGGGGGTCGAAGGAAAAATAAGATATTTTTCATAAAACTATTGTTGCACAATGTACTATTACTTTAATAAATATTTAAAATCATAAAATAAATGTACAACAAACACAGTACCTAACCTAATGGATAGTTTTATTTTTATTCACTGAAAATTACTTTTATGGGGGTCGATAGAGATTTCTAAAAATTATATAGGGGTCGATGATCAAAAAGTGTCCTAGACCAAAGTAACTGGCGAAAAAGTGTTAAAATAATTAATTAAAAATTCTTGCTGAGCTCGAAACTACAAGTAGTGCCATGGGTCCTTGGCTCTATATAACGAGCCGCCCCTGAACGGCATAAGTCAATATTTTGTTTTGCATACATACAGCGTAGTATGAGTTTTGGCTTCTACAGGCTCCGCTGGGCTGTAGAGGGCTCATTCAAGCGAAATATTTTACACCTAAAGTCTACTTTGGGAGACCTTTCTAACGATATGCAACACGATTAGCACTACGGGAACTTCCCTTGTAGCAGGTTGCTGTGGAAATGAAAAACCACAAACAACTTATTTTCCTCAGTAGTGGTGAAATGGATTTACTTCCCTTTTTCCACTAATGGATTTACTTTCCTCATAGGTGATACAAACGTCTACTTTTCTCTCTAAATTGAGTGATGAAAATGTAATTTTTGAAGATGATGTTGGATTCCAACGAAGCAAAGCTGATCCTTGTCTTTTGGAAGACAAAAGGAAAGAGGATTTTCTTCGGTCTCTACGTTGATTGCATGTGAAGATGAACTAGCACTTCAAAACTTCATTAACGATGTGAAAAAGGAATTCAAAATCATTTCCAAATTAGCTTGAAATCGAAAGAGGTGGAAATATTATACGGAAAAATTTCTGGAAAATTTTAACCTGGAAACTGCAGTGCAGTAAGTACTCCAATTATCAAGGAAAATGATTAGGAAGGAAGCCCTCACAATTAGCTTGAAATCGAAAGAATTTATAGTTATCTCCCTTCGCATCAGTGAATCTCATTATACGGAAAAAATACTGAAAAAAATGAAGATGGGAGACTGTAACGTAGGTAGTCGAATTATCAAAGATAATAACACAGAAGAAAGTCCTCCCAATTCTGAATTTCCATATCGACAGGTAGTTGAAGTATGTGTGGTGTCAAGAAGCCAGAGTGGTGTTACGGAAACCCGAAAATCTTACAGAACGTGATGTTCTAGGTGTAAAGAGGATTCTGCGATACCAAAGGGGTATTATAATCATAGGCTTGTTTACAAAAACAATCATGGAAGACGGGCTCTCGTTTGTTACAGCAACGTTGAACATAAAATCAATAAAATCGAATGAATATCTTCTTGGACATCGCGGGCAAAAACACCATCAGGTAGTGCGACGTAAATCATAACATTTGAAATTGGCTTCAGAATGCAGAAGAGAAAGAGATATGGAAATATTTAAGCCAAGATTGGATGGTAAGTGGCCGAGAACCTGAGAGTCCAACAATTAGCAAAATTTTTGTAACATTACAAAAAGGTACAAAAATTGCAGAATGCCATCCAGAGTCGTATTACTTATCCCTTTCTTTCCTGCAGATGCCATATGGCGTCATATATTTTAACAGGTCCCCGTAATCTGTGTTTTGTTTTTTTTTTTTTGGTACCATTTTCCCAAGGACTCCATATGGAGTCATGATTTTGTTTTCTGAAAAAATAGGATACTGGAAGATCAACTTCAGGTAAAGTATATGCGTTTAAAGCACTATTGCTGGCGCAGTCGTGCTTTTAAAAGACCTAAATATCCACTTATTTTATAAATACACCGGAGAATCAACTAATTAATTTCAGCACAACCCCGAATAGTGAAATACTGAACTACTTAATGGCGGAGACGAGATAAATTATACAAAACTTATAAGCGATTAAATTAAAATATAACCGTTTGGAATTAAATAATAATTAAGGCGTTTTATTCCGTTCATTTAATTTTCTCTAAAAGCTCCGGGAGCGTTCACAGCGCGCATATATTTAAAATTTTCATCCGTACTCGAGAAATGGCAAATGCGCCGCGATGTGAGGGACCCAAGTGATTGCGTTACATAATTTAGAAAAAAAAAACACTCCGCCCCGGTGTAGTTTCTTTCTAGGTAATCTGACGGAATGATGAGTGCGGGGGTTATTAGTCGGATTTACGGTTGTGGCTTTAATGATAACGGTCCCTGTTAGGGATTCAAATATTCGGGTTTCCCCTATTTTGTTTTGCGTCTAATGGCACAATGCAATTCATCGGATGTAGTTTTTTTTTAGTAGCGGTTCCTTGGGTTGAGATTCGTAGGGTAGTAATTGGAGTTTTATTCTTATTCTGGTTTAGATGGAATTAACTTGTTGAATTCGAAACGGAACGACGTGAACGATTTAATCTTGATTTGTTTTAAAGTATATTTTTAGAAATACTTACGGGAATTTTTGAGAAGGAAGAGTTAATTGTTTGAAAGGTTAAGACATTAATAGGAATAACTTTCTAATAACCAAGCATAAAAAAAAGAAAAAAGTATCTACCCCTTGAATAACAATTATATTAACCATTAATCTAATTAACTACTTTAAGCATCAAAAAATCACGCACTCTAATCTACACATTTATTATTAACCTTAGCATTTAAATTTCGCCTATGTTGCTTCTGCAGCCAGGAGGTTTTCATTCTTTCATTTTTTCATTTGTGGTTATTCATATAGAAAAAGTCTCCAAAACCAGAATTGAAATCTCATCTCAGTTCTGAAGGAGGCACACTTCTTATAAAAAAAAATGGGATTGACACATGCAGATAGGCTTGTGCTTGCTACATGTGTTGAAACCAAACAATTAAAAAAACCTTTACGTTTATAAAAATTATATTTACAAAAAGATCCGCAGTTGGCACGTATCACCTTTTTAATGAACCATACTCATTAAAATCAGCTTACGCTCATTGATAATGTCGAAGTGCGTTTAGTATTTGTCGATTATTAAGAGCTATAAATATGAATCAAAATTCTGTTTTTTTCTTCCTGAAGTTCGTGGTACAGTTATAAATGAGTATGTGGACTTTGTCCAGAGTATTAAAATATATTAAATCAATATGATGGTCAGCAGCTAAAAAAAGTTTCAGACCAAAATAAGAACAAAAATAAATGTCAACTGAAAATTGAAATAAAAGCACCTATTTATATTTTTTCCCATTCGAGTGTAATATGGATGGATGCTCCGAGGGCATAATGAATAATATTATTGCGGTAATTTACGAGCCCCTACACACGCGTTAGCGTTCTTCGGAGAGTCGTAATGGGCCCCTTTATGGCACGATAAAATTTTCCGCGATTTTATTCGCAACGCGGCCGGGGACAGCAACATTTAATCGACGTACATTTTGAGCGTTTATTCAATTTGCTTTCATTAAGCGTAATTGAAGTAGTAAATTGCACTTTATTAAAGGCGCTTATTTAAAAATAGCCCTAATCCAGTCTCACCCCAAACCCGAAACAATCAATTCGGTACACGGTTTGGGCTAAACGGAACCCTTTGCCGAAAATTTAAGGCCCTTGTTTTTGTCGCGGACTAATCCTGCCCCCGTGCAGTAGCACACACGTAGGGCGGCGCTGTTCAGTTTGGATATACTGCTCCACCGGGGGCGGTCCATTCATCACTTCTTCTGGAACTGAAGTTATGTTGTCTTAAGTGTGTTATCCTCGTACGCACCACGTTATTTATGTACCTGTTTCGCGTACACATAGGGTGGTGATTCAATGAGAATTTAAAGGCAGTATTTTAGAATAATAACAATTAAGGGGAAATATTAAATAGTACAAGTTTCATAAGGAAAGTTTTATCGCAATAGTTTAAGTTTAACGCATGTAGCGTTTGAAACTTCAATCTACTAACTTATAAAAACAAATGGCACCAAATCTATTAAATCATTCGTATTGTAATAACATTGAGTTATTACAATATGGATTTAGGTGCTAAAAAACACGTTTTATTTGCTATCAATACAATTTCCTCTTTGTAGCACTATTTACAGTTGTGATACTTTGTATTAGTGCTATCATATGTCAGAAAAATGTATTGCTCTCAGCCAAGGTGGCATACTGGGCAAATCGTTAGTTAAATCAAACCCGCGAATAAGTGTCTATATTACATCTCCGTTGAAATCAATAATTATTATTCGAAAAAAATATTTTTTTATAGATAAAACATGTAAGACTTCACGTTTTCTGCACTTAATACTGCACATGGGTACAGAGCATTCAGAGTTACTAAATTGTTGCAAGGCAAGAGGATTATCTTATGAGACAGTTTTGCAGCATATTTATGAATTAAGAGATGAAATCGCTGTTTTTCAAGAAGAAAAAGGCCGACGGGAAGCAGTTATGCTTCAAGATAATTAAATACAAGAAAACGAAATGTAGCCTGAATATATGAATATTCAACGTGTTCGTTAATCTGCCAGCAAAAAATTAAGTCTTACTAAGACTATAAACAAATAACTTATTGAAACAACTACTTCCCTGGCTAGTGCCACGCCGGATATTGAATGATACAAAAGAAATTTGCATGTTATTACTAGTACTACTAGATAATAACATTGGTTTAAGATCGTTTATTTCTACATACAAGACTAACTTAGAAAATAATTCTAAAATGAAATGTGAAACTTTAAACTGTAAATGTTATTATTTGAATATTCATATATTCAGGCTACATTTCGTTTTCTTGTATTTATCTAATGCTTTCTGCAACAAGTAAAGTTGTTTCTAATTTGTTCAAGATATTTTATTTGTCACGTAATTGAGCTACTTGGTAAGCATATTTAAGAAATTCAATGCCTTGAATCTTTAACTACGAGAAGCAAACTCACAAAATGTTGATAAAGCTAATGCTTTTTGTAGAAATTTTGCATTATGGAGCAGATAAACCTAGTTATGTTTGCAAATGTGGGTGAATGTGTTAAAACAGACGACTGAAGAACAACATGCGAAAGTTGTTTTTGTAACCATTGATTATTTCAAAAAGTAAAAAGACAGTTTGTTTGCTGACGATAAATTGGTAGAAAATTACGAGTCGGTTGGGGACCTATTTAAAAATACTCAATACCCAAGATCTCTCAACTGCCGAAGAAAAGTCTTCATAGACTTTTCGAAAAGTGGCTGAATCAAAAACATTTTTGTAATAAATCTTTGAAAACTCTTTTAAAACTCTCTGAAAATATATAGAATATATCCAAAAATTACTCACATATGGGAAGATGTCTAAAAAGCAATGGATTAATCAATCCCAATGAGCGTAATATACCAAATAGCCTCAAGGATGTGGATTCAATTAACAAATACCTCACTGACTCAATCAACAGTCAACACCACTGTGAGATAATATTATTTTACAATAACAATAAGTAGTCTTTAATCTAATTAGTGTCGATGAGATCAATAATACCATCGGAAATAGTCGTACAAACGTAACTCGCTGTGATGGAATTCATATCTTAATGATTAAAATATGTTAACCGTATTTATCTCCTTTTATAACTCACATACTTAACTGCTGCATAGAACAACTTGTCTTCCCAAATCTGAAGAAGTAATCAACAATAATTATACCTATTCGTAAAGTCGACAACCCAAAGAGTCACAGAGGCCCATCAGTATTTTAGCTTTACTTTCCAAAGTTTTAGAACAAAAACAAATTGTAGAATATATCACTGCACACAACCTCTTGCCGATAATACAATCGAGAATCAGAGAAAATTATAGCTGTATAACCACATTATTGAATCTAACTGATGATATAATATCTGCCTCTGGTAAGAGCCTTATTACTAGTTCTAGTGGAGCCTTTGATGCTATAGACCAGTGATGGGGAAACTACGACCCGCGGGCCAAGTCCGGCCCGCGGAAAGGTTTAATCCGGCCCGTTTAAGAGTGCCGTCGTGAGAATGTTTGAACGCGTTCTTACTTCGTAATGTGACGATCCGCATAAAAATTACCTGCGGCGATATTAAAACACAATAGTATTCTGGACAATCCATCCGACCTAAACAGATGACTCATCTTCGCTCGAAACTTCCAGACACTCTCGCAGGTAGGTATAAATACAAGCGAGGCCGCCCGAAGATCAGTTAGTTAGCGACTTAGTCAGTCATCTGCAACGACCCGCTGTGACTCGAGTAATTGTCACAAACTCCCAGTGCCTCAACAAACTCCCGCGCAAGAGCATTAGTTAGCAGTAAGCTTTCGTCAATTGCGTTTCTGTGTGTTGTTCTCCGTAGTAGGTAACGTCTAAAATGGATGTTAAAAAAAGAAAAGTGGATTCAGAATGTCGAGTTTTTAAAGAAGAATGGACGTGGAAATATTTCTTTACTTTATTTAAAGAAAAACCTGTGTGCTTACTTTGCAATACAACTGTTGCAGTTTTAAAAGAATATAACATTCAACGCCATTTCAAAAGCAAACATGAAAACCACTCCTACTCATCGTTAAGTGAAGAGGTGAAAAAAATTAAATCGAAAGATTTAATAAAAAAATTATCAAGTCAACAACAATTATTTCAGAGAGCTAATCATTCTCAAAGATGCGCTACGAAAGCCAGTTATGTGTTGGCTTATAATATTGCTAAATCTAATAAAGGATTTTCAGATGGTGAATTTATAAAGCAGTGCATGACAGATGTGTGCGATATTATGTGCCCTGACAAGAAAAAGGAGTTTCAGTCACTGTCTCTCTCAAGAAGAACAATCACCGAGAGAATTGAAAATATTGATAAAAATCTAATTTCACAACTGACTACAAAAACTCAAAAATGTATTTTTTATTCAATTACCATGGATGAAAGTACAGATATCAGCGATACTGCGCAGTTACTCATATTTGTAAGAGGAATCAACGCCCACTTTGAAATTACAGAATAACTTGCAGGACTGCAGTCAATGAAAGGAACAACGACTGGTGCCGATATATTTTGTGAATTTGAAAATTGCATCGATAAACTTCGTTTACCTATTGACAAGCTATGTAATGTAACTACAGATGGTGCTCCTAATATGGTTGGAATCAATCAAGGATTTGTTGGGAAATTTAATTCTAAGTATCCGGAAAATGATGTTGTTTTTTTGCATTGCCTTATACATCAGGATGCTCTCTGTAAATCGGCTTTAGATATTGACCATATACTTAATATTGTTGTAAAATTAGTAAACATGATTCGTTCCAGAGGATTATTACATCGCCAGTTTCAACAGTTTTTGGAGTCCGTACATGCTGAGCATTCCGATATCCTGTATTATTCAAAAGTTCGTTGGTTAAGTGCTGGAAAAGTATTTGAAAGAATTTGGGATTTAAAAGACGATATTGTGAATTTTCTTCTTGATAAAGACATTTATAATCAATTTGACGTCTTAGAAAACGAAACGTGGCTTTCTGATTTGGCTTTTTTACAGACCTCCTCGTATACATGAATAAACTTAATCTCAAATTGCAAGGAAAAAATCAGTTTCTTCACGATATTTGGCAATACCTGAAAAGTTTCAAATTACAGTTATTATTATTTGCTAATCAGATCTCCAAATCTGATTTTTTTCATTTTCCAAGAATACAATCTTTAAAATTCACTATATCAAACAATAAGATTAAAAAATACGAAATTAATTTGAGAAAACTACAGAATTTGAAAGGAGATTTCAGGACTTTAGAAAAATGGAACCAGAGTTTAGTATTTTTGCGACCCCATTCAATGTTAATTACGAAGAAGTTGATGCAAAATTTCAACTTCAGTTAATAGAACTGAACTGTAATACTCTCCTGAAACAAGCTTTTCATACAGTACCATTACTAGAATTTTATAAAAATTTAAGTCCAGATAATTTCCCAAATCTAATTACTCATGCAATGAAGATAATGACAATGTTCGGCTCATCTTATATATGCGAACAAATCTTTTCAACAATCAAGCTTAGGAAAACTTCTTTAAGAAACAGAATTACAGATGAGCACCTTTCATTAGTTTTAAGAATTTCTGCTTCGCAAATGGAACCGGACTATGATGAAATTTTGATGAAACAGTCTCAATTTCATTTTTCTCATGCACCATCAACCAGTAATGACACCCGAAAATAAAGTGATAATACTTCACATCAAGAACTACACTAAATTCATTTTATATTTTGTGCTTATAATTTTGTTACCTTTTGCTTTTTTACTATTAAAATAATAAGTGTATGTAATAATATATGTATATGTTTATAGAACACATAAATTAGTTAACGATTAAGCATTATTCTTTGGCCCGCTACGATTGTCTAGTTATTACAAATGGCCCGTCTTAAAAAAAGTTTCCCCACCACTGCTATAGACCATGAGTTCTTAAAATTAGTATCACACTACATTGGATTGGCAGCAAATGCTAAAACCTTAATCTCCAGTTTTGACAATCGTCTGCCACAACTAGCACGGTTTGCAATAAAATTGGTATTCATTACTTTTTTACCTCGTCTGTGCAAGAAAGTATTGTTATACACCGTGCCTAAGATGAGAATATATAGCATGGGGATCTTAAAAACGGCAAAAGATACAGGGTTGTTTAAGGGAGGTCACCGAATTAGAAATTTGAATTTTCGCAGTTTTTGTTTTTTGCATGAAATGATTGTTATACATGTCTAGAATATTTAGATGAAAGGATATTTCGATTCAGCAAATATTGACGTCACTACAGTGTTTTGAATGGACCGGGGCCCCGAGCGCTGTGAGTCGCTCAGGTACAAATTTCGACGCACGCCCCCGTCCTGTTTCTATTCAACAGATGGTAATCTTTAAACGAGATCAGCGCATTGCGGAAGACAAATGATATGAAGAAGAAGAAGGGCTGATAAATGGCCCCGGAATTGCTGATTGAATGTAAGTTAGCACTTTAAAAATAAACCATTGCGCAAACTTCAAACGCGTTTTTCTCGAAACCTAATTTTTCTAAACTGCGTGCAGTTTAGCGTTTGAACCGTTCGACCAATATACTTCGTTCTTTCTATCTCCAATAGGAAACTGTTTTCTTCATGGATCCCGCCTACGATCTGATAAAAATTTTAATTTTTTAGATTTTTTACAGCGTGCCAAAGTCAAAAACTCGTCCGAAAAAATCAATTTTTTTTCAAACGTTCGCCATTTTGTATTTTTTTAGTTTTTTCCGGTTTGATAGGCGGGATCCATACTACGTTAAATTTCCTTCATTTTTATGTATGTTTTATGTTTATCGGTGTAATTTTGTGACCAGGAAACTACACGCAGTTTTGTGCAGGAGCCCCCGGACAACGGCCATATTGGCCGCCATTTTTATTTTGTATCCTCGAAAAAATTGTTTTTGTAGAGAAAGGTTTTTGGTGAGAAAAATTCTTATCTTTAACTCGCACAAGTTCTGAAAAAAAAAATCCAAAGTTTGGGTCATCTAGATCGGTGACCCCCCTTAAATTAGGAAAAAGTTGCACCACTCAGAGTATATTTACATGCCGATCGCAAAAATTCATGATTGTTTATCGATTTCGAAATTTAAAAAAAAATGCAATTTTCAGATTTTCGATTTTTCCAATTTTTGTATTTATTTTAAAAGATATTAAAAAACTAATGGCACTTCATCATGGTCACTTTTTAAGCTCTACAAAATAGCGTCTTCAGATTTTTAATCCGATGTTTCATCTCCGAGAAATCATCATCAACTTATTTTTTTTTATATGGCCACAAAAGTGGAAACACATTGTATACGGTTGTATTACAAATTTAACGATGCATTACACATTATGATTCTAAACAAAAAAACAGACAAAAATAAATTTTAATATTTTGAAGGTTCTTCATCTAGTAGACGTTTAAATAATCATGCATTGGAACAATTGCAATATTTCTATTTGGTCTGTCACGTTACTGTTAAAAACGTTCTAACGTATTTTAAAGTTGGTTGTTTTGTTTATAAGAAGTTAAAGTGTTATAATTTATTTGTAAGCGTTATGATGGAAAGAGGAAATTTTACAAACGAAGAAATATGTTACAGGACGGCAAATGTAAGTTGGCCAGACGCGCAGAGAGCAAGCGAAAGCTCTCTCTCTCTCTCTCTCTACAGCTGGCCGAGTACAGTCTCTGTAATAAGCAAGCACATATTGTGCGCTATTCATTTACAACTCTATCGGGCGCTCTCCTCCACCAACCATTGCACTGTCACTTTTGAAAATGAATGTACCAGGCGCGCGAACTCTTCAAGAAATCTATCGAGAGCGCCCTTCGAAGGTTCCGCCCAGAATTTTCCCACTGCGCAACAGCAAGTTACGTTTGCCGTCCTGTACATCTTGTGCCACAGAAATTGTGTAGCTGCTGAGCAGATGCATTCTGATTATCCTGAACGAAGACAACCTGAGAAATCCATGTTTAGACGTATGTAATTTAAAGGAATTCGGTTCATTCAAAAAACCGTCTTCATCTCGTAAAAAACAATCCAACGAAGAAAAAAATGTTGAAAATCCTGAAATATCGGCAAGACTAATTGAACGTCGGACTGGTATGGCTACATCTACAGCCCACTTCATTTTACAAAAGAATAAATTTCATCCATTTAAATTAAGAATTTGTCAGATTCTTAGAGACAAGAGAAGGCGAGCAAGTTTTTGTGAATGGTATACCAGGAAATGTCAAGAAAATCAAACTTTTCCCTTTGAAGTAATTTGGTCTGATGAAAGCGAGATAACCAATAATGGCATTTTCAACCAGCGTAACAAACATTATTGGGCAACAGACAATCCTCATTAAAAAAAAAAGATGCAAGGCATCAACATCGATTTGGATTTAATATGTGGATAGGTATTTTAGGTAGCAGAATAATAGGACCCTTTATTTATCACAACAATTTAAATTCCGATCGGCGTCTTAACCTGCTGCAGAGATGCCTTGGATGAATTATCTCTAGCAATAATTAACAACTGCTGGTTTCAGCAAGATGGTGCCCCAGCGCATAAATCAAGAAATGTACGGGAATATTTGTCGCAGAGGTTTCCTGAAAAATATATTGGAACTCGCAGTGAAATAGCTTGGCCAGCCCAATCATCAGATTTGAGCCCGTTAGACTTTTTCCCATGGGGTTGTGTAAAAAAATCAAGTGTATGACTCAACTTTTGAAAATGAAGAACAATTATTGGCATCGGTTTTAGCAGCAGTTAACATAATCTCCTCAGAAATGTTAGACAAAGTTTTAAATTCAACTGTACAAAGAACATACTTGTGTCTAGAAAATAATAAACTTATTTGAACACTTGCAATAATTTTTGAATTATTTTTCCAACGCCAATTATATTAAGAACCTACAAAATATTAAAATTTATTTTTCTCTGTTTTTTGGCTTTAGAAGCATAATGTGTGATACATCGTTGAATTTGTAATAAAAAATGGTACCGTATACAAGAAGTTGATGATCATTTCTCACAGATGCAACATCGGATAAAAAATTTGAAGACCTTAAAAAGTGACAACGACAAAGTGTCATTAGTTTTTTAATATCTTTTAAAATAAATACAAAAATTGGAAAAAGAAAAAATCCGAAAAATTGCATTTTTTGGAAAATTTCGCAAACGATAAACAATCATGAATTTCTGCGATAGGCATGTAAACATACTTTGAATAGTGCCACTTTTTCCTAATTTAAGCCACCCTGTATCTTTTACCGTTTTCAAGATCCCCATGCTGTGCATTATTACCTTAGACACGGCGTATATGTTCAGTCAGTTGCAAGAAGGTAATTCATGTTATCCACAAAATTAATTAGTACACATAAGTTTTGAAATGAGCGTCAAATTTTATAGAAGCTGCATGCAAACAGCTGCTTTTGCGTTACTTATATTGTTCTCGCGCAAAGAAAATTTGCCACGTATGAACAAATGTGTTCCTCTAAGAAGACGTTTTACGTGATTAGTTGGTTCTTGCAAGCACGTACACAGTAAGTAAAATATCCCGAGTGCAACGTTTCCCACAAACGGCGCCGCGTACTCAGACCTTAATCAAAGGGATAAGGAGAGACGCCGGAGTAAAGACTTGCGACAACAGAGACCTATAATTTACAATTACGTCCAATTTAAACCCCACATTATTAGGAATAAATCAAAACGGCAAATGGAAACAAAGAGCTGGCACTCGGGTCGAGATGACATGTGTTGATAGGGCGTTTCGAGGGCCGATCGAGGGCGCGATTACGTCCGCAATTAAGTTGTAAGCGTGCCGGAGGGCGAAAATTCCCCACAGCTTCAAGTCGTACATCAAAAATTGTGGGCGGCATAAATTTTGCAAACTGCGATTCTTTTTACAAACTAACGAAAATAAACACGCTAATGGGCGCCGGGAAACGCTTATAAGTCACTGAAAAAATTGATTTCGGACGCGCCGCATTCCGTGATTTATTCCCTGGCTATTGTGTAAATAACATCGTGTAAACTGCACACCGTTTATTATGTGTTGGTTTTTTTTCTTCCCCCCCCCCAGCAGTCGCTTTTTGTTGCATAGGGGAAAGATGACTGGCTTTATATAAAGATGCTTTTGTTGGATATAATACACCCCCGCGAGGAAAAAGTTATTGTATAAATTTAAAGATATCGCCAGGACCACGTTTTTTTTTTATTTGTTGGTATTAATTTCGGTGACTTCGCTTGAATTATGGGAATGCCGGTTTATAAATCCTTTGCTTTTTTTGATATAAATATGGAATCTGGCAAATTAATAGCGCGGTGAAAAATTTTAATTTATATAACTGGAATTCGCAATTAATGTTTTAGCTTATTTATTGCTACAACAACGGTTGAAATCAATTTAATTGATTGCGATGCGCATAGAACATGGATGTCCAATAATCATTTTTGCAAAAATCGCCAGTGCGCTATTGTTCGTTAAAATTGCTTTATGGATGCCATATTTTCAATTAAAATTTTGCATTAAATCTGTTTACACTATTGCTTAATGAATTAAATGCCCTCCGGCCTATATTATATTGTAATAATATTGTTAATAAACTAGAGCTAGTAAGTAATTTAAAATTGAATCACTTAGTTGTAATAGACATTAAACATATACTCAAGATTTTACATAATTATTTTCTGTCTTCGCCTACATTATTAATCGGTGAATATTAAATATTGTTCCCCCATCAGAACACCTACAGACCGGTTTCGACCTTTCAGGTCTCATCAGTGTGGTTAGTTGCTGATGGGGAAACAGAGATTACTATTGGAATATAAGTATTCCAAACACCGTTAAAGGTAGAAACACCAAAGTGGCGGAATCTATTGCCTGAATGCTGTACTGAACCAAATCCGGCTGGCAATGTCCATATCTTGTCGGTGTTAAAGCCAGTGGCGGCTCGTGGAATATGTTGATGGTAGAGCCACTTCTTCAATGCACCCCCCTCCCCCTCACTTTTTGAAAAAACAAAGAACGATTTATCTTCCTAGACCAAAGTAAGAATTAATTAAAAATTCTTGCAGAGCTTGAAACTATGGTAGTGGCTCTTGGGCTCTATATAACGAGCCGCCCCTGACTGAGATTACTTTCTATTTGAAACACATTGTATAAACTAATCAATAATAAAGCTTCTGCATTGCTTACAATCAGTGGTGTATTGGAGGGGGAACTTGGAGGAAAGACGTTCCGCCACCTTTTTTCAGAAACGGAACGTGTTTGTGTTTGTTAATATTTTGTATAGTAAGAATTAAAAAAAAATAAAAAAGCTTACAAGGAAAACCATAGTTTGCTTAAAATAAGATGATTTCCGAAAAACTTTCAGCAAGCTGCTTGTGGACTATTTTTTTGCTCTCACCATACGTTCCCTTACTTCTTTGCTCTCACCTTGCGTTCCCTTACTTCTTATTTTACCAATACACCACTGCTTACAATTGACTTCCATCAAATTTTTTTTTTAGAGATTAATTCTTGAATGGATGACTAGATTTCGAAAAAAATTCAGGTTTGGTTACAGATCCAGAAATTAAATTCACCCTTCAGATTTTTTCAATTGTTTGTTTTTCTCGGATAACCCTTGAACCAGCGGCGGCTCGTGGATGTTCGGCGAGGAGGCCACGGAAGAAAATTTGACCAAAATAGCAGTGGAATATTTGCTTCCTCTATAAGAGTAAGGAGTGCAGCACGAGCCTCCTCTGCGAACATCCAAGAGCCGCCGCTGCCTTGAACAAATGATGAAGTCTAGTATTGTACTTAGCAAATAAGTTTAGATCAGATAAAAAAAATAGATTATATATTTCATTGTTTGATGCAAAAAAATCCAAAATTCCTGCAAATATTAAAAATTAAATAATTCTGTAACATAAATCCCGCAGACTATATTTTCCAAATAAATATCGAAGTAAATTAATTTTATTTAAAAATAAACCCCATTTTTAAATTAAAACCCACCACGAATATAAAAAATATCAAATTAAATAAATAACCTGAAATGAATACAAAACCCTTGAAAATACACGTCAAAAAATTCAAAAATGTAGATGGCAAAATCTAAAGGACAAAAATCAAAAACTTCGACCACAAAAAAAAATCAAAAATTGCCGGGTAAAAATAAATAATTCAGGTTAAAAAATCTAAAGTATAGGACAAAAAATCAAAAAATTTGACCAAAACGTCGGGCCTGAAAATCGAACATGCGGAAATATCGAAAATTTTAACAAACCAATAACAAATGTAGGCCAAAATAAAGAATTATTGATTTATATGCGAGATTTTGCTCCGGTGTTTTCTTTTGTTTCTTGAAATTTTCGATTTTTTGGTCTGCATTTTTTATGTTTATTTTTATTTTGTCTAAATTTAGGACAAAAGGTCAAAAACTCAGGTCTAAAAATAAAAAAATGCAGACCGAGAAAACCAAAATTTCAACAAACGAATCGAATATTTTGGCCAAAAAATAAAAAAATTGGAACAAATATAAAATATCGGCAAAAAATAAAAAAAAAACCTGATCTAAAAATAAAAATGCAGACTAAAAAATTGAAAAACAAGCAAAAGAAAAATAATTTGCCACTTTCAACCCCAAAAATAACTCTTTTTAGCTTAAAATAAGTTCCCGCGAGAAATAATAGCAATTTTTTTTTAAAAGATCGAACAATAAAATCAATAATCTAAAATACGGGACAAAAAATAAAAAAATTAAGACCAAAAATCTATAATTCGTACCTAAAAATCAAAGTGGTGGACCATATTGTGGTGGATATTTTTTCTTAACAAACAAATCGAAAGTTGAAATAAGAATAATAAATAAACGTTTATTAACTGGTAACCCCTTTTTACAACATATACATTAATTACAGGAATGAGTTTTAAATTATAATAATTGATTAATTATTAACTTAAAATATAATGTAAAGACGTAGTAACATATAAATTAATAAATTAAAATTATATTAGTAGGGAAAAACAGAACAATGAAATGAAATAAAGAAAATTTCGGCCAAAAGACCAAAAATTGAAACCAAAATAATCGAAACTACAAAATATAGGCCAAAAAGTAAAAATCTGCAATAGGGCCTAAATAGGTGAAAATTTAACAAAACATCGAAAACGGGCGTAAAGATAAAGATTGCAAACAAAAAAATCGAAAATTCCCACAAACCAATCGAATATTGTGTCCAAAATAAATAAAAATAAAAAAAAGGAACAAAAAAATCGAAAATATGAGACAGAGAATCAAGAATCCTGATCTAAAAATAAAAACGCAGACAAAAAAAAATCGAAAATTTAGGTAGACGCAAAATTATTGGCCACTTTCAGCCGCCAAAAATAAGAAGTTCGAAAATAATAGCCAAAAAATAAAAAAAATCTCGAAATTAAATCAACAATCCAAGTTAAAAAATCTAAAATTTAGTAATTAAATAATTAAACACAGTTAAATTCCTTACTTCATTCGTTTATTTATGACACTAAATGTACATTTCGAACACGATGTGTTCATTTTCAATAGTTAACTGAAATCAACATCGTGTTCGAAATGTACATTTAGTGTCATAAATAAACGAGTGAAGTAAGGAATTTAACTGTGTTTAATTATTTAATTACGCCACTTCACATAACTCACAAATACATAATAATCTAAAATTTAGGATAAAAAAATAGACCAAAAATTTAAAATTCTGACAAATAAAAAACAAATTTTAGAGCAGAAGATAAAAAATATAAATCTTCAATGTTGTTCAAAAAGTTGAAAATTTGGACAAAACATCGAAAACTCGGACCTAAAGATAATAAATGCAGACTAAAAAATCGAAAATTTCAACAAACAAAACTCGAAAATACCGGAAAAAAAATCTCGCTTATAAATCAATAATTCAGGTTATAGATATTTTAATCAAAATCAATTAAAAAATTTGGAATTAGAATTCGGCCCGCAAAATCAAAAATGCGGGCCAAAACATAATTTTTTTTAATAATTAATCTGAAAATTTAAGTCAAAATAAAGAATAGTTGGGGCGAAAGATAAAAAAATTGAAAATACAGGTCAAAAATCTACAAATTATAAATACGGCGGGAAAATTCAAAAATGCGGTCCAAAACGTCGAAAATTGTAACAATTAAATCGAAAATTTAGGTCAAAATAAAGAATATTTGGGCCAAATGATTAAAAATTTAGATAAAATACATGCTTAACCCCTTCACGCGCAGGTCGCCACATGTGGCGACAAGCAAAAAAATATATATTTTACAAATTTAAAAAAACTACCGCTTTAGCGCCAACTATGGAATATTTTTTCATATTTTTTTGCAAAAATGAGTTTATAACAGTGGAATCATATTTCGTAGAAAACCGTAACAACAACAAAAAAGTCATTTTTCAATAAACCCTGAATTATGCTATAACCCAATCAAAGTAGCATGGGCGCGAAGTGGTTAATAATAAAAAATGCCGAATATTTTAGTAAGAAAATCGTAAATTAGTTTCAAAAATCACTATTGCTCAAAATAATTTTCCATTTTTTTTTAATTGCAAAACATTTTTGAGCTTGAAACTACAGGTAGTGCCATGGCTCCGTGGCTCTATATAACGAGCCGCCCCTGGTTAAAGCCACCCAAATTTGGTTCAGTACAGCATTCAGGCAATAGATAGCCACTTTGGCGTTTCTACCTTTAATTGGTGAATATTTAATTGAATATGTAAATAATTTTTTTTTTTTTTTTATAAAAAAGGAAGGGTGGTTGATGGGATTTCGGGTTAAGGAGAGTGAATGATATTAGGGAAATTGGCGTAAGCTACTTGGCTAATCTGCCACAACCGATTATTTGTAATAAATTCATATATTGATATGAAACGACAACCACTAGACATCCATGGACCAGTACGGCCATTTTTCATTCCGAAAAAATGACCGCCCGGATGGGATTCGAACCCACGACCACGAGGTCCAGAAGCAGGAGCGCTACCCACTAGGCTACCCGGGCCCCCAATAAATTGCCTGCTAAATTTCTTCGTTTTGGAAATTGAAATAGCTCCACATTCTCATAATTAGTATATCGTAAAGGAATCTTTAACTGGAAAAGTGTAGAGTAACAAATGTGGTAATTCTGTTTCCTTGTTTTTATATTTCTAATGGATATACCTGTATATTCACCGACTATCCAGTTTGTGACAGATGAAAAATGATAGAAGTAACGTAACGTTTGCGAAGAGATCTATCATTGTTAAAATAAATTTTTGTCGCCGTTTCTACAAAATTTCCGTGAATACCATAACACATTACATTACAAGTGAGTAAAAGTTTTCACATCAGGAAAACAAAAATGATATCGTATCATTCGTAGAAGCGATTCAGGCATTAAAATAAACGGGTGCCCTCGGCCGCAAAAAGCTGCCAGCTCGAATTTCACTCAATCGTCCGCTTCTTCCGGGCATCACCTCTGACTCCCCGGGTAATTTTTCAAACGGATCTCCTCGAGAAAAACGGGAAACTATAAAAAAATGTTACGTTTCGTTCTCGTGCACCCTATCCGTCATAGAGCGACGGCTGCTCGCTAAACCCTCACGAAAATGAAAATAGAAAAAAAACGTAAACTCCTCTCTTAAAAACCCATTGACCGTTCATTTATCAACCCCTGATGCACCGTCGATAATTTATTCATGCTCCGCCCTTACGAGCTGCAATTTTCAAAAAAAAAAACGCAACATGAAACCGGAGCTTATACCAAAGCCCCGCTGGAATTTCAATAACGCCCCTTGTACTTCCACCTGAAGCTTTATGATGGCCAGTATCGTGTTTAGCAAAAGTTTCATTAGATAATGCTTTGATTTTCAATAGATACGATCAATCATCCTTTACAAGAGTGTTAGGAATATTTATTACAAGGGGGTTAGTTCTTAACTTCTCTCGATAAAATTTCTTTCTGCTATTCATATGTAAAAAGTAATATTTTATATTGAAACCACGACGTAACTAAAAGTAAGTATTTAATACGAACACAAAACGCTTATATATTTAACTCTTAGCTATTATTTGCTGTCGAATCGATTTTTTTATATTGCCTTAGAATTAAAAATAATTTGGCAAAATTTTGAATTTCTGTCGTTGGGATTCACATTCATGGCATTCATAAAAGAATCTCAATAATAATTGCACCCGTAAATATTTATAAAAGTAACACTAATTAGGAATATACAGGGTTGGGCAAATGTGTCGGAACACATGATTTCTGGCTAAACGTCTGTTGTTTTCTTATTACTTTTAAAAGAAATGTTTATGGCTTTAATAATTCTATTCAGTGACGTACTTTGATTTTCAACAGCTGCTCTATTTTTGGAGATATGACGTCATCAGCAATTTTTTTAAATAGATCAGCCTGTATATTTTTACATTTTCGAATAGACACTTTTCCAACAATTACAATGATATAGGATTTGGTGGGTGTGCGACTTGTGGTTTTCTAAATATTAAATAAAATAATTCAATCCGTCACAAGTTGACTTTCATCTTTTTTCCACGGCTTTCTGATAAAACATTTGTGTGTTTTTGTTTACTGTCACTGACAGATAGTTTTCGTGTTAAATATTAACATTGCTGTTCAATTATGGGTGAACTAAGTGAACGTGAAAGAATTACGTTGTTAATGATGGTTGGTTTTGGAGATAGGCAGAGATCTCTACAAGATGCATGCAATATTTTTAATGCAACATTCCCTGATTGAAATTCTCATATTTCAAAATCAACAGTTTCAAGGGTTGTGCAAAAGTTTCACGAAACAGGAAGTGTTAAAAATCGCACAAAATCCGGTCGACGTAAATGGGCCACAAATGAAGATAATTCACCTGATGTCCTTCTGAATCTACAAGAAGAACCAAAAATGTCAGTACCTAAATTAGCTTTACATCACAGTATTAGCCAGAGATCGGTAAGGAGGATATTGTCCAAAAATAACTTTCATCCGTATAAAGTACATTTAGTGCAGGAATTAAATGTAGATGATCCTGATAGAAGGATGCAGTTTTGTCAGGAAATGATGGATAACATTGAAATTAATAGTAACTTTGTTAATAGCATAGTATTTTCTGATGAATAAACATTTTGCCTGGATGGTTTTGTAAATCGACATAACTGTCGCTACTGGGCTGATCAGAATCCTTACTGGATGGAAGAAAGTCACACCCAACACCCTCAAAAATTAAATGTATGGGCGGGGATAATCAGAGGACATATCATCGGACCATTCTTTCTTAGAGAAAATTTAAACTCCAACCGGTATTTACAACTTTTGCGCGAGCAAATTATTCCGGCATTAATTCGGTTATTTCCAAACGAGCTAAATCCCGAACTATTGTCAGATGGTATTTGGTATCAGCAAGATGGAGCTCCGCCTCATTACGGAATTAACGTGCGTCAATATCTAAATGAAATATTTCCCCAGAGATGGGTAGGTCGAAGAGGACATATTGAATGGCCACCACGATCACCTGATTTAAGTCCTCTGGACTACCTTCTTTGGGGCCATTTAAAATCTGTGGTCTACAAGTCCAAACCTCAGTCGTTAGAAGAGTTGGAAGATAGAATTAATATGGCTGTGCAAGAAATACCACTGCAGACTATTCAAAACTCTTTAAAAGCCTTAGTTGATCGTTTAGGCTATTGTCAGGCTACTGAAGGTCACCATTTTAAACATTTATTATGATTTTTTTTTCTTAATATTAAATACTCAATATTTTGTAATAAAAATTTCATTTTCCATTATTTTATTTAATATTTAGAAAACCACAAGTCGCACACCCACCAAACCCTATATCATTGTAATTGTTGGAAAAGCATCTATTCGAAAATGTAAAATTATACAGGGTGATCCATTTAAAAAAATTGCTGATGACGTCATACCTCGAAAAATAGAGCAGCTGTTGAAAATTAAAGTATGTCACTGAATAGAATAAATAAACCAATAAACATTTCTTTTAAAAGTAATAAGAAATCAATAGACGCCGTTTAGCCAGAAATCAGGTGTTCCGACACATATGCCCAACCCTGTATAACAGGTTTATCTAATGCAGTTTCATCAATGTATTATACAAAATTTAAAACCTTGTAAACTTGATAATTGTAACTAAACCTTATTTTTTATTGTTCATTTGCATCTATCCGAAATTATTGAGATTAGCCTCATCTAAAATTGGAATCAGATTCCATGCCATAAGGTTCTTCAACGTGCTTCCTTCACATACAAAAAATCCCCCAGATATGGCAGATATGCGTTTTCTCAAAGTGATTAAGGATATTTTAATTGAACAATCATTTTACTCCTGGGAAGAGTACCCGGAATATAATTTTAACATGTAATATTGTAATACTGTAACTTCGTAATATTTATATTTTTTTTTATTATTTCTCACTATATTACTTTTATGACTTGTGTAAAGGTCTTAGCACGAATAAATTATTATTATGATTATTAATCGCTTTAATGAAATTCCTCTCATTCGTTGAAAGGCTCTTTCCTGTTAGAACTATAAACTTAGGTTTTGTATGCTGCATCAATGTGGCACTTTCAAAGTCGACTTTTGCTACGTACCCCACAAGTTAAGGGTAAGTTTTCCTAATTATAAATTTGAAACGGATCCTGAAATAAACTTTGTTTATACAACTTACTCCCACTCAATATAGTTTGGATGTAATAGTAGAACAAATACTTTAATCGTCGTAATATAGAATTGTTGTTACAATAAGGGCGAGCTTCAGAGATAGTTGCACGTCCGTTTCGGATAGTTAGTGTTTAGGTATGTATTCAGACTCACCGACAACATCCAGATACCCCACTTGGCTCTTCATGGGGTCCGTATTAATTTGACACATGTAATACCCTCTGTCCGACTCCCTCACGTCCCTGATGTGTAGGTACCAAGTCCTGTGCTCGCTGTGGGTGACAGCGATCCTGTGATTCTTGGTGATTACGTGACTATGGATCGTGAGTATCGTCTGAGTGTCCACGCGGAGCCATGCGACCTGAAAACAGTTCAAGAGCTATAATCGGCGATTCTTTTCGATAATCGACCGCCTTAATGCCCGCCGCCTTCCGGTTTGCGGCGGCAGCCCTTCCGCCTTCGGGGAAAAGAGTTAATAAAGGTATAAAAGTGCAGCTTCGAGCGCAAACAAAGGAGACGTTTACGTCCCATTTGATTTACACTAGTTGCAAGGAAAGCGTATATAAATATATGAATTTCAGAATTGCTGCCGTTTTGTAACCGCCGTCGGAAAACCGCAGTATAATGAAGACGATTATTAACTCGAGGCCTATAAAAGCGGACTCCTCGGCTGTAGGAGGAAGGTAACATTTCCATAATCCGTTTAACACGGCCTTAATTAAAAATGAGGAATAAATTCCCTCCGATGGCGGCGCCTTGCTATACCGCCGCGAAAAAAAGCAACGGGAAAACAGTATGCCATTATATTAATGCTAAATACACTAGAACTAAGCCCCCATCGCAACCCCTTTTCTTTATTTTCACTCAGTGCCCAACTTATTTATGGACGAACTTCCCCCATGCAATTACCGGCCTCTTTACATTTTCCAACTTTTTTCACCATTGTATCCCCTCATATTTCAGTTCAAACAATGATTCTGTGAAATCAAGGCATTCACGGCTACTGCCATGCGGGCAGAGGCAACTTTAAAACGTCCAAAATCGTGAAAGTCTACGTTTTTGAATTATTAGTCGTATTAACACAATCGCATAAAAGTTACCTGGTGATAAATTATTTCCTTCCCACGAAATGTTATAAAACAGTTTCGAATTATAATAACAGTAATATCATAATAAATCCGGCCAATTTCTGTAAAAAAAACGTTTTCGTTATGAGGTTTAACTTGAGGTTGTTAACCAATATGCGATCGGATGTTAGTGACTATCAGATTGTCAAATACGTAATGCATGCGTGGTGTTATAGAGAAATGCAGTTAGCAATAAAAACAGCCGAAAAAAAAACAAAGGTTAGCGTGTAAAACCACAGTTAATCCAAAATTGAAATTATAGCGATTAAATTGATTTTAGTTTAAAGGTTTTGTTAAACACAAATAAAGCATTTTCTCATCACTTAAGTAGACTCTTATCTACATGTTGTAAAAAAATAGCATATTATTAAACGAGTGAAAAAGTTGGCCATTGTCACGAGGGTGAAGTTTGCAACACTCGCCTACGGCTCGTGTTGCAATTCACCCGAGTGGCAATGGCTAACTTGCTCACGAATTTAATACTATACTTTTTCGCATCATATTACATAATTACCTACAGATTTTTCTGTTTATATTAAATCATAACGAATATTTTTTCTATTTGGAAATTACGGCAGTTAGCTGACAAAAAACGAATCGTAACCTTAGTAACAACTAAACTGTTGGGCAATGAAACCTCTATCATTTGATTGGACGTCACCTGTTGGGCAATAAAATTGCCATCATTTGATTGGACGTCACCTGTGCAGAAAATGATTCGGTCGAATAATGGACAACTTTCTCAATCAAAAATGATTTAACAACATTTATATTATTTAATAAGATACGAAAAATAAATTTAAAACACTGCATTATTGGACTTTAAAATTATGTCAATTTGTATTGGTAGCTCGGGTGAAAAAAAAATCATAAAAAAGTTTATATACACAACTTTACCCTAAGTTTTATAGTTTATATCCTTTAATTTTTATCTACTCATTTGTGTTCAAAAGTTCATTTTAAAATACATCAAACATTATTGGACTTTGAAATCTTAACATTTTTAAATGTAGTTCGGGAGGATTCGAAAAAAAAAATCATAGAAAACGTTTAAACAACTTCATCCAAAATTGTATTCTTTAGTCCCTTACGTGAACTCTTATCTACTCATTGGTGTTAGAAAAGTAGTCTTATAATGCGTTAAATACTGCTTTTCTGGACTTTGAAATCTAACATTTTTTAAAGATAGTTCGGGAGGACTAAAAGAGGAAATAAATCATGAAAACATTAAAGGAACTTTTTCCAAAATTTATTGTTTAAATCGCTTAAGTAAACTTTTGTCCACGTGCTGGTGTTAAAAGATTCAATTTTAAATCCATCAAATGCTGCTTTTTTGGACTTTGAACTTATGTCAATTCATATTGGTAGTTCTTGTGGACTCGACAAAAAAAAATGATAAAAAAGGTATAAACTATTTTACCTAAAGCTTTACATGCCTTAAGTAAACTATTATCTACTCATTGGTGTTGAAAATTTACTTTTAGAATGCGTTAAACACTGCTTTATTGAACTTTGAAATCTTGACTCGAGAGAACATCATAAGAAGTTATAAATAGTCATGGGCAAGATCGAGTATCTCAAAGATCGATCAATCGGTGAGCGACCAGTTGATGTATCGATGGGCTCGATCTTTTGCTCGATCTGCTTGTGAAGATCGAGCGGCTCGTAAAGATCGAGCAGCTTTGATCGATCAAAAGAACGAGCGGCTCGAAAAGATCGAGCCGCGTTGATCGATCAAAAGATCCAGCGGCGTTGATCGATCAAAAGATCGAGCGGCTAGTCAAGATCGAGCAGCTGGTAAAGATCGATTGGCTTGAAAAGATCGAGCACTCAGATTTTCATCTGTTCGACCAAACAATATATTGGCTGTTCGTATTGTATTTGCTTAACAAAACAAATAATTAAAAACTTCCCGAAATTCCCGGTAACCCTCTTCTCACCTGACCCACAAGGCCACAACTAATAAGAACTAATACAAGCCAGGGCCGTAGAAAATGTTAAATAGAAGCAAAATTAATTTTATTAATTCATAAAATTAATTATCAATCAAGTTAGTCTAAACTTAAAGAATTATTTAATCGATCAAATCAAATGAAATACATAGTGTAATCATAACAGATCAAACTACTCGGGCCGCACAATCTGATCAATAACTCGCGCCGATCGATCTCCAAAATTTGATCGTTCAAAAGATCGTTGATCGATCAAAAGATCGAGCGGCTCGATCATTTGCAAAGATCGAGTACTCGATCTTTCTTGATCGATCTTGCCCATCACTAGTTATAAACAAATTTACTTAAAATTTTATTGTTTACATGTCTTAAGTGAACTCTTATCTACTCATTGGTTGTAAAAATTAAATTTAAAATTCTTTATTGGACTTTTAAATCTTATCATTTTATAACGGTATTTCTGGTTTAAATATGAAAAATAGGACATTTAATTACACCAGAAGATGAAATGTTTTAAATAAATTTTATAAGCAATTGTGTGACTGTCGAATGGCAAAAGGGCGGAAATTGGAACATGAAATCAAGTAGGCTACATAATTGTAAGAAAACGCACTTCCTAAACAAGTATCTCGTTTATTGAGGGCTCGCGATAAACAAGCACCACGTTTTGTGAGGGGCGAAGGGACTCCGAAATTTTAAAATCCATCAAGAATAAACCTATTTTTTACATCTTAAAACAATTGATATATCATAGCTGAAAACAAAATAGCAACACTTAAGACTAGAATTGGAGAAAATAACACTGCATTAGGCGATGAAAAAAATTAATCTCTACTAAAATTATCTCAGAAATTTCAAAATACATAGAGAATAAACCTGGTTATGACATCCTCTTAAAACAATTGATATATCATAGCTGGAAACAAAATGGCAACTCTCAAAACTTCAACTGGAGAAAAGAATGTTGTATTAGGCGATTAAAAAAGTTGTAAAAAAATAATCCCTACTAAAATTAGCTTCGCAATTTCAAAATCTATCCAGAATAAATCTATGTTTTACATCCTTTTGCACAATTAACAAATTATAGCTGCAAACAAATTAGCAACACTCAACACTTGAACTGAAGAAAAGAACACTACATTAGGCGATTATAAAAATTGTAAAAAATTAATCTCTACTAAAATTAGCTTCGAAATTTCAAAATGCAACCAGAATAAACCTATTTTTCACATCTTCTTAAAAAAATTAACATATCATAGCTGGAAACGAAGTGGAAACCCTCGGAACTTGAACTGAAGAAAAGAATACTGCATTAGGTGATTATAAAACTGGTAAAACAAAATAATCTTTAGTAAAATTACCTTAAAAATTGAACTGAAGAAAAGAACACCACATTAGGCGATTATAAAAATTGTAAAAAAATAATCTCGGCTGAAATTAGCTTTGAAATTTCAAAATCCATCCAGAATAAACCTATTTTTGACATCCCTTTAAAACAGTTGACATATCATAGATGATGACAACACTGAAAATTTGAATGGGAGAAGAGAACACTGCATTTGGCAATTGGAAAAATTGTGAAAAATTGATCCCTACAATTGGCTTCGAAATTTCAAAATCTATCCAAAATAAACCAATTTTTGAAATCCCCTTATAACAGTCGATATATCATAACTGGAAACAAAGTGGCAACACTTACAACTTGAACTGGAGAAAATAACATTGCATTAGGCGATAAGAAAAATTATTTTATCAGAGGCAAAATAACTCTCGTTAACCGAGCACTAGAAGGAACTTTTCTATGTCGTTGTTCCTAGGTAGTGTTACAGGACGGCAAACGTAACTTGCCGTTGCGCAGTGGCAAAATTGTGGCCGGAACCTTCGAAGGCCGCTCTCGATAGATTTCGTGAAGAGTCCGCGCGCCTGGTACATTCATTTTCAAAAGTGACAGTGCATTCATTATGTGGAGGAGAGCGCCCGATAGAGTTGTAAATAAATAGCGCACGCGAAGAATATGTGCTTGCTTATTACAGAGTCTGTACTCGGCCGGCTGTAGAGAGAGCTTTCGCTCTCTGTGCGTCTGGCCAACTTACATTTGCCGTCCTGTAAAAGTAGTTTCAATTTAAAATTGAAGTCTCCCCCCCACCCTCTTCCTCGCCCCTAGAGGAGGAAAAATAAGACTTTTCCTGAAAAATTCAAATCTGCATTATAAAATTGGGGTTTTCAGTTAATATTTTCAAGTACACCCCTTATACCCTTAGGTGAACGGGGAGGGGTGTCAATTGCAAATATTTAAAAAAAAATCATAAAAAAGTTATATATAATTTTACCCAAAATGTTATGGTTAAGTAGCCTCTTCTCTACACGACGGTGTTAAAAAATTAAATTTAAAATGCGTCATAGAATGCTTTATTTATGTTTAACACAAAACCCATAAACCAAAATCAATTTAACAGCGATAAATTATATTTTGGTTTAATTGTAGTTTTGTAGGCTAACGTTAGTTACATCATCAGCGTTTTTTGCAATAAATCATAAATAATGAAGAAATTTATATTAATTTTTGCGCCGGGAAATTCGTGGCTGATAATCCATGGCTGTTTTCACAAACATTGGTGTTTGGTGACCATTTTCAGTGAAGGCGTAGTGGATTCGAGCCCCACGCTTAGCAGTAACTTTTACCAACAAAAATCTACTGTTCTGGCACAAAGATGTTTAGTAGTTGTCCTATTTAATTAATTTAAGTGAAATTTTAAATAACAGGCAATCGGTTGTAGCAGAATGGCTATAAACAAATTAAAAAATTAAACAAAATTTACTCTATTCATTTACTTTCCTTAGCCCGCAATTCCTTTAAACATCCTACGTTAACAAACAAACAATACACTAACTTAGATTATGTATTGTAATGAGGATTCAATTTCATATATTTTGGTAAAAGTTTCAATTAAAAATAACTGGTTATAGACATAAACTAAATTATTATCGTTAAAACCAGATTGATATTTACAAAAAAATGGTGATGCGACCATCATGTTGTAGACTCGGATGAATCTGACGTTTCTAACGTCAAAATGATGAAAGATGGAAAAATTATACTGCAAATTTAAAAGCTGAGTTTACTCAAAAACTAAAGAGATTTCGGAAAAAACGTATTCCTTATAAGTTGTTCATTTTGGAATTCTGTAACTATTATCGTTTCATAATTATAAACCAAAAATGAAAAAAAAAAATAAAAAATTCTTGAATAACAATTATTTTATGAAAAATATTTCCAAACCAAAGATGTTCTTCGGATTATCAAATAAGACTTATGTTCAAAGTTTCATATCAATTGCTCTATTAGTTTTTGAGATACAGCGCGCACAGCCAGACACTCACACACAGAGACACACATACACACACATACACAATTTTTTTTTCCAGAAATTGTTGAAATGGCGTACAGGGACCCCAAAACGGATATTACCGCAAAAAAAAAATTGAAAAAAAAATCACGATCACAATACTTTCTCGTACTTCATAACGGAGAAAGTAAAAAGTTTGGCAATTGAACACTCTCATGATTACACAAAGGTTTCTCAATTTTTAGATCTATAACATATTTTGCTACAGACAAAAGGTAACTGTTTTTTTAAATCTTCCAATGTGCATTTTAACAAAGTCATCCGTATTCAATTGTTAATTGTCAAATTAGAGTTGTTCTATAGTTCTTTGACAACTTAAAAAAACATATTTGATCTTTCCTATCATGGTATTTTCCTATCACGAGGCGTTTAAAATGCTAATGGTATTGGGAGTGTCATCAAAGTTATCAGGCAGCTGAACGGCTTTACGCAGAGCGATATCATCCCGAACGAGTTTCCCAATCAAGGGAAATCTTTAGAGTCGAGTAGGCTTCAGCCACAATATATTAGGTGACGTGTACGAGATGAAATACCACTTAACATCCTTGTCACTGCTGCTTTGAAGCGACACATACCAACAAATTGATTCTGGAAATAGTCAAACAACAACGTGGACGACTTTGAATGAAGGCCAATTCCTTAACACATCCACTTGCACCAGAAACTAGACGCTCTGGATCGATTGCACTCTTGCGAGTGGTTGGCATCTAGAGATCAGGTATTTTAGAGCTTTGTACTCTGATCAGATGAGGCGACTTTTAAGAGCGATGGAAATGTTAGTTTTCCTAACGTTTATTACTGGTTGCGAGAAAATCTTCATTGGCTATATTTAGTCGTTAATCCATACATACGGATTTTTTTGGGAGATATATTGGGAGGCCAAATCTTAGATCTACTTTTTTTCGACGATCCCTTAAATGGAGAGATGTATAGAGACTTTTTAGAAAACCTTCTCCAAGAATATTTAGATGATGTACCACTTGCAACATGTATATATATGTGGTTGAAACAAGATGATTGTCGAGCATATTCTGAAAAAACACGCTTTGATTTTTTTTCATGTCCAGAATACCATTCTGAACGTAATTTATCCATTAGAAATTTTGGTGAGAACGCAAAATTACTTTTTTCGTGAATAGTGCTTAAATCGTCAGGAAAAGCCGAAAAATGATTAGTACTTAAATCGACTGGAAATGCCGAAAACGATTAAATTTAATTTTGCTTCAGAAACTAATTACAGTAACCGAAATGCGCAACTATTTATTTTGTGAGAACTACAGGAACCGAGATGCGCAAAATTACCTTTTTCGCGGATGGTGCATAAATCGGCTGGAAATGCCGAAAAACGATTAAATTTAATTTTGCTTTGGAAATTTATTTTGGTTTTTTTTTCATACACGCCAATCAGTGGATCAGCTTTTTCCACGCAGGTGGATCGGAAGTGAAGGTCCACTTTCAATGCCTGCTTGTTTTCCTGATTTGACACCGCTTGATTTCTACTAGTGGGGATGAATCAAAGACCCTAAAGCGTCCCGCCACAAGAGAAATATAACATAAAGGAGGGGATTAGAACCATCTGCCGTTGAGAGAAAATGAGATGTCGAGAGCGGTCTTCGAATAATTAATGACCCTAGAAATTAGGACTCGATATTCAGTGGTGCATGTACAGCATCAACTTCAAAATATAATTAAGCTTATAAACAGGTATAAAGTTATATTGTAATGACCATTCTAAAAATAATCATCAAAATTATTTAGAATGGTTTTAACTACGTGAAATTGCGAAACAGGTACAACCAAGCTGTCTTCATTATCTTAATACTATTAAAGGTCCAATGAAAAGACTAAATAAAGAAATCCAATATTACGTAGTATTCTTTATAATTATTCGAGAACACTCGTATTTGAATAAAAGGAAAACAGAGATTTCTTCCATTCTGGAAAAGAAAAGCTGAGAGACTTACAACAGATTATCTTTCGGTTTATTTTTACATGCCAACATGGGAAAACTATGTAATGTTTATTTAATTCCCGGTCGAAATAGGAATTACTGCCGCTCCTTGAGCCGCCTCCTTTTGTTTCATATATATCATTTTAAAAGCCCCTCCGGTGGTGCCGGTATTTATTTACACGCCTACTTGTGTCTCAAATGTAAACAAATGGAGAGGGCCCCTTATAAAATTATTCATTTTATAATTAGGCGACGCGAGTAATTGCTGTATAATTTCAAAAGTGCCTGCTCCGCGCCGTATCGAATTAATTCCACAGCTGCCCGTTAAATATTTATACCCCGTCGCCAAAAATGAACAAAAAAAAATCTCGGGATTCGTTGTATTGCCAAATCGGCCGGTGCAATTGTAATTAGCGATTTTATTGTGATGCGCCGGTTTGCACTAATAAGCCCGTTCATTATTGCGTATTGCCTATTCGTTCTATTAAATTATTAATGAGTACCAATGAAATGGATCGAAATTGTACAATTATTACTTTCGGTCATCAAATATTTAGTCACTAACTGTTACCACGTGCGAAATAAAAAAAATTCAGGCCAGGATAATGCATTGCGAGGATATCAGGATTTATTTTTGCTATTAAATATTGCAGCTTATGGGATTATTGATGTATTTCACATAAAAAGATTATATTACTTTTATTAAATATTATTTATGAATAATTTCGATATTTATTAATTCTAAATATATTGCGATTAAAAATAATAAATTAATAACCACCTTTGATATTATGCATCAAATGATTGTATTGTGATCGTGAAATATTTTTCAATTTTTTTTTAAGGAAATATTCGTTTTGGGGTCCCTATATGCCATTTCAACAAATTTTTGTGTTTTTGTGTGTGCTGGGGGTTTCTAGTCTGTGCGTCTGTGTGTCGGTGCGCGTTGTATCTCAAAAACTAACAGAGCAATTGATATGAAACTTTGAGCATAAGTCTTATTTGACAATCCGAAGAACTGAAAAGCTTTTGGCAAAATTCCGTACGCCGGAAGTGGGTATTTAAATTAACCGATTTTTGTTTTTTTTTCCAATAATATGGAAAATATTACAAAATTATTTAAATAAAGGTAATGCCATGCCTTCTTGGCTCTATATTACAAGTGCAACTTTCCACAGATCAGGAAAATTGGATGTGTACAAAACATCTACATTGAAATACACTTTTCACTGAGGGCCGGCCTACCCCACGCTATGCCACTGATTCCTTTTTAAACCAAGGAGTAAATCTTGGCGCCTAACATATTTAAAGGGATACGCAGTAAAAAAGCATACAGACTTCGCTATAACTCAATTTTAATAAAATAAATTGCACGCAATTGGATCAGTCTTACGTTCGCTAAAACCACAAACTTCGGAAATATATTATATTATCCTGAAGAAAAACATTTCTTGAGGGGGGGAAGACGTAAACTTTTAGTAGCTCTCGGTACTAAAAAAATATCGAATATCGAAAAAGTCGTTTGATTTTTAATACTTTTATCATTTGCCAGTTTCACGCTGGAGTAAATAGACTGCACTCTTGTAATTATTTCTTTGGTATCACAACTCCTGTTGTCTAAATCACGTTGGGTTAAAATTGCTTATACTGTTTACTTATCGCATCCAAAAAACGGGAGCTTATGGCATCCTGATGACGGGAGCTTTCCAGCTCAATAAAATCAAGTCATCATCATCTATCTACATATTATCTGTTTGTTAAAATATGTCGCGTTTCGAGACAGAAAACAGTGAGTCGATCAACATATGTTTAATTTATTCTGAAATAGAAATTATCTTAACGAATGCACCTTGTGCAATGATAAATCCTCATAATTTTGACAAAAACACCCTCAAATGTTTTGCAATAAAAATACATTTTCATGAATATTTGTCAAAATTATCATTCATCAGTGCATTACAGCTGTTAACTAGTTTGCAGAGTTCTAGGTAAGGCTTTGTGTGTAATTAGGAAGGCCTTTGTAGATGGTATATGTCAAGCACATACAGAGTAATAGAAACAGGAATACGCTTTATAATATTTAATAATTATTCTCTTTAAATTTCTGAATTTAATTAGGGTGAAATTATCGCTTTAAGAACTCTAAATTGTTTTGTATTAACACAATTAAGATACATCTTATCATTACCGATGTGAAGATAGCCACGGATTTCCCGGCGACTTCACCGCCAAATAAATATTTCTTAAATTTTAATGATTTATAATAAATTAAACGGAAAGAATGTAATTAACATTACCCTATAGATGTACAGTCAATCCGCAATTGAAATTATTTTTTCTCGAGTCCGCGGGAACTCTTTTTTTTATATGGTACTGTTTGACGCGTTCAAAATTTAATTTTTTAACAACAACGTGTAGATAAGACTCTATTTAAACGATTTAACGTATGAAATTTTGGGTAAAATTGTTTATAACTTTTTTGTGATTTTTTTTTCTCGGGTCCACCCAAACTAAATAGATAATATAGCACACTTTCAAAGTCCAAAATGGCACTGTTTCACGCATTTAAATTTTAATTTCTTAATAAAAACGTGTAGATAAGAGTCTACCTAAACGATTTAACTCATTAAATTTTGGGTAAAATTGTTTATAATTTTTTTATTAATTTTTTTTTCTCGGGTCCACACGTACTATATAGATAATATAGCAAACTTTCAAAGTCCAATATGGCACTGTTTGACGCGTTTAAAATTTAATTTCTTAACAACAACATGTAGATAAGAGTCTACTTAAATGATTTAACGCATGAAATTTTGGGTAAAATTGTTAATAACTTTTTTGTGATTTTTTTTTCTCGGGTACACCCAAACTAAATAGATAATAAAGCAAACTTTCAAAGTCCAATATGGCACTGTTTTATGCGTTTCAAATTTAATTTCTTAACAACAACGTGTAGATAAGAGTCTACTTAAACGATTGAAAGCATTAAATTTTGGGTAAAATTGTTTATAACTTTTTTATGAATTTTTTTTCTCGGGTCCACCCAAACTAAATAGATAATATAGCTAACTTTCAAAGTCCAATACGGCACTGTTTGACGCGTTTAAAATTTAATTTCTTAACAACAACGTGTAGATAAGAGTCTACTTAAACGATTTAAAGCATGAAATTTTGGGTAAAATTGTTTATAACTTTTTTATGAATTTTTTTTCTCGGGTCCACCCAAACTAAATAGATAATAAAGTAAACTTTCAAAGTCCAATATGGCACTGTTTGATGCGTTTCAAATTTAATTTCTTAACAACAACGTGTAGATAAGAGTCTACTTAATATATCATTCAGTGCGCTTTTTTATGGAAGCATTATAGGGATTTATTTGTTAAAATATATATGCCTGTTGATGGTTGTGAATTTCAGCATTGTTTTTGTCAGAATTTAGGTTTACACCTTTCTGAGCAACGTTCAACAGTTTTTTTTTTTAGATTTTAAAGAAATTAACTAAATGGATGATGTATGTATGTACGTAAAACTATCGCGCAGACTTTCAATATTTTAGACCATTGTATGCGAGTTTAATGTAAAATATATGGATATTCTCTGTCCAAAACACTTGTATGCTTTATATTTGAAGTGTCAGTCAATGTTTCTTTGTCAATAGAAAGGAGTATCAAGTTTCAAACATTTGCAAATAATCTCTTTCTAGTACAGTTTGTGAAAGTCGTAAATCTTTCATTCTTTTTCCCTTTATAAATACAGCTTCCACTCATTTAAAAATGATTCGATAATTTTGTTAAGAGAGCGGAAAATCCCGAAATTTTTCATCACTCACATCCAATGGCCTGAAAAGTCATATATTTCGACCTTTATTTTAGACAACCGTATACTCATACATAATTAATTTGGACATGTTTTATTATTCAGGAAGGTGTAAACTTAAAGTCTGCCAAAAAAACAACCCCTATGTTGCATTGATAAAAAATACGCACTGTATAACTTTGCTACAGCAGTTGTAATTTTAAGGAATTCCTTTAATTCCCTAGGAGTAAATAGTATAGCATTTCATGTTTATCGCACGTAAACCTACATTAAGATTGTGACAGATTAATGTTGCAAGTAGAGGGCGCAATTATTTTTCTATTGAATAACGGAGTGGGCTTATCTCTCGCCATCGTGGGATTAATAGCACTCTTGTGGGAGGGTAGCTAATCTTGACGAAATTAACCGGCTTCCTAAACACGTAATCCATCCCTTTACCGCACATACCAACGTGCCAATTATTCACGCCTACCGCTCCAGCCCCGCAGGTATTAATATCAATTTGCAGAAGACGCACATGCGGGTAATCAGTTATCCACATTAAAATTCAAAGTTATGAAGGGAAAAGTCTGCCGATAACTCAGGCCTCGTACCCTGTTAAGAATCGATCGGGGTTGATATCTGAGGCCAGGCTCTCTCTATTTTTTATGGAAGGCAATAAAAGGGCCGTAAAGGTCGACCGTTCCTCCATTCCCGATATGAATGTAATTTATTTCGTCGCAGGCGTTCTCCTCTCTATTTTAGGGATAGGTAAGTGCGGTGTTTACTGTTTATCATCACGGCGAAAGAAAATCCGCTATAAGAGGATTGAAAAAAAATAACCAGTTTAATATTAATGCGTTTCCTATAGGGAGGGCATTGTGTTGTGATGGTTTATATTTTTCCCGTTTGTTTTCCTCAGAACTTCACGGTGTATTTTAGAAAGTTCACGGCATTTTAGTTTGTAATCCCCTTCATGGGGCTTACACTCGTTGTATACACTGCGAATTATAGGAGGAACGGCTTAACTTCGCCGCCTCCTCGAGGTTTTCGTCGGAGCTGTCGAGGATCGTTTGCGGCGGCCACGGACCGCCGATCAAAAATTAATTGCCTCGCTGAAGTTTTAATTGGCCTATTGAGGAATTAACACGAACTCTAAATCTGGTTTTAATTCAATTATAATCTATTATAATAACAATAAGCTGCACTGCGTTAACCTATTTGCAATATCAAATCCAAATAAGCGACCGAGGTTGGAAATTGAATCAGAAGATTCAAGTTGTCGAGAGTACAACTTTCTAGAGGATATTTGCTAAAACTCGTAATGGGCTCCAGCTAGCATATAAAAATTTAAATTGAGATGTGTCGACATGTAATTTCTAGGTCAAGAAGCAAACCTACAAAAAGGAACTCCTCAAACATCTACACTTGCACCATTCTTGTACATTATATTTTTTAATGACGTGGATGCAGAATTTCTGGGCATTACAAATCTAACGCTTGTAAATTTGGAGATAATACTTTACTAACTATTAGCTACAAAAAGATCCAAACCACTGTAGCAAATGTCAATCTAGGTATAAGTCGATTTTTCTCTTGATTGAAATCTCCGCGTAAACATACATTCAAATTGGAGTAAGCGACGAACCCAAAATTATTTACAGTCATTACTATGCTAGAAGCCAATGCTGCTAGCATTAATGGGTAAACTTATTATCGGAACATATTCGTTAACGTATATACTAGTGATGGGATTTTAATAATCGGAATACTGCGATTCGGATGACGGTAATAATCGGATGATAATCGTGATCGGAATATCTGTTGAGCATCGGAAAAATAATCGGAATCGGGGAAAAGTAATCGAAGAAAAGTATTCGGAATTGTATATATTATCGGAGGAATCGGATTCCACACAAACAAAAACAAAATAATGGAACACCCTGTATTTATTCAAGCTTTCTGATAACATTTTTCAACCTCTACATTGTTGTCCATTTAATTTTGGATTATGTACAGTGTTGCCAACTTACAATTTTATACTCCAAATATCATGCATAAGCAAGCTCAACTTTCAAAAATTGTAGCGACTTTTTGAAGGTAAGAATAAGTTTTAGCAAATATCTCAGTGAGGTTAATAAGCAACGTTTTGGTAATGAGAAAGTTAAATTTAGTATTACTCCTGGCGTGATAAAATCGATAAGCAAAAAAAAAGCGAAAATTCCTTATCTAAAGCTATTGAAGCAAATTCCTTCACTGATTATTTTTCTACAATTTCTCAAATCGTAGATCGACATTTTCGGTTTTCCAGTTCAAGTTTAGAAAAACTCGCAGAAAAATAAATTAGTGTACTTCCTGATATAATTGTTTTTTATCCAAACAATACATTTATAAAAATGAACAAGAATTAAAAAAAATGCGTTAGTCTGTCTGGGCTACCGACCTTTAAAAAATTTCCAGTAAAATAAAAAAAATAAAAAATTTCTACATCAAGTACAATAATTTCTGCTCAACATACAATTTAAAAGATACTTAACTGGATACTAGATTAATAAAAATATCACCAGAAACTAAAGTATAAGAAAAGAGCACTCTTATTTAGCTCGACTCTTTTTTTTTATAATTTTTCAAAATAATGACTGCTTTTCTTAGTTTTGTCAGTCCAAGTTTAGAGTGTTTTTACGTAACGCATGTCATTTGTTTGACAGGAAATCAAAAATACATTAATTTTTTAATGGATTTTGAGATTTTGAAGTTAATTCCTCACTTTATTAATTTTTTTACAATTTTTCAAATCCTCGAATGCTTTTCGTATTTTCCCAGTCCAAGTATAGAGTGTTGCCGTTTTGTTTTTAGATAACGCATGTCATTTGTTTGACAGGAAATCAAATCTTCATTAATTTGTAATGGATTTTGAGCTTTTGAAGTTAATTCCTTGCTTTATTCATTTTTGACAATTTTTCAAATCCTCCAATACTTTTCTTACTTTTCCAGTCCACTGCTGCCGTTTTATTTGTAGATAACACATGGCATTTTTTTGACGGAGGAATTTAATAATACATTTATTTTTAATGGATTTTGAGCTTTTGAAGCGAGTTCCATGATTGATTAATTTTTTACAATTTTTCAAAGCGTTAAGTTCTTCTCTTGCTCTTCCAGTTTAAGTTTAGTGTTTCCGTTTTGTTTTGACAGAAAATACAAAATAAAATTTATTTTTAATGGATTTTGAGCTTTTGATGTAATTCCTTGTTTGATAATTTTTTTACAATTTTTCAAATTCTCGAATGTTTTTCTTACTTTTCCAGTCCAAGTCTAGAGTGCTACTGTGTTGTTTTTACATAACGCATGGCATTTTTTTAAAAGGAAATCAAAAATCAATTTATTTTTATTTTCCCTGTTTTGTTTCCAATGAATATGGCAGTTACTTTTATAGTAAATCAAAAATGTGTTATTTTTCTATGCATATTGAAGTTTTAAACCAAAATCCTTCACTGATTACTTTTGTACAGTTTTTCAAACCGTAGAATGCAGTTTTCGTTTCGACAATTGGAGTTTGGTGCGTAGCTGTTTTGTTTCCACTTGGGACAGGGAAATTGTTTTTAAGGGAAATCAGATATATGCTGATTTTTTTTATGGATTTAAACTATTGAAGCAAATCCCTTGACTTAATATTTTTCCACAATTTTTCAAATCGTAGATTGAAATTTTGGTTTTTCCAGTTCAAGTTTACAGCGTTGAGGTTTTATTTCTATTTAAGATATGACAATCGTTTTTATAGAAAATCCTATACGTGTTGTATTTTAATGGATCTTAAGTTTAAGTCATTTTTTTGACTAATAATTGTTCTAGAATTTTTCAAACCGTAAAATGCAATTTTCGTTTTCACAGTTCAAATTTGGCGTGTCGTTGTTTTCTTTACACTTAGGATATGGCAGTTGTTTTTTATGGGAAATTGGAAATGTGTTGTTTTTCTATGGATGTTGAACTTATAAACCAAATTCCTTCACTCAATATTTTTGTCCTGTTTTTTTTAAGTTGTTTAATGCATTTTTCGTTCTCCCAGTTGAAGTTTGAAATGTTTCCATTTTATTTCCAGCTAGGATATGGCAATTGTTTTTATCAAAAATTGGAAATATATTATTTGGTTATTGATTTTGAGCTTTTGAAGCAAATTCCTTCTTTGAATAATTTTTTACAATTTTTCAAGTAATTCAATGCATTTTTCGTTCCCCAGTTTAAGTTTTAAGTGGTGAAATTTTATTTCTAGTTATAATATGGCAATTGTTTTTATGGAAGATTGGAAATACATTGTTTTGTTGTGGATCTTGAGCTTTTGAAGCAAATTCCTTCTTTAATTAATTTTTTACAATTTGTCGAATGCATTTTTCGCTCTCCCAGTTTAAGTTTATGTTTAGAGCTTTACTGTTTTGTTTCCAACTGAGAGATGGCAATTGTCAATGGAAAATTAATAATGTATTGATTTTTAATGAACTTTTTGACGCAAATTTCTGATTATTTTTTTACAATTTTCCAAATAGTCGAATTCAATTTTCGTTTTCCTAGTTAAGTTTGGAGCATTTGTTTCTACTCAGTATATGGCAATTGTTTTAATAAAAAAATCAGAAATCTGTTAGTTTTTTAACCCCTTTCTGCATATATTAGCTCTATTTAGCGGCTAGTAGTAAAAATTTATATTTATATACATTTTAGAGACTAATAGGGTTGGCTAGAAGAAAATATCTAGTTTTCATAGGCATCTGGAAATAAGAGATTTTTGCCAGAATTAGAATTTACGTTATATGTACTGACAGTCGTTAAACCGCAAACTTTGTGGTCTATTTTGTAGGCCGATGTGTCACAGCTTGCCTAAATTTGGTGGTTCAAATTGTAGTCCCGTATGCAGCAAAGAGTTAAATAAAGTCAGAAATTGTTTTCTATTATCTTATACGGAATAAGGTTCCATTACTGCATTACGTGCCAGATATTTAACACCCAGTATTTTTGTAAAAAATAAATTTTAATTTTTTTTCATATTTTTCCCAATTACTGTGTCACTAAAGGTATTCATAATTATTTTTGTTTCATAAAAATAAAAAATCATGCAGTAAGGGGTTAATAGATCTTGGGATCTTGTTTTTGGGAAAATACTCCTTGACTGATTTTTTTCTATAATTTTCCAAATCGTATAATGAATTTTTCCTGGTTCAAGTTTTGGAGCGTTACCAAGCTAAGAAAACAAGCGCCCACCTTGAACTGTACCATCATTCACCATCAATCAATCCGACTAGGAATCAGAATTCGGAATGGTAATCGGATGATTTTAAAATATTCAGAAATAATCGATTATTACCAGACTCGGGTTCAACGATTATTTCGATAATCGGAGTCACCGATTATTTTAATAATCGGATTCGGCGATTTTTTTCATCCGAATCGCCCCATCACTGGTATACCTTTGAGAATGTCCTGTTGAAATCTCCATGCAAACACATAAACAAATTGGAGTAAGCGACGCACCCAAAATTATTTACGTGTGATGATGTTGCCATTACTATTCTAGACGCTGGTGCTGCTAGCATTCATAGGTAAACTTAATAAGCATCTTATTTACTAATTATCTGAACATTTTCGTTAACGTTGAAATCTCCTGCAAACACATATACAAATTGGACTAAACGACGAACCCAAAAATAAAAGATGTCTGATGATGGTGCCACTGTATCTCCAAACGTCATATAGCTGATAAAATAAATAATTAAGTGCAATATACATCATATTTAATAATTATTAATAATATCGTTACTTATTATTACGCCCATGTATATAATCATATGTTATATGGATTAATCTTTTGAGCGAGCGATACCCTCCGACTATTTAGGTTGCAGCAATTGATTGTTAGGCGTATTGAGTACGCTAAATATAGAGATAATTGCCACCCCCGATTTAGCAGCATTTAATTAATGATGCTTTGTTCTCTGTACATTTATCACTGTTTCACTTATGTGTATGGAAATAAATTTAAATTCGACACAAATGTTATGTTTAACAAACATATGAAAATGTGCCATTGCACCGTACAACATTATACGAGAAAAGTCCACATTATATGTCTTTTCAATCGTCACCGGTAAAATATAGGCAAGCGGTAAGTCTTAAAGAATTCAAAGCCCAATGAAAGAAATTCCTTTTAACAAAAGTTTCGGCATTTAAGTGAGTGATATAATAATAATAAAAGGTTTATTAACAGAATTCACCTTTTTTTACAAGATAATACATATAATGAGTACAAAAAATAGAGTTGTGATTAAAGCAAGTACATTAAAATAAAAGAAAATCTGTTACTCTTGTATAACAAATAAAATTATATTCTAGCGACAGGGTCAAGTTAATACATTACACTATGACAAATAATTTTGACAACGAATCAATTCTGACTTAAAATTTGCAAATAATGTTTTTCATTAGTTGCTACTATGCATAAGTTGTTGTGGCTATGAATAATTATGAAATGATAAGACCGATGTGAAGATAGCCACGGATTTTCCGGCGCCTCCATCACCGATTAAAAATTTCTTCAATTTTAATGATTTATAATAAATCAAACGCTGAGAATGTAATTAACATTAGCCTATAGATGTACAGTCAATCGACAATTTAAATTATTTTTTCTCGAGTCCACGGGAACTCTCTTTTTAAAATGACAAGAATTCAAAGTCCAATATGGCACTGTTTGACGCGTTTCAAATTTATTTTCTTAACAACGTGTAGATAAGAGTCTACTTAAACGATTTAACGCATGAAATTTTGGGTAAAATTGTTTATAACTTTTTATGAATTTTTTTCCTCGGGTCCACCCAAACTAAATAGATAATATAGCAAACTTTCAAAGTCCAAAATGGCACTGTTTGACGCGTTTTAAATTTAATTTTTTAACAACAACGTGTAGATAAAAGTCCAATTTGAAACGCGTCAAACAATGCCACATTGAACTTTGAAAGTTTGCTATATTATATGTATAGTTCGGGTGGATCCGAGAAAAATGTCATCGTTTAAATCGTTTAAGTAGACTCTTTTCTACACGTTGTTGTTAAAAAATAAATTTGAAACGCGTCAAACAGTGCCATATTGGACTTTGAAAGTTTGCTATATTATCTATTTAGTTTGGGTGGACCCGAGAAAAAACATTCATAAAAAAGTTATAAACAATTTTACCCAAAATTTCATGCTTTAAATCGTTTAAGTAGACTCATATCTACTCGTTTTTGTTAAGAAATTAAATTTGAAACGCGTCAAACAGTGCCATATTGGACTTTGAAAGTTTTGCTATATCATCTATTTAGTTTGGGTGGACCCGAGAAAAAAAAATCATAAAAAAGTTATAAACAATTTTACCAAAAATTTCATGCGTTAAATCATTTAAGTAGGCTCTTATCTACACGTTGTTGTTAAAAAAATAAATTTGAAATGCGTCAAACAGTGCCATATTGGACTTTGAAAGTTTGCTATATTATCTATTTAGTTTGGGTGGACCCGAGAAAAAAAATTCATAAAAAAGTTATAAATAATTTTACCCAAAATTTTATCCGTTAAATCGTTTAATAATTTTGATTAATTAAAACACTTGGTTTTGTTTCACTATTTTTATTTGTCTCTCCAAGAGAATTATATAATAATGTTTCACCACGGGTTAAGTGAGAAATTTATTAATGATATAATATCCTTATTTTTAAGCGGCAACGACTGTTAATGCAATTAACTGCTAGAAGTCATTATATCGGGTCTGGAAATTTCATCGCCGAAAATTCATAGCAAAAATGCATCGCAGAGAGTTGATCGTAATTTCAACGCCAGAAAATTCATCGCAAGGAGAATTCCACGCATGAATATTCATCGCAGTGAAATTTCAAGTGCCATTTTAGAAATATTGAAATTTTGTTACGAAAACAGACAAAATATCAAAATAAAATATTATAAGATTCAATTTCAGCATGCTATAACAAGAAAACAATTCGCTACGTTGAAAAAATAAACGCTAGATATGTATACTATCAAATTAATGACAAACGGATAATATTAAATTATAAAAAATAATACCAACAATTTTATTTTGCAAAAATTGTAATAATAGTTAGTTTGTGTAATACATTGGCTACCAACAAGTTTTTTTTTGTAAAATGTCAAAAAAGTTTTCTTTGTTTTTAAATTTCATTTTATAAAATGAGTAAGAATGTGGTTATTTAATTCATTTTGATGCATTTTTTAGGCGAAATTACGGGTTTTTTTATGTACTCACTGTACTTGGTGACCGACGTGACCTCATTGGAATACTTCGGTGTCAGTCACCGGTGACTGACAAAGCGGTCAACGCGTTAAGTCACTTTCTACTTGTAAAAAAAAACAATTCTTGCAAAAATTCCTTAAAAACCAGCCAAAAATATGTCATTATTTATTCCAATTACGGTTGCTTAAAAGCGGGAAATCCGTACAGCATTTATGATATACAGGGTGTTCACAATCAAGTGGCCACTATCGGTTACTTTGTTATCTTTGGAGTTACGATTTCTGTTAAATAGGCAAGCTAGTACTATTGTTTTACGTACATTCCCAACTAATAAATTTTGATCATCAATGTCATTTCTTGGCTCAATGATAACTGGTTTATTGTAAAATAGTTAATCCATTTTATCAGAAATTAAAATTTCAACGGATACATCCATTTTGAGCCCCCCCCACGATCATTTTTCAAAATGTTTGTTTACCTCTCTGTCTGTGTACCTGTATTAGAGATGGGCGAAATGACAATTTTTTGTGAGTCGGCTAATTGTAAAGAGTCGCTTCTTGAGTCGACTCATGACTTGAAAAAGTAGAAAGTATGTCTGGAAAAAAATGAGATTTTGATATAAAATATTACACATAGGCCTTATGTGACAATCTAAAGAACTGTTCATTCAGCTTTTGGTAAAACATTGATATTCAGAGGTCGTCCGTTTTTTTTTTTTTTTCCCGATATTTTTCGAAATGTGTAAACTATGATAAAGATATTTAAAAAAAATTGAAGACAATGAAAAGTTGAACATCTTTCTGTAACAAATGTTATTCACAAACTTCTTGATTTAAAAACAAAATTTTGGTGTATAGGTAGGTATTAAGTTATAATTGGTGCATGCAATTAGCAATTATTTTAGAAAATGTCAAAATTAACAATTTATGAAAAATAAATGTTTTTTGAAATCTCACCAGTTTTTGAAGAAAATCAATAAACTGGCGATGGATCTCAAAAGCGAATGTAGATTTTGAAATAGAGAGAGAGAGAGAGAGAGAGAGACAATACATTTATTGAGACACTTTTACAAATGACCTCAACAGGCAATTGACCAGAGGTCTTTCAGCCTATTTGAAATAGAATTTTACACTTTTCTGGTTTTCGATTTATTTGCAAAAACATTTTGTTAAGAGGGATGTCATGTTTATTTTTACATATTTCAAATGAGACAAAAAAGTGGAAATGGAGGAGATATGGAGGGGTTAAAATACTGCTCATATTAACAAAATTGTTTGATATCTTTAGAAGGTATTACTTGCAATGTAACTGTAATGTAATTTTCCCACGAAACATTTTATTACGATGAATTTTCTTGTTATGTATTGTTGAATTGCCTCACAATGAATTTTCCCTGCGATTAATTTTCCATTCGATTAATTTTCCTATGATGAATTTTTTGAAATGAATTTTTTGCGATGAATTTTTTGCGATGAATGTTTTGCGATTAATTTTCTGCGATAATTCAACTCATGTATAAAAAGGTGCATTTAACACGGCGGACAAAAAAATTTGCAAATGGTTAAAAATTTATTTAACTTCACCATAACAACGATCTCTATATTAACAATTTTAGTAAACAGCTGACTTTAGTTGTACTCTGGCAGTTCGTGTCAGTTCTGAATACCTCTGCGGTGAAATATAATTGAAATCCGTTTCGGACACGCTTCCACGTAAAAATTATTTCAGGATTTTCATTCCGATCCATGTATAAGTTGAGTAAGTATTATTTATTCACCAATAATACACATTTAGTTACGTACATTTGCAATTAAAGCCCGGCATAGTATTTCGTACTTCGGACTAGTGTCGTGAGATGTCGCAAGTGTACGGTAGCGCTGCCACAATGCGTAAAATGCAGAATTGGACTGCATTTAATATCCATCTTGTTCTATCATGTTCTAATAGTATAAAATAAACATTTTTATATTTGTGTCCTTGGCGTCTTCTTTTTTATGTGTGTCGAAAATAAGTGCAACGGCGATTAAACGATCAGCCGTTATTGGTCTCCTAACTTGTATCGCTTGTAGTGTGTGTGTGTGCGTGTGTGTGAGAAAATTATAACCTATAATATAATGTAAGAAACGCCAGAAATGTATGGAATGTATATTAAATGTAAGTAATAATATTTATTAATGCACAACAATAATTATAAATATCATTTTAACGGCTAGATCCCAGTGTGTACCACTCGTAAATGCGCAGGCATAAATTTCGCGATTCCCGTGGCATTCGACCATTTTCACTTCACCCACACACGATTTTGACGATTGGTGCTTCATCCAATTCCATTACAAATAAACAATGTTCTTCACCCATTGTACTTTTAATTAACATAAATTGCTAATATACAGTATATTTTTTTTATCGGGGGCCATAGGATTTTACATGCTAAAAGTATACCTTGTTTTAATGTGAATTTTATCATAAAATTTTGAAGGAAATTTTAGTTAGTAATAAATCAATTATTTTTCTACATTCTACATGATGCGCTGCATCAGAATTACTTAAACATGTTCCATTAAAAATGAAATTATTTAATATAAATAACTGTGCAAAAATAATCAAAGTACCTTGAATTTCCGAAATGTCAGATTGATTAGTGAGGCAAGAAATCAAACGAATTTATACCAGAACATGTCTGTTTATTGTGTTGAAGAACGGGTGGAATTTGTAAAGGCAATTATAAGAGGTTTGTCCAGCAGGGAAATAGTTCTACAAGAAGTCAGGGAATTTTTATTTTAGGGAAATAGTTGACAACTTTTCTGCAGCGTATCCCGATCGTCCGGTTCCGAGCAAATGCATTTTTTAATGGAATAAAACATGTTTAAATTATTATAATTAAGCGCATCATGTAGAAAATAATTGATTTATTTTACTAACTATAATTAGCTTCAAAATTATATGATAAAATGTACATTAACACAAGATATAATTTTTAACATGTAAAATCCTATGGCCCACGATAAAAAAAACATACGGTATATAGTTCTTATTCGTTAAATTATTTCAACAAATACCACTCGCGGTTATAATTTCGGCAGGATAAATTTTATTTTAAGCACTCGTCATTTCATCGCAAATTTCTTGAATGAATTGAGATTAGGCAAAATCCACTCGCGCTAAAGCGCTCGCGGATTTTTCCATCTCAATTCATTCTCGAAATTTGTGTCGATTCAATGGCTCGTGCAAACAAATAAAATTTATCCGGCCAAATTAAACCTCTTGTGGTATTACCCCCGATAAATTTTTTGCGATAAATTTTTTGCAACGAAATTTATGCGATGAGTTTTCCGTGAACCGTTTGCTGTATTTTTAATGAAATATCCAATCGCATTTTAAACGTACCGATATTGCAAATTTGGTTCTATTTTGTAACTTTTTAATATGCTTAGAAGTATTTTTGTTTATTTATTGAAATGTTTTATCTTCACTCGCGTGTATAAGTAGTTTGTTCATACGGTGGGGAAATCAGCGAATTTAAAAGAGAACGTGGAAAATGTCCAAATAAAAATAAATAGAGGGAGAGAATCAAATGAGTATGAAAAGACAAACAGAAAATGAAAGAGTAGAGAAACGGATATACAATATTCCAAGGAATTGTACAGCGATCACGCGAGCAATGAAAGATATGGAAGAAACAAATAATACAAAATAGGAACGGGAAATATTATATAGAAAGTGAGCGAAATATTGAAAATAAATAGGAATGTAATCATTGATAGTATGCTAGAAACTAGAAATAATAATAAGAGGATGAAAGAAGAGAACAATAATTAAGGGGAAAGGAGAAGTGGGAGGAAGAGAGCTCCATTGGATACAAGTGTGATAAGTTTGTAGTACAGATTTGAAAATATAGGAAAGGTAAACACGAAAAATTTAGCAATAAAAGGTCTAAACTTGGAAGGCGTAAATATGTGCATTTTATACACAAAGTAATTAATCTCAAAGTTAAAATACATAACATTGCGGCAATTGTAAAGATTGAATGGTGGCAAAGAAAAAGTAGGAAGGCTTTAGTTTATTGATTTTTGATCGCCACCCCTTCCAGGATTTTAATTTGCCGGGGGAATTATTGCTGCTTTTTGCCAGAGGAATCGGTGCTCATTCTCTCCCACCAAAAATAAAAAGATTGTAATTTTCTGGAGAATGTTCGCAGATTTGATCACTTAGCTATAACCACGGGTTTGAAGCCGAGATACGAATATCGGCAACACGAAAGTATGTGGGCCACCCCACGACAGTGGGGCGAGGGGGAATTTCAAATTTGCCGCTTTTGTAAAGATGGTTCCCTCGATGTTGCCAGATTTATCCAAGATCTTGTGATGGGGATTACCGATTTTAATAATCTTAAAATTTCACTACAAAATAATAATTTTAACAATTAAAATTATGTTTTAAACAGAATTAGACTCATTATCGCTTATATTTGTAATAATAACTTATGAAAGTATAATATTACTGTTTAATAAATATAATCATGTGCATTGTACATTTTATATTTCGACGTATATGCGGCAACGCTTAATGAAGTCACCATTTTTATTAACTAAACTCAATGGTGCTGCGAGTGCTGGTAATTTGTGTTTAGAGGTAAGTTATTATATATTCCATATATTCTGTCTTATAAACTCGTCACTTGCATTTATTAATAATGGAAACATCAAATGGCCGTATTAAATATTCTTGTAAATATCCAGAATGTCAAAATTCTTTCTTTTCCAATACAACTAATGTCGACTACAAAAATAAACATTTCTATAAATTTCCCAAACATGAAGACTGTCTTAAAACATGGAAATCCATTTGTAGTATTAAAGAGACCGTTAATTGTTTAAATTTCCGTTTATGTGAAGATCATTTTATTGATAAAGATTTTGTTAACCATTTCCGCAAAAAATTAAATTGCAATGCTGTTCCGACACCAAGAAGTAATTTACATAGTTTAGATACTCTGAACGATAATAACAATAATAACCTTTCCGAAAACCTGAACGATAATTACAATAATAACCTTTACGAAAACCTAGATGCAATATTTGACGATTCACAACTGACATCAGATAAACAAAATGATGACTTTTTATCAAAACCAAATACAGGGAAAGATGGAATTTCATTTTACCTTCTGCTCGTACTTTAAAAAATGTATTGTCAAAAATTCCATTTGAAATGGGGATAAATCCGGCAATATTAAATAAATTAAAAAATCAAGTAAGTAAATTGAACAAGTTGGACCGGTGTTGCGCTCTTCTCTTTGATGAAATATCTTTAAGTAGTGGCTTCTACTATGAATCGAACAAACAAAACATTTCAGGTTTTGAAGATTTGGGGCATTCGCCAGCACGGCATTTCAAATACCAATCCAACATGTCATCAATTTACAGCTGCGTTAAAAACAGTCATCGTGAATAAATTGTCAACCCCTATTTCTAATTCTAGTAATTCTGAAAAAGATGACTGTTCTCAGTTAGAAGATTTAAGAACTTTTCTCACAGAAAACATAGAAGATGACTCTGCAAATGACGATATTGAGGAAGTAATTGATGCAGAATACACACCCATTGACTTTGAAAACCTTGATATAATTGATAAACAAGCACTTTCTTATGTTTCTGGATACATTTTAAAAACTATTAATGTTGAAGATTGCGAACAATGTAAGTCAACGTTGTATTCTTCTGAAGTTACAGATTAACATTTATTTGTATCTCTGAAAGAAAGAGGCGATGAAGCCAAATTAATATATGCAAGTGACATAGTAATTGCCCTGATTGAAGACATACACAATAGTTTATATATATTTTTAGACAATTATGGACATTCTCAATATTTAGAAGACAATTTCAATTTTTTTTTTAAAGCAATAGTCCAAATTATTTTAGTTTCTGTTCAAATCATAGTTGTGAAAAACAAATTTTAAATAAAGCTGTTACTTCCGGCCACATTAAAAAAAATGAAACAATTTCACAAATCAAACTAATTCATAATTAACATGGTAATATATTTCTTGAGCACTTTCAATGAATATCTTATTACATTACTTTTAACATACCCAGACAATATAAGTACATCTATTTTAATACACTAGATACGAGCAAATAACCAACCTGTGATGACGAATTTCCAAAGAAAAATGAAGAGACCTGATGGGACATTATACCTGGATGAGACCTTAATACCTGATTTTTGTGAATTTTTTTTAAATTTTATTATTATTAAATGTATATAATTGTTTTGTTAAATATATTTTTTCTATTTTTGTTATTAAGAAATGTATACAGGGTGTTCCAAATTAGAGGCTCACCATGGGGATCTCGCTTATTAGAAGAGATAGAGGGTATGTTTAAATTTGGCACTTTTGCAGAATTTTATGCTGATTAATAATCCACTGGAAAAAATTACTTACATTCTTTTGTTTTCGGGTCCAAAAAACTGAAAACACTGAATTTCGTTTTTTCTTTATATCTCTGTTATTTGAGGAGATATTTAAAAATGGTAAAGACATTCTTATAGCACTTTTTTATTATCTGATAGATGGCATAAGATTTTTGGTTGTAACATGTTTCGTTTCTTTTGAACCATCATCAAGTTTCTTATTTCTTATGGACGCTATATTTATTTTTTATCACATCTGAATACTTAATTTTTTGTGATGACAACAATATAACACAACATACATTTAATTTCGTAAATGAACATATAATCGTCTAAAACACTTTTATTATCAATCTCTGTAGCGCTTACTAAAAATCATCGGTGTCATGGAATTAAAAACAATGAAACATCTGAATAGCTGTTTTGTTTGTCAAATATCATTATTCTTTATGAATAAAAATGTCGTTCGATAATTCAGAAAAGCGTGATATGTTAAGTATTTTTTATTAAGTAAATAGAAATACGGTATTAGCCATTGAAAAATATTTATAAATGTATCCAGAAAGAAGGCAACCTCATCGAACATTTTTTCTGCGGATGGACAGAAATTTAGGAGAGTTTGGATCATTGATTCAACATCACAAAGCATACGGTAATAAAATTACCCAAGAAGATAGCAATAATATTTTGGAAATGGTAATACTAAATGTATGTTGATTCTTTAATTTTACGTTTACTTACAAAACATATTTTAGGTAAATCAAAATCCATCAACCTCTTGTCACGAAGTAGCAGCTGAATTAAATTTGCCACCAACGTCTTCTTTCTGGATATCACGTAACATATCACGCTTTTCTGAATAATCGAACGACATTTTTATTCATAAAGAAAAATAATGTTTGACAAACAAAACTGCTATTCAAATGTTTCATTGTTTTTAATTCCATGGCACCGATGATTTTTAGTAAGCGCTACAGAGATTGGCAATAAAAGTGTTTTAAACGATTATATGTTCATTTACGAAATTAAATGTATGTTATGTTATATCGTTGTCATCACAAAAAATTGAGCATTTCGATGTGATAGAAAATACATATGGCGTCCATAAGAAATAAGAAAGTTGATGATGGTTGAAAAGAAACGAAACATGTTACAAAGAAAATTCTTACGCCATCTATTAGATAATAAAAAAGTACTATAAGAACGTCTTTACAATTTTTAAATATCTCCTCAAATAACGGAGATATAAAGTAAAAACGAAAATCAGCTTTTTCAGTTTTTTTGACTTAACTCGAAAACAGAAGAATGTAAGTAATTTTTTTCAATGGATTATTAATCAGCATAAAATTCTGCAAAAGTGCCAAATTTAAACATACCCTCTATCTCTTCTAATAAGCGAGTTCTCCATGGTGAGCCTCGAATTTGAAACACCCTGTATAATTATTATATTTTTTATATTTTTGTTTTTAAGAAATGTATATAGTTATTATATTATTATATTTTTTCCATTTTTATTATTAATAAATAATTTTTTTATTTTGTAAAATCCAATCATTTTTGTTTTACCAAAAACCTGTACCTTCTTCATTTATGTACTATCTAAAAATATAATCAATTATTTGCTCAAAAAACATAATTGATTATGTTTTTAGTGTTATTAAATTGAAATATATCGTGTAGACTGTAGACGAGTGTAACATTTTTAAATTTTGGCGGTAGTTTCGTAGTAGTTTGCCACCTCGACACCAAGCGGCGCCAAAAATCGTGTTTCCGAAATTTAACATGCAGGTTTCACTTCTAAAGGTATGTGTTCTGTGGCTATAACCTTCCATACGATTCCCCAAGATTGACCTCTGGTCAGTACTGGTAATTTTAGTCAATAGGTGCCTTTTCTTAGACTTCTTCCTAATAGGGGGTGCTTTTGGAATATTCTTACTTCTTTAACAAAAATAAAAAGCCAAATGTAAGCTTACATTACGAAAATATACAGTGCGCGCCTAAAGTATGGAATATATTCTGTAAAACCGAAATAAAATTTTTTTGGAAGAAATCCTCGAACAGGTCGATTTTCTTTTATAAACATACACATTTTTGCATAAAAGTCGATTTTCAGTCGTCATTTGTTTTCGAGTAATGACGTCAGCCATTTGGTTTTTAAATGACAACCCCCTATTTTTGTTCTTGATTTTGAGATCATTAAGCCCGGGCATGCAGTGCAAAATTTTAGGTCATGAGTCCCAAATTTATTCCGTTCTATGCGGGCCCAAGAGCATCATTTGGTCCCTGGGACGGCTGCATATCGTATACCATATATTTAGCATTAGAGAGTGAGTCCAGGCGATGTGCCATCAGAATATACTAAACTAACGTGACACCGCATCGATGTCCGGTGGGCCGGTGAAAGCGAGACCAAGTGAGGCATCGCGTAGGGGTCGCGCCGTGCTTAACGTGTTGAAAATAAATACATCCAACAGTTCTACACATCCATCAAAACGCAGGGGTGGTATTTATTACAGCGGAACAGAGCAACTTAGCTAAAAACAAACCAATCTCTATTCTTAAGCACGGTCTAGAAGTGGCGTGCAACAGTGCAAACCGAACGTGCTCAACTTAATAATAAGGTATTTAAACTTGGAAGATCTCGACAATAATTTCCATATTGTGGATAGTGTTTTAATTAAGAATTTCAATTCTTGGCGCCGTGCCTTCTCATCAAACCGTAGCGTTTTCCCAAATTAATAACCCCCAGAACAATTTGGCGAAAGTGTGCGTGGCTCTATTTTCAAATGAGCTCCACATTTACTCAGTGTTAGGCAGAAGTTGAATAACAATTTGCGTGATTACGTGTTGCCAGACTTTCAACATCGGGAAGTATCCACGCGAGTGATTCCCGCTTCGCCTCGGCGTAATTATCCCCGAAGAAACGGAAACTTGCGCGTTATTTTTGCGACTTCTTTTTCACAACGGAACCTGTTGCCTCCGAAAACGCCGATATGTTTTTTTTTATCTGGAGCTGGGATTAATAGGAAGGAATTTGTCGGGAACAGGGTGAGGACGCGAAGACGGATGCGCCTCATTTCGTACTATGCAAAATGGTTAAAAAAAATTGAATAAAAATCGCACCCCGTCTGTAATACTAACTGCTGTGATTATTTATATTTCCTGGGGAACACACGCAGAAAAAAAAGGGAATCTATTTCAGCGTATTGTATTAAATTATCCCCGCGCTGATTTACTAGGGGCTTTTATAATAAAGTGTATCCTCGAATTATTAATACGCGATAATGATTTACGCGCGCCCCACAAAAAGCCATTCCGTTCCCTGTTATTGTGCGCGGCGGTCCTTTCTTCCTTTTCCACTGAAATATTGCCCTTTATCGGGATCGTATAAATTAGGGGAAGTCCCGGCACGCGTCTACTAAATTAAGCCATCCCCTAGCGAAGGTCTCCGCCATAGGGCAAAAAATCTCAGTGTTTATTTTGTACTAGTATAACCTTCAGCTTTGTATATACAATGCTGCTGGCTATTTTCAGATTCCTTATGTAAAATCTGCTTATATTTGCATTTGATATACGATGTGTTGCAAAAAGTAATTCATCGCAGTCGCCTAGGAATAAAAAAGCGCAGTTGTCACTCATACTGTCAACGTCAAAAATGTTGACCATTGGGCAAAAATGTGTTAATCAGAGACATTTCAATTCCTACAGGCCTGCGGCTCATTCATACAGTTCTTAAGGTACCAATGAATTTAAAAAATGATAACCCTTTACTTGCTGCTAATACATTCAATAAATGTAATATTTAACCTGTTTGCAAATCTACAAAATAAGTCTTACAATGACTTATTCATCTGTAGACCTAAAGAACATGTTATTACATTTAAAGTATTTTATTCGATAGCAGCAGATAACTTTACCATTGGATATCCTTGTTAACATGTTTCATGGCTTTATCACTTTAAGGGGGATTCTCGTGTAACCAGTTAAAAAAATCGATAATTTTTTTGACGTGAATCGATAGTTACCTATTTGTAGAATATATTCTCAAAGTTTTAAATACATATCTTGTTTCTAATTGGAAGAAATTTGGAGCTGCGCTTCGATCAGCAATTTTATAGTGGGAGCGGACCGGTCGGTTTCCGCTGTCGCTCGCCCAGGAACGCATTATGCTTTGTATAAGCTGAACCATCTCGAGCAGATATATTTGTTTATAGTTCAAATTTCAAGTATAACAGTTTGACTCACTTATAACTTGGACATATCAGCGGCAGTAAGAGCGTGCGCATTGCCTTCAGGAGATTGAAGGAGATTCCAATTCATGGCCCAATTCGATCTGTCAGACATGCGGCAGCGTTAAATTTATCAACAACAAGTACCTGAAGAATTCTGCACAGGATGGAATTCCATCCGTAAAAAATCACAGACTTGTGATATTAACTGAACAGTACCGTATTGAGTACTGTCGGAATTTATTGAAGTTAATGGTCAACCATATATTGCACATTTTTTTATGAGTATAGAACGTGATTTCACATAATAGTCGAGTGAAGTTAGACCTTTGATCCGGAAAATAAATTCACAACCTCAGTTCTATTTCCTGCTTTAGAATAGCTAAATAAGTTGTCGTATAAATTGAGGTGAAGCTATTTTATTGAGTGCTAATTACACAAAAATATAAATTTTTGCAATAACTCGTCTCCCGCAAAGGCTGCACGAATGAATGACCCTTCAATTGGTAGCAATTTTTAAACCCTACAATTTATCTTCTTGGCACCCGGACCTGCGAGTATTTCGGTATTTTTAAAGGCTATTACAAGAAACGAGAAAACCGCACTGAACGACATTGTTTCCTCTTCTTCCTTCGATAACTCGAAACATCAATCATACATCAGGGGAGTAGCGTACTTAGGGTATAAAAATAAATAATATAATAAGCAAGCATTGCCTGGCGACTGACACATGGTGCTATTTTGATATTGCGACTCGAATTTGTTTTAAGCTGTAATTTAAAAAAAAAATTAAGACGGTGAACAAATTTTTGATTTTTCTTCAATTGTTGTAACTTTCGACTGAAATTCGTTTATTACTCACTGTTGTCAAACAAGTTTAGTAAAATGGTGAGCAAATTTTTGAAATTTCTTCAATTGTTCAAAACTTATAGCTAAAAAACTGAAATATAATTGCCACTCAAATTGGTGTTCTTCGCAGCAATTAAAAGAACTTCAAGAGTTGAGTAAGGTGGTGCTCACATTTGTATATTTCTTCAATTATTCGAAATTGATTGCAGAAAAACTGAAAAATAGTTGCGACTAGAAATGTTTTCTAGTTGTAGTTACAAGACCATTGAGAGTAAAGATAATGAACATATTTTTGAAATATTTTCAGTTGTTCAAATCTTATAGCTCAAAAACTGAAAAAAATGCGTCTCGCATTCGTTTTTTTGCAGTGCTTTCAAAAAGGAGTTGAGTAAAATGGTAAACGAACTTTCGAAATATCTTCAATTTTTCGAAACTTGTAGCTGAGAAACTGAAAAACAATCGCGACTCGAGTTCGTATTTTTTTGTTACCAAAGAGCTCGAAGAGTAGAGTAAAATGGCAAGCCCATTTTTTTTATTAATTTTCTTCAATTGTTTGAAACTTGAACTAAAAAAACTGAAAAACAATTGCGACTCGAATTCGTTCTTTCACAGTCATTAAACAATCCCGACTCGAGTTCGTATTTTTCTCCGTTACCAAAGAGCTCGAAGAGTAGAGTGAAATAGCAAAGCAATTTTTTTTAAATTTTTTCAATTGCTTGAAACTTGTTCTAAAAAACTGAAAAACAATTGCGACGCGAATTCGTTCTTTCGCAGTCATTAAAAGACCTTGAGCAGGTAGGTGAGATGGTGAACGAATTTTCCAAATATCTTCAATTGTTGGAAACTTAGAGCTGAAAAACTGAAAACGCGACTAGAATTAGATTTTTTCTCTGTAATCAAAAGATCTAGAAGAGTAGAATAAATGGCGAGTGCATGTTCTAAATTTCTTCATGGGTTCTAAACTTATAGCTGAAAAACTGAAAACAATTTCAACAAGAATTCGGTTTTTTCGCAGTCATTAAAAATCTTAAATAGTTATATGCAGCTGCGGCTCGTGGATTTTCGTAGGGGAGGCAAAGTCAAAGATGCCGCTCGTGCTGCACTACTTACTCTAATAGAGGAAGCAAATATTCCGTTGCTTTTTGGGTCAAATTTTCTTCCGTTGCCTCACCGCCGAACATCCACGAGCCGCTGCTTCATCTAACTATTCAAGTTTTTTAATTACTGCGAAAAAACGAATTCATCTTGTTAGATGGTGAATGAATTTTTCAAATTTCTTCAATTTTTCACATTGAAGGATTGATCATTCTAAATGATCGATGTAATTGCAATTTTCTGTAAAAGTAAATGTAAATTTAGTTTCTATTTTGTAGGCTTAGTAAGACTCATGCTGAAGATCAACAAACATGTCTTATTTTTACTTTCACCATACGTATAATATTTTCATAATTTCTTTAGAATTTGATTTCGAGGAAAATATCCATTTTAAGACCATTCGAGATGACTCTGATAATTTTTTAAAAATATCTGTGGACGCTGTATCTTAAATAGAGATTCAAAAATCTCTTACTTAATCTCAAGATTAACGCTAAGCTTTATTTGGCCATCCGAAAAACTGAAAAGATTTTGATAAAATTTTGGAAACCGAAAGTGAGTGCTTGCATTAACAGTTTTTTGTTTCTCTCCAATTTTATTTTTGATTTCAGCAATACTACAAAATTGTATATCTTTATCTGCTCTACAAGAACAAGCAAAATGTTGAAAAAACGGGCAAGGGCCTCTTGAAGTTCTAATATGTATTTAACCCGCCAATGGTGACCTACTGGTCTGTGAGACCGATTCGAGTGTGTCGAATAACTTTATCCTCCGTTATTGTTATTTGTTGCAATTTCGAGTAGCTGCCGCATTGCAGAGTTTAAATTGATTAAATATCTTTGTTTTATTGTCAAGATTATAAATTAAAAAAAAAAAAACATGAACTATTAGTAACACGTTTCGAAAAATCTTCAGTTGAAAACCCCGGTGCGTGAGACCGGCGTCACCATTTTATTTGCGTCACCAATGGCGGGTTAAAAATATCTGCTGGAGAACTTTGTTCCCAACATAGTAAAATTGTTAAAAAAAAAAATTACAATAGCCATCAGTGTCGCTAGTTGTGATCGGAGCTTTTCCAAATTGAAATTAATTAAAAATTATCTTCGTTCCACAATGATTTTTTTTACAATCTAAGCTGGCAAATTCCCCCAAATTTACCTCCGTGCTATACATGTCTATGTTTTAGAACTTCCTTAGAAGTAATGTGAAAGTTAAAATAATCCTCTTGATCCCTTCAAATTATCGAAAAGTGATCAAAATAGGCTGGGGGCGTCCCCGGATAATGGTGGGTGATGGGGAAAATGGGGAAAGGCATTTTACATAAGAATCGGTAAAATGATGCGAGGCCTCGATTTTTTTTTTCTCCTTTGTAGACGATAGTTTCCATATACAATCAACTGATAGCTAATATCAATTTTGATAATGTCATTCAAAACTTTTCGAACAAAAAAGCAAAAAAAAATAAATGTATAAACACGCTTAGGTACATTTTATCATAATGTGTACAATCGGTTTAGACATTTATTTTTTAAATTCATGTTCAGAAATTATTAATAACCACTCTTTATTTTGATTGAAGAAAGTGCAAATTGGGGACTGCCCTAGGTGGCAAAAGCTGTAGGTACGCAACTGCATCAGGGTGTCACGATAATTAATTGTAAGACCTCTGAAAACAAACCGTGATTGGGAATTCATTTTCCATCTAATGCTCTTTATTGTCTAATTCGACTGAACTACAAATTGAATTTATTTTATCCTATAATGTTATCATGCCAATAACTCCTTAGCAACGAGTAACGTTAAGGTACCTTTAACAACACTAGTGTTGTTTATGTATTTTAACGCAACTCGTTGCTATGGAGATATTGGCATACAAACATGATCGTTTTTTGACGTTTGTCATTAAACATTTTTTAAATTAGAAAAATAAGAGATAGGATAAAAGAAACCGTGTTACGACACACGTAACGTTATTTGCTTTTACATTACGAGAGAGAAGTTTGAAAGCACGAGCGACGTAGGATCCTTCATAATGTTACTTGTATCGTAAATTACTATTATGTTCTTTTCGGAGGAACTGCGTTTCGGAGGAATCATATACACTTGGTCATAAAATATATTTTTTTATTAATTTTAGAAAAGCGCGTCAGCAGAGCACAAAACAATGCGGATGGTGCCACCTCTATTGTGTCCCTCTTCTTATAAACCAGCGGTTCCCAAACTGTGGTCCGCGGCTAACAGGGAGTCTGGATTCAAAATCGATTGAATAAAGTTAGCAATTTGACTCATATTTTGAATTATGTTAACCGATTAAATTTAAATAGAGTATATGGGCCCTAAAATTAATCCTTGCGGGACACCCAGCCGGATATTTGAAATTATAACAATCCGAGTATACAACTCTTTTCTAAAAAGCAGCATCGTCACTCTCATGAAGGAAGGTGAAAAGTTTAATTTGCCAAGTATTTGTTAGTTTTAATGTTTGTTATTGCTTATTTTTTTTTTGTTAAATGCTACATGTTACAAATTATTGTACGGTGTGTTTGAAAAAGGAATTAAGCTTTAATCAGGCTTTTTTGCGTAATGGTTAACATTTTTAACGTTAGTTTGAATGTCAACTGCGCATGTTTAATCAGAGACATGCGCATTTGAATTCGTAGCCAACTGCGATTAATTTCTTTTTTAAACGCATCGTATAAATAAGTGTACGCTAGAATGCCAAAGTTATGTCGCCGGACTCGCCGTGTTATAAGAATATAATGCGGAGTATTAATTTTTTAAGGAATCGTGAAATCAAATTAATTTTGAGTAAAAGCAAGTTTTAAGTTCATAACATTTATTTTTATATTTTTTTCTGGTAGAAAAAATCGGAATTGTAATCAGTTCGATTTTCATTTGATTATCTCATAACATGGTAAAGGGATGTTTTTAGCTTTTTAAGAGATCGTAAACATAGACAATTTGTAGTAAATTTGCAAAGTTTCAAGTTTGTGGCATTTGTTTCTGTGTATTTATCCGTTGGGAGAAATGCTCAGCCTTGAAATTACAATCAGCTCGATTCTCGTGTGATTATCTCAAAATCGGGCGAAAGGGTGTTTACAGATTTTTGCTGGATATTGAAGTAAAAGAGATTTTGAGTAAATTTGGAAACCTTCAAGTTCGCGGCAATTGCTATTTTTTTACAGGTGGAAAAAATTGTTATTTATGCAACGGCTCTGCCTCGGCTCCTATTCGCCTACCTCAAATGTTAATACGTCATTACGTTCCGTGTTGCTTATTAATTCTTTTCTGCTACCGGAAATATAATACTTAAAAAAGATCAGAAAATATTCTAAAAAACGGTTTGTAACATTTGGGATTCAAATTTTTATAGTCACCTATGCGTCCTATGGTAACCCAGCAACCGAGAAAACAATGTCGAATTTTGTTTGTTTGTGTCAATCCAGTGAAACTTTCTGCGGGCATGGATGCAAACAAAGCTGCGAATATTGCGTGTTAGAGCCTGTTACCGACAAAATCGAAAAAGGTATGTGTCCTGTTACGATTCTTTTAAGCAGTGGTTATGTAAAAAGAAAGTCGATGCTGTAGGTATAGACGAAAATGTGTGCGAGCACTTTATGTTGGAGCGTTAAGTTTCTGTTTATTTTCCTAGGTCCGTCTGTAAAAACTAAGTTACGTCGCCAAGGACAACAAACACCCCGAATGTTATCAGCCACCTACGGTGCCTGTAACTATGGATGCAATGCTTATTTACGTTGTCGGTAGAGGAAAAAAAATATTTAACTTTCGAATCAGTTTGATTCTCGTTTGATTATTTACAAAAGCGATGAACGGGAGTGTGAACATTTTTAGGAAATTGTAAAATAAAATTATTTTGAGTTATATTGGCAAGTTTTAAATACGTAGCGTTTGTTTTTAATGAATTTTCGTTTGATTATTTTATAATACGGGATGTTATCAGCTTTTTAAGGGATAGTAAACTTGAGATAATTTAGAGTAAATTTGGAGGGAAATCGCTTGTTAAGCCACACATTTTGACGTTTAAGAATACATATTCCTTTATGTTTTTTCACAAAGAAATACATAATAGACAAGCGGTCTGCAAAATATACAATTTTCTAAAAGGGTCCGCGAGGGTAAAAAGTTTGGGAAGCGCTTTTATAGACTGTAAATATTTTAATATAATTGACAACATTATTAAGATGAGATTTAGTAAGTATTCAACTAAATATAGAATACATTTTTTAACGAAAACACAATTGCAGTGGTAAACACAGGCAATTAATTTTTCGTGAGATTAATTCCTCCCCGTTTATACCCACGTCGTGCGGTCGCCACTAAAGTTCCATGCTTGCGAATTAAACAAATATCTCATAATTTGTAGCGGTTTGTTTACCGTCGAAGAACTAAAATCATGAAGGGGCGTCAACCGCAGCAGTTTATAAGACCCAATAGATGGACGAGGGTCGAGAATAAATTGAAGTACAAGTATTACTTTGTGCACTTAACGGTATGGTACCCATCAGAAGTACGGTAAACGTCCGCATGAGGGGGATTAAATCAAAATGACGTGACTGTAGGCAACCCAACGTACAACGAGGGTAAATTAACTCGGTGCTATTCCCATTTATCATGATACATTCAAGGTTGCGCCTGCGAACAAAAAGAGAGAGGCTAATATACGTCTGCACCTTGCAACAGTGCGAGCGTCCCTGCGTATTAGCAATGTCTCATCTACACTATGCTCCTCGCGCTGCCCCAATGTTGCCCTCTCTGCCTACACACTGCTCTACTCGCGCAATTAATCGCAGCGCTCCGCATTAGGTCGTACGCGTTCATGTTGCCAGTCCTTTGACTCGCGCCGAAAAAACCGACAAAACAGGACGCAATGGGAATGACGAGGAGCATGATGTGCGCCATGACGAGTAATGTTGCCACACTACCTCTTTGCCTCCTTTCCTCGCTACTTCCTATGCCACTCGACGAGTGACTGGCAGGGGTATAATATTGTGGTTATTTTCTTTCGCATCGGCCTCCGGAGAGGCCCAAAATAAATTTAATAATTTAAATACATGAATTACACTATCATATTCCTAAAACGTTAAAACTCCCTAACTTACTTTTTCAGACTTCTTGATGCACGGTCATAAGTACAATTAATCCTCAAAGTACATTTACAAAAGAAAATTGACGCATGCAAATTACCTCATTTTTAATCATTCATTACATCACCCTCCCGCAACTATATAATTAAGATTGAATCAAACAAGAAAACTAGCCTGCATATATAAATATAAACTAATACCAAAAACAAATAACTTATTGAAACGAACAGGTTGAATATTTACATATTCAATCTACTTTGAGAGTTTTAAAATCTATTACAAAATATCTTTCCCAATCCCGAAAAAAAATATTTAAAAAAATCGCAAAAAAATAGTAAAAGGAATCCCTTCGCTGCAAAAAATCATATCCGAACCGAACCGTTTTTGATAGTTATTAATTGGTTTCTTATGCGTGACTGCAAGATAAGTGGCGCACGGTAATTATGTTATTTTTGATCATTCATATATCGCATTCCCGTAATTTATCGCCACATATAAGTTATATCCCACCATTGAAGGAAACAGTTACATTTCTTTTATCGATTATAAACGTTAATCAAAAATTAATTATATCTAGTACTATATTTTAAATTTAATAAAGCTATAATAAAAAAAAGGCGTAAGGCCAATCCAAGGTATTCTATATAACCCTGCAAAATAACATATTGCGTCAAAACTAGTCTGAAGAAATTAGTAAACTTTACCACATGTTTCAATTAATATTTTCTATGTGTACGATTTATATATGTTAATAAGTATTATCAATTAAAAACCCGTTACCTTATCTGGAAAAGGACATCCCCACATATTTTATCAGAGAAAACCGTGAAATTTTAAATCAATACTGGGCCTCGAAAATTAATCCATTAACTGATCATTTTATGTTATATTTATTTTGAATTATTTGATCCATCTATTCGATTAATCGACTATTTGATTATTTAATTTATCAAACATTTTATTATTTGATTAATCGATCATTTGATTATTAGATTAATATATTATTTTGATTAATCGATACAATCGATTATTAAAAATAAAATCTATTATAATTTTCATAGTCGAATACCCCTAGTAGATAGCGTGCAATATTTATCGGAGCCGAAGTGTAGAGGTCTTGGGGTGATTCCCATATATAAATTTGACTTATTTCCACACCACCCATGAGGTAAAGTCAACGGTGCGTTTTTTTATTGTGCGTATTTTACTATATCCCTGACACAAGACTACGACGAGCTGTGTAAATGTGTGTAGTCGTTAAATTATGTTTAATACATAATGTTTAATCATTGATTATGTGCTGAACCACTTGACGATAATTAGAAATCTAATGTGCTGTAGCCCATTTAGTAAAGCCGCCTGAATAAAGAAATTAATTTGTTATACTGTATTACATATTATGTAAAGAATATTTTCTTATAGGGAGGATTTGTATTTTTGTAGTTTTAATAAATTAGCGTACGGCAAGATAAGTAGGTAACAAACAATGTTCAGTGTTGGAAGAATCACATTGTTTATATAGTAAATAACTATTAGTCTGTCTATTATGAAACAAATTTTGAAAATATGATAATTATGCAATTTTTCTGGTTTTCATTCCTCTTTGGATTCTAGAATTAACCAGTTCTGGAACGCAATGTGTATCCCAAAAATATATTAATTTTTCTAACATTCTTTCACAAAATATTTCATCTTTATTTATCTTTATAATTTCCAAATCAGCGTCAGTATAAATAATTAAATAACAACTTGTTTTCTGGCAAATCATAAGCTGCCCTTGAATTTGATACATATGGGCATGATTATTTTTTAAATACAAATTTCCTACTTCGTCAATTGCTATACACAAAGATTTTTTCTTGTTAACTGCTTCCTTTATTTTTTCATTTTTAATGGAAAATAAACATTTTACTTCAATAATGGAATTACTGTTAATTACGCCATCTGGACTTGCACCTAAAAATCTATGTGTATTTTTTATAAAAAGTCCACATTCTTCTACTTTCAAATTTGTTTTTCGTTCAAATAATTCAATTGCCTTCTTTTCATTATCAACCCCATATAATACTGCAGGAGTTTCTAGAGCACAATTTTTAAAAACTAGTTCTTTTAATATAGTATCTGTGGGAGTGTCTGGTCTTCGTTTGCAAATCTTACCAAATACAGACGCTGTAATTCTATCTCTCCGCCATCTAAACCAATTAATGTTATCCCTCTGTCCAACTGTTTCCTTTTGCACATTAATAATGTCAACGTTATCTATGTATATTAAAAATAATTCTTTCCTTTGATTAAATTCGTCTTCAGACATGTCAGGTTCGGCTGCATTCGGACCATAATCGGCATCGTCAAATTGTGCATGTTTTTGAGCTACATATTTCTTTGCATTTTTCATCTTTTTTACCTTTCTGGTACAATATTTGATTAAATGTTTTTTATTTTCCCCTGAATTTTTATGAAATTCTGATCCTAAATTGTAGGCTAAACCAGCACCATAACACCTACCCTGAGAAACACCACTCTGAGTTAAATTAGTCCTTTTACCTCCAGTGAATTTGGCAACTACCGACATATATCTTTCAGCAAAATTGGTAGTTACATTTCCAATTAATCTATCCGCTTTTCCTTTAATCCTCTCAATTATATTTATAATATCTTGCCACATATTTGAATTTTTAATCAAATTAAAACTAATACTATCCTTTATATTATTAAAACATGGTTTCTCTTTACATTGTGTATGATTACCAAAATAGGGTGAATTAGTCAAATTAAGTTTGAGATTTTCTTTAGTTTTACTAAGAGCTAAAATTGACCTAATATGATTTTTAAAATGCATAATTTTGTCTTTTAATATTTTTCTGATAATTAAATCGTATTTGCAGTTTTTTGAAAGTTTATATAAACTAGAAGTAAAGGCGCGTGTTGTGTGGTTAGCACATTCTAGTTTAATGCAAGTTCTTCCATAACTGACTTTCTCCATTATTCTAGTGAATACACTGCAATCCCCGTCACCAATAATGTTTTTGTACCGGATTCCGTACTCAAATTCACTCAAATTAAATCCTTCAACAATAATTCTTTGCTCCATTGAAGTTGAAGTACCCACAAAGTTTTTATAACATGTATGTTCGTTATTTGAGGTTGAACAAACATAACAAAATTTATTTTTAACTCCTAAATATAAAAGTTTTTTTGTTCTTTGTCCAATTATACAGGCTACATCGGACAAAGAAGAAAAACCCCATATGAACGTTTAGCCCACCCACCATCCACAATCACGGTTATAAATGGAACTCCTTCTTCATCCACATCTCCAGCTTCAATTGCAAGCTCTCGTTCTTTTTCGGCATTTGATTTCATATTCTTAATTAGCAACATTTTCCATGTTTCTTGCAGCCTTACTTCATACTTTTTGTAAGTTGTTTTTTTCATAAATGGCATGTCTATTACTGCGCAGAATTCTTCACCTTGAGAATACCCCGATCCAATGCTCGAGAGACCCCAAACTAAATCTTTATTAATATTGGTATCCGGAGGGTGAGATCGTATCTGTAGAGAACTCTGACAAGCGTTACAAAAGTATGTGTACACTGATATCCAGCCCGTACATCTCTCTTTCTGTAATAACATATTACCTCCGATGCATTTGGCATTGTGGTTCGTGATTTTTTTAATTTCTTGTAAAAAATGCTGAATATCTACATTGCGAGTTCCTGAAAGTTGCATTACAGTCGTATTGGTATCGACTTCAACGTCCAACTCTGGCAATACTTCATTAGGCAAACTGCAAATACAAATAAGACACGTAACTAAAACTAAACCGTCGGCTTTCCAGTGGAAACTTCCGTTTCACCAATACTTAATGTAGGTTCAGTAAAAAAACATAGGTGGCATGTTATGATAGTACTTTCAAAATAGAAAGGGTAAAATTGAAAAAGTTTAATGCGCAGTGCCAGGCAATCTAAACAATAGCATGTTTTTTTTTTCAAAAACTAGTGCGATTTCGACAAAAAAACTTATTTTTTACACATTATTAATTTTGACATTTTCTACAATTTTTGTTTATATAAATTTGATGTAACAATTATCATTTTATAATTATACACAGCAAAATTTAAAAAAATCTGTTTTCAAATTCATTACATTCTAGAAAATCAAATGCAATACATTTATTAACAATATTAATAGTTATTTAGCTCTCCGTTAACTTTTGTAATATTTTTATATCATTTTTTTTTAAAACAAAAAAGTTTGAAGTAAACAACCTCTTACACTTTTGAAAAATGTATTTTTTTTATTTAAGCTCTTGCATCGCGTAGTACTATTCATTGCACTTTTTTCAATGTCACCTTGTAGACACTAACACGAACAACAAGGAATTAGTAATTATATAACAATTCTTGTTGTTGCAAATACACTAATAGATTATTCAGAAAATGTGGGGTTTATGATATAAAAAGGGTATTCCAACCGTTCCCAGTCAACTATGGAGTTATTAATCGAAATATTAAAAAAATACAAAAGTTATGTACAATAATAAGTTGCATTTCATAATAGTATTGAAATTTGTACATTTGTACAAGGGTTATATTATAGTGAATTATCTGTCAGATGAACATTTATTTTTAAAGGCCAACTACCAATAAAAGTACGCACCGAATTTGAGCTTCTCAGCTATTACCTATCAGTGCAAGAAAAATGAATCAAATAGTATAATTTTTTACATAAATTGCACCCGAATTATATAGAAACGGTTAGTTCCAATCCCTATACGCATATAGTAACACAGGATCCAAAAATAGAAAGATATATTGGGCGTTCCATTAAAAAAACAAGTTTGGTCAGTAATTTTGATATGAACCATGCTGTATAAATTTGATTTTTAGGAATTGCAATTCATTATTGTCCACAACTTTTGTATAAAACATTTTTTGATATTTCGATTAATAACCCCGTGGTTTGGTCAGAGCGAAATACCCTGTGTGGTGAATGTGATGCTACTACTACAGTACTTTATTCTGTTTAAAATTTAGAATGTTCATGATGTATTTTCAATATTCAAAAACTGTAACAGAAATATGGACCTTTGCGCATACGTCTAGAACAGAGGTTTCCATGATTTAGATGTGATACCGGTATTTAGTTCACAATATAGTGGCATATGTAAATATTTTTTGAAAAATCAGACCTAAAATTCTTTTATAAAAAATAGTGGAATATATAATTAACAGCCGAACGCTAAACAAAAAAAAAATTCCAATTAATACTGTATAAATTATCGGAGTTGAATTATTTACTAATAAATATCTGGAATTCCCCGATTATGCGACCTATTATTATTCTTCTTATTGGCTTGTATACTTTTCAAGTTAATTTTGTATTCTTCGATAATGAGGGAATCAACAACTTCTATTTATTTAGAAATATACAAAACATAATTGATTTGGAAATTTTATTGAACGCATTACCATAATATATTATATATGTTATATATATATATTATGGTATGTACATGTCATAATTCGGCATTGTCGCAGGTACCCTGCCCTCCGGTTCCTTGTTTATTTTTTTAGTGCAGTTGTAACTCGATACACTAATATGAGTAAGTGCCGCCGTCGCGAGTGACGCAGAAATGTGAATAACATGCGATGTTATTGGGCGTGCAGGTGAATATGCATATGGCATACGAAATCTAGCACGGAAGAACGATTTGAACGTCGCGCTAAATAAACTCCCCTATCATGACGTATCCCCTAATCCCCGCGCACGCTACCATCACGCTCAAGTGGCCGAATGCCCGCACTAGGATCAAGAGCAATAGACTCGCTGCAAGAAATATCTACATAACTTTTTTATTTCTTTCTGATTGACCATCTTAAAAAGTTGCCACAGGATTATTTTAAAATTTTGCACATATGTCAATTATGTTCCTGTCTAGACAGTAAGAAAATTTTATCAAGTTTTGACCAATACTAATGGAAATAGACACAAAAAACATCATTTTATTATTCATTTGTTTCCTAATTCGTTCATAATTTTCTTATTAACTATGATTTTGCCTTGAAATTACATCATTGCCTAGATGTATGTATTGGTTAGCTACAAGTCAAATTTCACTGTTGTTACTTACCTGGTTCTGAAGTTTGTCTGTTTAAAGTAAAATGTTGCTAACTTTGTTAATAATAAAGATGAAACCAAAACTTAAACACAGAAATAATAATCGATCTTTATATAATATGTTATCAAAATAAACTTTTCGAAAAACTTTATATTTACAAAGATATATTAGATTTCTTGAGCGGTTAATTTAATGGGTACCCTACCCTTAAATGAAATAATAGAGCGCTTTGATTTATGGGCGAACAATTAAGGGCTGAATTATTAAATCCGGCAGGGGTATTATCGGCCGGTTAAATATTAACGGAACTTCCGGATGATTCGAGCGGGGTGTCCACGTGTCCGTCGCTTAGTTGCCGTGTGAAATATTGAGGGCGCCTCTTATCCTAATAAGATTTCGCTGAATTGTTTATAAGGGTGGGTCTGGGGTCCTTAGGTAAAGAGGCGAACGTGCCTGACGGAGGCCATCCCCTGGGGCCAGGTATCATGTCAAATTGAGTGGCCATTATTGTGATTAACATGTTCGGTGGGCGCGTTTACCAAATGGACTTCTATCAGACATTGCAAGTGATGAATTCCTCGAATTTCTTATGATGAATTATAAACAATTCCCGCGTATTTTCAGGGTGTTAAATTGCGTTAAATAATGGATGGACGTGATGAAATTATACAAGGGCGGTGTAATTTCGTGAAATAAAGCCCCGGTGATAAACGCGTCCCTACGGCGGTTTCCCACCAGGAAGAGGAAGAAAAACATCCCTCTGAAATTATGACTGATGTTCGAAAGCTCTAAGCAGATCCGCAAATATGTCGCCAGAGATGGTTTCGTGTGTGTGGTGTGGAAGGGAGTTACGGCCCGTTTGCACGCGATTATTTTCGAGTTCACCACTCGAGATGTAATGGCTGCGCTTCGATAAGTTTTTCTTTCTACGGGTCGGTCTCTCTCTCTCTCACTCACCCTCTCTCTATGTGTGTGTATTACAAGGAGCATTATTGGATTACTCCGGGAAAATTGGCACCGAGAACGCCTGGGCGGAGGAATTCCGGATGTCGGATGGATTTTTTTACAATTGCGTGGTTGTAAATTAGATTTCCAGGGCGCGTACAATCCTTTTTATAATGAATTTACGTAAAAGGAGATTGGCCCCAATTACTTTCAATCGAAGTTTTATTCTTAATTTCGGGAAGAAATGTACTTCTTCGGATCACATTCATTGCGCTCCAATGCATTTTAAATATATCAGATGTTTATTCAATCAAGGATCTGCTCAAAATGTATGAAACTGCCGGTTTCAGGTCACTCGCAGAAAATGATGCTCAAAATTTATGAAATTGTTAAATTTTAACGCTTGCTTTGTTAAAATCAAACAATTTATTATTAGCGGCTATAGTTTCGATCAAGTGCTGATACACATAATTTATAAATAATAATAAATTTAATAATAACAATAAATTTATTTCCCAACAGAGTATTCCAATTACAGGGAAAAATTATATAATATACAGTAAATACAGATTGTGATCTAATTTAAAAACAAGCACAACTTATATATAACAAAACAAAATTAAAATTAAATTTCATCAAATTAAAGTACAATTAGAGCAATAGTAGAAGACACATCGTAAATAATAATAAACTAAATTTATAGCAATTCTAATATATCCGCTGAATATTGTCTCCAGCTACAATTAAAGATATCGACTGAATTTTGGATGCCGTTGTATAACCGAAACATAGTGTTTATAGGTGAGTTACAATATATGTTTGTATGGCTACGATTGGAAATAAACGTCACCGCATATCTACTGCAAAATCTGGGAATGTTGAAATTAACTACCGCTAGCAATAAAGAATTAAACAGAGGGGAATAGACAAGTATAGGGTGTCCCACGAAAAAGTTGCATTTTAAAATTGCCATGAAAAAAAGACGGGTAGATATTTTTCAATTATTTTTTTTTTATTAAATAGCCCCAACATTGCGGTTTAATAGTGGAAGACCACTTCATTCATATGGATGCCCCGGCTGGCTTTGCAGTAACCCATTCTGTCGACCGAATTTTTCATGACATTTTCGATGGTGTGGCCCTCAATGGCTGCAATGGCGACTTCAATCTCGTGCTTTAGGTCGTCAATCGTCTCTGGATGGTTGGCGTAGCACTTATCCTTGACGGCTCCCCACAAAAAATAGTCCAATGGGGTCAAATCGCAGCTGCGAGGCGGTCAGTTGACATCGCCGTTTCGGCTAATTATGCGATTTTCGAACGTACCGCGCAAAAGTTCGACTGTAACGTTGGCTGTGAGGGACGTGGCGCCGTCCTGCTGAAACCAAATGCCGCCGATGTCTTCCTCTTCCATTCTGGGAAAGAAACATTTTTCTAACATGCCGCGATAGCGCTCACCATTGACGGTTACGGCGGCTGCTGCTTCGTTTTCGAAGAATGATGCCGCCGGACCAAACAGTCACTCGTTGTGGGTGCAGTGACTTTTCCACGAGTACGTGTGGATTTTCTGAGCCCCAAATGCGGCAGTTTTCTTATTGACATAACCACCGAGGTGGAAATGAGCTTCATCTGAAAAGATGATTTTTCGATAAAAATGCTCATCTTCCATCAAGCGTTCTTCGGCCCATTGGCCGAACCGAAATCACATCGGATGGTCATGCGGCTTCAGCTCTTGCTCCAATTGAATTTTGTACGGCTTCAAACCGAGGACTTTCGTCAAAATTCTTTGAAGTGACGTGCGAGAAATGTTCAATTCCTGCGAGCGGTGTCGAGTTGATGTTGACGGATTGTCACTCACACTTTCGGCAACAGCAGAAATATTTTCAAATGAGCGCACTAGACGAGCACGGGAACGCGTTGCTTTGTCCATTAACGAGCCACTTTCACGCACACGCTTCATAAATGTATCCACAAACTGCCTGGATGGTGCTTTATTTTTCCCGAATTTTGTGCGCATTTTTCTTGCAGTTTCGGTTGAATACTCACCATTTTGGAAGTAAGTTTTCAATATTTCCCAATTTTCTTCGAGCGTAAACTTAACCATTTCGTAAACCGCAAACCTTTTACCAAATATTTGACACATTGGCAAAGTCATTCGAGCTGTTAAAGCCGAAATAATCGATAGTTCAAAAAGCAACCGATAGATGGGCCACCCTATATCAATCAGTTGAATTTGAAAAATTATTAGTAAACCGAAACTCTTGGGGTTATGTGCCTAACAATTTCCACTATCGAGTTATTCAAGTGTTTCTCTCACCACCTAAAAAATGTATATTTGGAATTTTCAAATATTAAAAAAAAAGAATTGACAAAAAATCTTAACAATTTCGACCATTGTATTATCCAATTTTTTTTTCGTTTGCATTTTTTTGTTTTTCTTTTAATTGGCTAAGAACATCTGCGCAAATAAAGTACAAGAAAATTTACAGATTTTGCTACTTCTAGTTTATTTTTTATTTTTGGGGGATTATTTTATCGCGTTTAATACATTTACCTTTCTCTGTGTAAAATATGTGGCCTATAACCTAGATTAGTAAGTTGAGTAAGAGTATTTTCAAAATCACACTGGCTTCATAATGAAGTATACATGTAATGCTTATGACAATGCTGCAATAATTTGAAATTATATCAATACAGTGCGTTTCAAAAAGAAATTAATAGCAGTCGCCCATGAATTGAAATTCGCATGACACTGATTAACGTTAACTGCCCGAATGACAACTATGAATATTTAATCAGAGTCGGGGGCATTTCAATCCATAATTTCTTTTTGAAACACAGTACATTTTTCATTCATTTGCATTTTCCTGTCCAAAAAATTATCCGTATCAAACCACGTGAACGAGAAACGCCAAATACAAACAATACGTGAAAAATTCACACAAAGTGTTCATCGGTTGATGTGGATCGCAGTGCGGAAGCAACCACGGTTAAAATTTTAATTCGGTTACGAATATTCCACATTAGCACAGCTCGCGGAATAAAAAAAGGGCTCGCGGTTCTTTGTAGAATTTTTTGTTTGGCGTTCGCCTGATTTTCGCGCATGGATGGCCGCTAAAATAAGTCCCTCTTCAAAAAATAAACTGTTGCTTGTTAATTAATTTGTTACAAAACGCACCGATGTCGATTCCCTCGTTTCTTTCTCTTATATAGTTTAATTAATTTTTCATTCCCTTACCGCCGCTACTTTATGTCCGCCTTGTGGAACATTAAACATCACACTGGGACATAAATTTTGCGAATTATATGCATTTAGTGTGTCGCTGCAACATTTTTCCATGAATTATACAAGAGCGGTGTTTACGCGAGTGCACTTTATTTTATACAACTGTCGCGGATCGCGATAAGGTAAATTCGAAAAGTTCAACGTTCCGATCCGCGTAGCTAATTACAAGGAAAAACTCGTCTGAACTAACGTTTAATTCAATTTTAATCGGCCGCTGATTATTTCGCGCCCCCTTCACCTGGAAAGTGGGCTAATGGGGTGGGGCACGGCGGAGGGCGATATTTATTTCACAATTACGATTCACCCTCCGCGGGCGACTTCTTAAGTGCAAATTGTACGAAATATCTAGGGACGTGTTGGAAATAGATAAATGCTAGATTATGGGACCTAATTCCCGTTCTCAGGCTCATACCACTTTATGGGAGTAGTTAGAAACATTTTTGAGATGGGAACTTTGATTAGGAATTTGGTTGCGAAAAACTTAATTCAGCTGGAGTTTAACATAATGCTATTAGTGGTTTCTAGCATTTACGCGACTTAATTAATACGATAGAATTAAACAAAACGACTTACCTAAATTACAGATCACAAGCACGCAGAACTGTACACAATTTATAGCAGCACTATTTAAACAATTTTTACTGGTATTGCTTCCGAATTTATCGAGAAACCCGAACTGCACTGAGCACTGACCTCTACTGACGGTCGAAAGTGAAGACTGCGACGTGCAGGTAACAAATACGCGGTCCAAACGAGGTGATAAGATAAGGCGGAATAAATCAAGAAAAAAAAAGCAGGTTTCTACATCTGCGGCGAAATGATTGCCCTTGGTATGTATTATTAAGTTATTATAAATTCTGTAATAATTCCAAAAATATTCCATTAATAAAATGCACATATTTAATTTCTTTGAGCAATGTACCAAAATGTATTTGTAATTTTTTTGTGTTGTTTTTGGCGTCGACTGCGAGGTCATCTGCCACCACCGTTTCTCGTATTTGTTAATAAATTTTGAATTTAAACGGAATTATCTATTATAGTTTCCCGAAACGATTCTGACCATTTTTAAATAATGTCTGTGTTCCGGTCTTTCAAACTTTTGAAATTAAATTTTAACCTTAATCTTTATTTTACAATCAGAAGAACTGATTTTTTTAATGTCATTTTTTTATAAATCTAAAGTATGTCTTTACTTCCAGTGTCCCTTTTAACCCTAACCTAAGCATAAGCATAGGTTTCTTGGTATTCAAAAATGCATCCAGTAATGACATTGAATATTGTTTAGCCTTTATTGTTTCGTTACTATGGCAACAATTTTTTTTAACGCCAAGTTTGCTTTTAGCGATGTGGGAGTCACCGGTGGCCGGCGTAACCAGGACTACTAGAAACAATATAATATTATATTATATCTAATAATTTTCAATGCTTTTAAATTTTTAACATTATCATCGTTACTAAAATAGTGTGATTAAATTAATGTAATATCGAGCATATAAAAATAGTTTTATTTATTAAAATTCAAATTCATTTATTCTGTTTTTGCCCCATTTCTGGATATCACATATTTTTATCTTCAGGGTGTCTAGAAGTATTGCATAATGACCATATTTTTTACTTTCTCCGTTACGAAGTACGAGAAAGTATTGTTATCGTGATTTTTTTTTCAAAAATTTCAAAATGCCATTTCAACAATTTCTGGAAAATGTTTTTTTTGTGTCTGTGTGTGTGTGTGTCTGTATGTGTGTGTCTGTATGTGTGTGTGTGTGTGTGTGTGTGTGTCTGTATCTCAAAAACTAATAGACCAATTGATATGAAACTTTGAACATAAGTTTTATTTGATAATCCAAAGAACTGAAAAGCTTTTGGTAAAATTTAGTACACCGGAAGTGGGTGTTTACCTTAACTGTTTTTTGTTTTTTTCCAATATTTTCTTAAATATGAGAAATATCATAAAAATATTTAAGCAAATATTAAAGACAACAAAGAAATGAACATCTTTGGTTTGAAAATAATTTTCATAAAATCATTGTTATTCAAGAAAAAAATTTATCCATTTTTTTTTCATTTTTGACATACAATTGTAAAACGCTAATAGTTACAGCTAATTTATGTTAATAATAATTGTAGAGAATACCAAAATAAACAATTTATGAAGAATAAGTTTTTTTCGAAATCTCTTTAGTTTTTGAGTAAACCGAGTTTTTGAATTTGAAGTACATTTTTCCATCTTTCATAATTTTGACGTTTTAAACGTCAGTTTTATCCGAGTCTACGAAACGTTCGATGCACACTTAAAATTTGATTTAAATTGAAAATAAACCATGGAAGCGTAAATATAAATGATACCATCAAGTCGGAGAAAGTAGCATGATGGCCAACATCACCATTTTTTTATTATAAACCGGATCAGAAAATAATGTGTATGAAAGTAGTTTGATATTTAAAAATGCATAATAATAACGTCGAATATTTTTTACGCACAGAATGGTATAGTTAATATAGTGTTATGCCTTACAATAATACATACTCTTAATTAAAATATTGTTTGTTCACGAAAATGTTATAATGTGCGCATTATTTAATTCTATGGGCAGCATTAACGGGGTACATTTAACACTCAATTTCTTAAACACGCATTTGCGTGTTTAATACGCTTATTAAACACGCACACGCGATAATATAATATTTTGTTTACCCTGATTAATACTGATTAAATTTTTTTTTTCAATTGTATTTGTAAATACAACTTTAATTTCGATTTTAATTTTGATTTTGATTTTGTTTTTTTTTTAATTTTGATTTTAATTTTCATTTTGATTTTAATTTTCGTGAACAAAGTATAGTGTATAACTCGCATATAATCATCATTATATGCTCGTTGTACAATATACTATTAAAGTACGAAATAAATTCATTAAACAATTAACAATTGCTTACTTTGACAGATCGATTTTTATTTATTAAAATACAGAATTTAGGGATAGGGTGTTTACAGATTTTAATGGAATTCTAATCCCGAATGTGTTTTGAATAAAATTGTGAAATTTGAAGTAAATGCCAATTGTTTTAATATTTTTTTTCAAGACTCGGAAATGTTTGTATTTTCAGACCACTTCACGTTCCGTTCGAATGAGATTTTTTCGAAATTTTGGGATGGGGTGTTTACAAATTTCCACGTATATACAGGGTGTTTCAGAGCTCTGGGAACGGTCAATCACGTGCTTATTTGTCAAAATTACGAAAAATGTTTTATACAAAAGTTGTGTATAACAGTGAGCTGCACGCCCTAAAAATATTAAAATTTATACAGGGTGTCTCATAACAAAGTTACAGACCGAACTTTTGTTTTTTTTTAATGGAACACCCTGTATTTTTTGTCATTTTTGAATTATATGGAGCAAATAAAGGTGAGTTACTTCAATACTCCCTATACCTATTGTTTGCCGTTTTCGAAATATTTGAAGATTTGTTGAAATGCATGGTCTGGGTGAAATTTTATTTTTGCCCCAGTGATTGACGTTGAACGATTAAAATAATTTCTATGATTTGGTTGAAGGTTCTAACTATAGAGCCAACCATGTTTTCATACAAAAAATTATACAGGGTGATAAGAAAAATGCGGTAGAAAAACCGAACTTATAAAGTTAAATAACTTCATTTTTTCAAATGGTACACCCTGTATAGTAACGTATTTTTAAGTAGAATCCAATTATCTTTCAGATTGTATAAGGGTTCTCTGTTCCTAATCTCAATAGTTTTCTTGTATCCGGCGATTATCATATCAGGAATAATTATTATTAACTGAATAGCTTTTGGTAAAATTTCGTACAACGGAAATTGGTGTTTACCTTAACCATTTTTTATTTTTTTCAATCATCGTTTAAATATGAAAAATACTGCAAAAATATTTAAACAAATCCTGAAGACAACAAAGAAATTAAAGTCTTTCGTTTGAAAATATTTTTCATAAAATGTATGTTTTTTTGAAAAAAAAATTAATTTATTACTTTTTTTGTCATTTTTGGTTTATAATTAGGAAACGATAAGAATTACATCAAATTTATTTGTAGAGAATACCTAAATGAACAACTTATAAAGAATACGTTTTTTTTTTTTTTTCGATATCTCTTTAGTTTTTGGGTAAACTGATGGTAAAAATGATTATAATTTAAAGTATAATTTGTCATTTTCATCTTTCAAACGTCACTTTTATTCGATACTTCAATACGCTTGATGGGCATTTAAAATATCATTTAAATTGATATAAATATAAATAACTAATATACTACAAACCGGAGAAAGCAACATGATGGCCACATCACTATTTTTTCCCTATTTGATAAAAGAATTAATTATTCTTGCGACAACAGATATATAAATTTCAGCGCAGCGGTGGTCACCGGTGACAACCAGCAAGATGAATAATTAATGTGTGACTGTTGTAATTAATATTTCAGCATAATATGTAACGCATAATAAGAAATTATTGCATGATTGACCATGTTGACCGTGTAAAATTAGGGTGGCATGCATGCAACGTGTTAAAACATTAGAGCTGCTTCATTTTCTAGGTAGCAACCCGCAATTTCTTGCCCATTCGACTGCCTCGTCAATCCCACTCAATACCGCTGGCATTTAAAGCTGAATTAAACGAGAACGGAACTTAAATTCACCCACGACACAAACTGAAAGCAATGGCAAATTGGCCACGGTAGTTTTCATCGGTAATAGAATTAAGACGTAAAATTTAAAAGGAGCAATTTCTCGAGGTAAATAGAAATATTATATTATTTTAATAAAAATGGTAATAAAAAGTCCTCAATCGTGCATAAAGTATACCTACCATGGGCGTAATTTACTTTTATGGGCTTCGACGTATCTTTAGAACTCGCTGACGCTCGATTCAAAATCACGCCTCAACCCATAAAAGTCATTTTACGCCCTTAATATATAAATAATTATTTTTATGCGATAATTATTACATTTTTAGTAAGGCAAGAACTTAATTTATTTAAAGATTGAAAGGCTGCACTATTTTATTCTATTTCTTCTATGTTAATTGTCGTATAGTTAGTAAATGTGCAAAACTCCACATTGCAGCTCGAATTTGCGGGCGGAAAGTAGAACTTTGGGCCCTAGAGCGAAAAGAAAAACAATGTAACAATGAACTAGCTGCAAATTATTTGAGAATATTTTTCAAAGTATTCCCGTTACCTATACTATTGACAAATTCCACTGATCTAATGGCTAGCTGAGGAACCACCAGTCCGATGAGAAATTAAGTATTAATGTATTCAATTTAATAAATGTCAATTTATTGGGAATATCGTAAATTAATCTTAAAATATTTCTAGAATACAAATAAACTTGGTTACTGGGTGGCACTCTAAGGCGCCGCAACTGAATCGGTAAAATGAGTTTGGTACGCAGGGATTGTCAGCTGACAGGGCCTTCTTAAATTGAACGAGTTCTATACATGATCCAACTACTAACTATGATGATCGATACATGATTCAGAGCGGAAATTATATTAACAGAAATTTATGTAACAGGGTCAACAACTTTAACACAAGTGATAAGTGGTATTTCTATTCAAGTTTTAACATCGCAAAATTGGATATTTTTAACTTTGTTTACAGTAATAGCACATTGGGAATATTCAATCCCAAGCGCATTTAATAAATTCACGGTAATATTTCCAGAAGTGGCGGTCAATTATCGTATTTTCTTCCAACACTGTTCCGGAGTAGTTGCGAGTTTGCAAAAAGGAAACTTCACTGGTCGTCCTACAATAGCCATACCAAATGTTGTGAAGCAAGTTCTGAGGATCACCCCCGTAATTCTGAAGAGCAATTAATATTATCCCAATGGTTTTCCCTTCTAACTTCAGTTCAGGGTGAACGTCGATACCGATTTCTTTAAATACCATATGATCGAATTCCTTTAATCTCCAGAGGGCCATGCAATTATGGTTTTAATAAACTTATGTTCGCAGTGATAAGAAAACGCCACAATTGCTAGAAGTTCTCACTGAAGCCAAGGGCGTTTCCAACCAACTAGTCTAGCGGGGGGGGGGGGGGGGGGGGGGTTAATAACAAAAAAAGATAAATAAACTAGTGCTTCCGCTCTCATACACCCAGTTCAGTTGTTAAAAACTATTTTTTACTCGTTTTTTAGGCGCTTCCAGTCGATCTTAGTACTATTTAGGACTAAAGTAATTTTGCATATCTTCGTTCCTGGAAGTCCCACAAAAAAATATTATATGCAAAAAAAAAACTCTTGAACGCATCACCAGATTTTGAAAATTCTTGGTGCAATGTGTGTTCACTCATCGAATAGATGCAGATAAAAACAAAAAATAAATTCGTCGTTCAATTGTTTGAAAGGATGGCCACATTTTAAAAATTCATCCAGCAAAGTGTTACCCGTCGTTCTTTTTTTGAGGATAACTCATGTAACGGATAATTTGATTTTAAAAATTCTTCCGGCAAAGTATTGTGCTCACTGAATTGATGCAAAACATTAAATTTGTCGTTCATTTTTTTGCGGTTTTGAAAGCATAACTCTTGAACAAAATGGCAGATATTAAAAATTCTTTCAGAAAAGTGACATTTTTGACAGTTTGAAATTGTGGCTTTTGGCAGTTCAAAATTGCCATTTTTAGCAGTTCAAAATATAAGTTTTTGGTTGTTGAAAATGATCAATTTTGGCATTTCAAGATTGTAGTTTGTGTGTTTTTTTTTAGGTTGAAAATTGTCATTTTTTGTAGCTCAAAATTATTATTTTTGACAGTTAAAAGTAGCCATCGTTAAATTTGTAATTTTTGTCGCGATTTTGATATTTGAAATTGCACACCTCCCGAATGCGTCGTCCGATTTTGATATTGAAACTCGTCAAAATGTGGCAAATTTAGTGAAATGTTAAAACGGATTACAAAACATTTTCGTGAAATTAACACAAAATGCAAAAATCTCACTTTTTAAAATCGAAATTTGAATTTTTGAAATTGCACACCTTCCGAACGGGTTGTCCGATTATAATTATTTAAACTTTAAAATATGTCGAATTTAGTGTTATTTTAAAACGGATTCATATATTTAGTCGCAAAATTAACGCAAAATGTAAAAAATTGCAATTTTTTAAATTTCCAGATTTTAAAAATGCGATTTTAATTTGCGTAGTCCGATTTTCATTATTTAAACGTCAAAATATGGCGAATTTACTGTTATTTTAAAACGCATTACAATATTTTCTCGTGAAATTAAGACGAAATGCAAAATTGCAGTTTTTAAATTTCGAAGATTTTGATTTTTTTAAATTGCACTACTGCCGCACGCATTGTTCAATTGTGATGATTTAAGCTTCAAAATATGGCAAATTTTATGTAATTTTATTACGGGTTACGAAATGTTCTCTTGACATTAACACAAAATGCAAAAATTGCATTTTTTTAATTTACAACATTTTAACTTTTGAACCGCGGACGAGATTTGTAAAATTCTTTCGGCACAGTCTTATATTCATCCGGAAGATGTGGAAAAAATGTCTCGATTGATGGAAAAAGAATATTTATATTATATCAATTGCAAATGATTTTGTTCTTGTTTTTTTGTGACGTATTCAATTAGCTGTAAAATTTGACTTTGTTGTGATGTACTTTGTTATAATTTGTCATGTACTATATCTAAATTTGAATAAAATAAAAAAAGAACAAAAAAATTAAATTTGTTCAATTGTTTTTCGGGTTTCACAGGATAACTCTTCAATGTATGACCAAATTTGGCAAATTCTTCCAGCAAAGTGTTGTACTCGTCGAATGGATGCAGATAAGATCAAAAAATAAAATGTTTCCTTCAATTGATTTCTGGTTTTTGAGGATAACTCTTGAACGGATGATCAAATTTGGGAAATTCTTCCAGCAAAGTTGAATAGATGCAGTTAAGACCAAAAAATTAAATTTGTCATATAATTGTTATCTGGTTTTTAAGCACAACTCTTGAACGGATAAACATATATTGAAAAATCTTTCAGCAAAGTATGTGTATACAAAAAAAAAATAATTGCTTACTAGTTCTGTGGTCTTGAGAAGATAGCTTTTGAAAAATTGACTGATTTTAAAAATTCCCCCTGAAAAGTATTTGTACTCATCGAATAAATGTACAGAACAAAAAAAAATATTTATTTAAGATAACTTGTGAACGGATGACCAAATTTGGCAAATTCTTTCAGCAAAGTGTTGTACTCGCCGAATAGATGCAGATAAGACAGAAAAAAATAAATTTGTAGTTTTTTTGAGGATATTTCTTGAACGAAAGGAAATATTTTGCAAATTCTTTAAGATAAGATAAGAGTTGGTCTTTTGCATTGTATTTACAATGCGAGACATGTCAAAATAAAGAGTAACTTATGTCAACTAACAAACCATTACACAAAATAACTTAAAAATAACTTACCACAACCCAACGTTCTAAATCTTCTAATTTTTCATTTTTTTTCATTTTGGTAGTCATTAAAGAGATAGAGATAAGATAAAAAATAATTTTCCGTTTTTTAACCAAAAATAAGTTTTAAATTCTTAAAGTATTACACTATGGGCCACGATAGTGGCTTTCGCATATGCGATTTTCAAATTGAACTCTGCCGTACAGAGAAACAGCCCTGTGCAAAATTCAGCCGTGCCTAAGAGGTTAAGGAAATGTAGATAAGGTTACAATATACAATTCGTCGTTTGATTGATTTCCGTGGACGAAGAACGGTATTATAAGTGGCTCTACGGTCAAAATTTTCCTTGAGCCGCCACTGCTCCGGGCATAAGTGTAAGTTTTATTTTTTTAGAGCAAAAGTCTGTAAAAATGGGACTTTTCACTGCTATATTAATTATTTTAAAATACTAATAGCTCACGAAGATATAATAGTACAAAACTATTTGTACCGTTTTTTTCTGCCCACTGTGCATTATTATATTATATATTAAGTGGCTGTACCATCCAAATGTTCCACGAGCCGCCACTGCATACATCTCCCTATCCCTTTTCAACGTTTTAAAGCGTTGGAAAAATGTACCGGTTATATTATTTGTTTGGAATATGGAATATCGGTAATTGTTAACAATAAAAATTGTTAAGCGAAAAATTCTTGTGGGGGGGGGGGGGGGCTTTTTACCCGATTACCCCCCCTTTGAAACCGCCACTGATGAAATTCTGAATGTTTGTGATACGCTCACACCTCACATTTATTTAATGCCTTCAACAACATAAAGAGAAGTGGTGTTAATCATGATGAAGGTTGCGACCGTTACTATGTGGTAATCCAGAATAGCGCTTACTATGTTTATAGCTATAAATAATTGTGGTTTTAAAACATAATAAGTGTTTAATTCAGAAGTGGTGTTGTATATGATATGATAAATAGAGGAATTCACTTGGTGTAAAAATTTTTGTTATTAAAAAATTTAAAATGCCAATGACATAATTTTAAAATATAAATAATTTCAAAGCCTTCTAAAGGATAAAATCACATGGTTAAAATAAAGTGTCGATTTCAACTCTAATGAATTTGTTTGCAGATTAAATGTTTATAAAAATGCGTTTCAATGGAAAATAAATTCAGCTAAGTTAATAAAATATAAAAACTTTTCCCAGACTTTGAAGAAAAATAAATTTAAATATTTTCTAATTAACACTTTCGCGGACGTGGAAACTCCCGGCGTCTCGCGCCCGGAGCATCCGGCGGGATTTATGCAAATTATCATTTTACCTAATTAATTTCAGTAAATTCTGCGTAAGTATTAGTGCGGCAATCTTTCCCCCGGACGTTTTATATTCAGGGGAGAATATAATTGGGGTTCGTAAACTCGCGACGTTTATGTCGCGTGGGGACGCTTTGTGAAATGAAAAGAGTCAGACCCGGCGGCCATAAACTACCTAGGTTTATGCGCCTTTGACGAGGACCTAAAACCAGATCATTACGGTCACGGTGAAAAGGGGGCGGACATTTTTTTGGGTCGGAGGGCTTGGGGTTAATAACTGGGAGACATTAATCCGGGTGTCCGTCCGAAACGAGAAACTCCCTAATTTAATTTTTCGGCGCCCAGGTAAATAAGTTTAATTTAAGGAAACGTTTCGGAGCTTTTTAAATTTACAGCTCGACTCGCTGTCAGAGTCGTCGGGTCCCGTTTTGCACTGCCGCTGCTGGAATGAACCGTTCCCCTTAATTACGATGAAGTTCCCCCTTGCCGCCCAAATTAGCCAGTATAAATTCTCGAAATGTTGCGGCTCTTACCTTGAACGTCGATAAATTGTCCACACCACACTCCAACACCGCCTCACGTCCCACTGGCACTGTCGCGTTTTTTATTTCGTTTGTGAATTTTGGAATGTCTGAAATTAAAAGAAAAAACAAATTACATAATCGATTAGAATCTGTATTAAAGCTGATTCATACACTTGATCTTACTGTTACAAGTACAGGGTAAGGTAGAACGAGTTCTCCAATTTGGGAAGCTAATAAAAATAAAACAAATAAAGAGGTAATAAAAAAAACTTTTTATACGTCCATGCATCGTCGCATACATAATGCCATTTGAAACCCTATTGGGTTTAAAACTATATCACTCAAATGGTGGCCTCTATTATTGATACACCAAGTGAGTCTCTCCCGATAAGCTTTCAGGGTTATTTCAGGCGAAATGATTATCGCCTCCCTGAGGGCTTTCATATTTTGCGGACAATGCTGGTACACCTGTGGCTTATGGTAGCTCCATAAGGAAAACGTCATATGTGGTCAAATCCGGCGAGTGCGGCGGCCGTCAGATGTCACCACGCAGAGATAACATGCCCAAGAAACATTTCTTTTAAAATTACCATTGATCCACGAAATATGTGGGCAATTGCTATCCATGTTAATTAACAAGAGCATTCACCCTGGGCCGTAGAAAGTTCTCTAGAATCGTACAATACCAACCTGCGTTTACTGTAACAGTAGCACCGTTTTCTTCAAAAAAGTATGAACTCCACACAACAAATTCAGAAGTGACACATAAGACTGTAAGCTGAGGGCTCTCGTGAAGTTCCCTCCCGATGGTTACCTACAGTTTTGTTTGTTGACTGCGCCAGAAAAGTGGAACTGTGCCAAGACACTAATGATCAAAACCTCCATGCGAAGAATATTGTGCAGATCGTAACACAAAACTGTACGGGACTCACAGTCTCTTGCACAGGGGCGGCTCGTTATATAGAGCCAAGGAGCCATGGCACTACCTCTAGTTTTGAACTCAGCAAGAGTTTCTAATTAATTCTTAAAATTCTTTTCGAATGATGATGAGGTTACGTGGACGAAGAATGGTGTTACAGATTTAGTGCATATCTGGGACAAAATGTAAACGCACGATAAATCATATTTTCAGGTTGTTTGAATTCGACTGTTTGAAATGATGAACCTTTACTTTACAACTCAAACTAATCTTGGACTATGAAGATGAATCAAAAATTAATTATATATTGTAAAAGTACCATCAACACGAGCCGCTACTGAGTCGTACTAAGCAAGTGAATTGTTTTATTTGAATTAATTGTATCTACTAAATCTAAAGTTGCTGAAACTGCCGGCACTAAAGGTGCAAAAATAAGGTGATCCCAACAAAGTTAATGGTTTTATTTGAATTGTTTTTCAAATTAGTTTCACTTTTTTGGACAATTAAAGCGAAAATTTAAAAAAAATCCTGTTGTAGAATTATTTTGAACAATAGAGTGATTTTTGAGACTAATTTAAACCATTTTCTTGCTAGAATATTCTGCATTTTTCATTATTAAGACTGTATTTTCGATTTTTTTTGTCTAATTTTTCTTTATTTTGACCTAAATTTTCGATTTAATTGTTAAAATTTTCGATTTTTTTGGCCCCCATTTTTGATTTTTCGTTTAGTCTGCATTAATTATCTTTAGGGCTGAGTTTTCGATGTTTTGTCTAAATTTTCGACTTTTTGACCAACACTGGATTTTTTTTTTAAATCTTTTGCCCTAATTTTTTCTTTATTTTTATTTTATTTGTCTGTTAAATTTTTTTTTCCTTGGTCCACTATTTTTATTTTAAGTTCAGAATGTTAGATTTTTGGTCTCAATTTGTTATCATATATTTTTTATCCTATATTTTAGATTTTTTAACTTGATATATTGATTTCATTTCGTGAATTTTTTTATTTTTTGCTATTATTTTCGAATTTCTGGTCAGAAACTTATTTTGGGCGGCTGAAAAAATTATTTGCTTTTACCTAAGTTTTCGATTTTTTGTCTGCGTTTTTCATATTTAGATCAGGATTCTTGATTCTTTGGCCCATATTTTAGATTTTTTATTTTAGATTTTTTGTTCCATTTGTTTTTATTTCTTTTTAGTATTTAGTATTTTAGATTTTTGACCTGTATTTTAGATTTTTTTTGTCTACATTTTTGATCTTTAGCACTAAATATTCTTTATTTTGACATAAATTTTCGATGTATTTGTTAAAAATTTTGATTTTTTGGTCCGCATTTTTTATTTTTCAGGCCGAACTTTTAATTCCAGTTCCAAATTTTTGATTTGATTTTGGTTAAAATATCTATAACCTGAATTATTGATTTATATGCGAGATTTGTTTTGTTTTGTTTGTTGAAATTTTCGATTTTTTAGTCTGCATATATTATCTTTGGGCCCGAGTTTTCGATGTACTCTCTAAATTTTCGACTTTATGGCCAACATTACAGATTTTTATTATTTTTTTTAATCTTAATAAAATTTTCGATTTTATTGTTAAAATTTTCGATTTTTTTGGCCCCCATTTCTGATTTTTCGTTTAGTCTGCATTTATTATCTTTAGGGCTGAGTTTTCGATGTTTTGTCTAAATTTTCGACTTTTTGACTAACAATGTGGATTTTTTTAAAATTTTTGCACTAAATTTTTCTTTATTTTTATTTTATTTGTCTGTTAATTTTTTTTTTCCTTGGTCCACTATTTTTATTTTATGGCCAACATTACAGATTTTTATAATTTTTTTTAATTTTGACCTAAATTTTTCTTTATTTTGACCTAAATTTTCGATTTTATTGTCAAAATTTTCGATTTTTTTGACCCCCATTTCTGATTTTTCGTTTAGTCTGCATTTATTATCTTTAGGGCTGAGTTTTCGATGTTTTGTCTAAATTTTCGACTTTTTGACTAACAATGTGGATTTTTTAAAATCTTTTGCACTAAATTTTTCTTTATTTTTATTTTATTTGTCTGTTAAATTTTTTTTCCTTGGTCCACTATTTTTATTTTAAGGTCAAAATGTTAGATTTTTGGTCTCAATTTTTTATCATATATTTTTTATCCTATATTTTAGATTTTTTAACTTGAATTATTGATTTTATTTTCTAATTTCTGGTCAGAAACTTATTTTTGGCGGCTGAAAGTGGCAAATTATTTGCTTCTACCTAAGTTTTCGATTTTTTGTCTGCGTTTTTCATTTTTATTTCAGGATTCTTGATTCTTTGGCCCATATTTAGATTTCTGTATTTTAGATTTTTTGTTCAATTTTTTTTTAATTTCTTTTTATTTTGGCCAAATTATTCGATCGGTTTGAAGAAATTTTCGATTTTCTTTTTGTCTGCAATTTTTAACTTTACGTTCGTTTTCGATGTTCCGTCTAAATATATTTTGTATTTTCGATTATTTTGGTTTAAATTTTGGTCTTTTGGCCGAAATGTTATTTATTTCGACTTAAATTTTCGATTCGTTTGTTAAAAATTTTGATTTATGGGTACGACTTTTAGATTTTTGGTCTTAATTTTTTATTTTTGTACCATATTTTATATTTTCTCAACTTGAATTATTGATTTTATTACGCGAATTAAAAAAAAATATATTTGCTTTTATTTTCGAATTTCTCGTTGAACTTATTTTAAGCTTAAAAGAGTTATTTTTGGGACTGAAAATGGTAAATTATTTTTCTTTTGCTTGTATTTTCAATTTTTTTGTCTGCATTTTTATTTTTTGATGTTTTGGGCAATATTTTAGATCTTCGGCTGTTTTGTTCCAAATTTTTGATTTTTTGGCCAAAATATTCGATTGGTCTAGGAAGATAAATGGTTCTTTGTTTCTTCAAAAGGGGGTGGGGGTATATTGTATAAGTGGCTCTACCATCAATATGTTCCACGAGGCGCCACTGCTCTTTCACGCAGTTCGTATACAGTCGCAATTTTATAGGGGTGCTTATGGAGATCCCGGTGCAGAATTTTCCGAACACTTTTATTTGATAACCGCAAGGCAGTCACGTATTAACCTACAGAGTAGATTGTGGATTGCTGAATTGACGCTGTCAAAGCTGCTACATTTGCTGGTCCTATCGGGGTCAGCGGTCGGCCCGGAGATTTTCTCTTTCCCTGTTGTCGAAAGTTTGACACTAACTTGCCAATTGTTTTTATTGGGAACCGGATTATGTCGACCAAGCTCGAATCGCCATTTCGAATACACTCTTCAACGATTTAAATATGTCCTAATTTTTTTTTTAAACCTAGAACGCGTTTTTCTGAAAACCAAATTCGGTGATCAAAATAGTTTGAGAACCGCTAAAACGATCGTTTCAAGATTTTAACCCCATTTTCTCAACATAATTTACTAGTACTTAGTAGTTCTATTCTTTTTTACTTTCTCCGTTACGAAGTACGAGAAAGTATTGTGATCGTGATTTTTTTTCCAAAAATTTTTTTTACGGAAATATCCGTTTTGGGGTCCCTAGATGCCATTTCAACAATTTTTGGAAAAAAAAAATTTGTGTCTGTGTGTGTGTGTGTGTGTGTGTGTGTGTGTGTGTGTGTGTGTGTGTGTGTGTGTGTGTGTGTGTGTGTGTGTGTGTGTGTGTGTGTGTGTGTGTGTGTGTGTGTGTGTGTGTGTGTGTGTGTGTGTGTGTGTGTGTGTGTGTGTGTGTGTGTGTGTGTGTGTGTGTGTGTGTGTGTGTGTGTGTGTGTGTGTGTGTGTGTGTGTGTGTGTGTGTGTGTGTGTGTGTGTGTGTGTGTGTGTGTGTGTGTGTGTCTGTGTGTGTGTGTGTCTGTGTGTGTGTGTGCGTGTCTGTCTGTGTGCGCTGTATCTCAAAAACTAATAGAGCAATTGATATGAAACTTTGAACATCCATCTTATTTGATAATCTGAAGAACTGAAAAGCTTTTGGTAAAATTTCGTACACCGGAAGTGGGCGTTTACCTTATCTGTTTTTTGTTTTTTGCCAATATTTTCTTAAATATGAAAAATATCACAAAAACATTCAAACAAACTTTGAAGACAACAAAGAAATGAACAGCTTTTGTTTGAAAACATTTTTCATAAAATCATTTTTATTCGAGAAAAAAATTTATTATTATTTTTTTAATTTTTGGTTTATAATTATAAAACGATAATAGTTACAGAAAAATTATGTAAATAATAATTGTACAGAATGCCAAAATGAACAACTTCTAAAGAATAAGTTTTTTTCGAAATCTCGTTAGTTCTTGAGTAAACCGAGTTTTTGAATTTGAAATATAATTTTTACATCTTTCATGATTTTGACGTTTTAAACGTCAGTTTCATCGGAGTTTACGCAACGCTCGATGTACATTTAAAATATGATTTCAATTGAAAATAAACCCATGAAAACGTAAATATAAAGTCGGAGAAAGTAACATGATGGCCACATCACCATTTTTACACTCAATAATGTACATTTAATAAGCGAATAAATACATTTTTTTTTTGACTTAAGCATGAGCCAGCCATTCAGCCACATCGACTATTTTAATTATGTTTTTTTTTAGTATGAATAAATGTATAATGTCAGACGTATACACAACAACCATGGACCCGACCGAATACTTCTCGATCCCCGAAAAATCTTTCGGCCGGGCTGGGATTCGAACCCACACGGCACGCGGTGCAACCGGCACAAGCGCTCGCCTGTAGCCACTACACCAACGGGCCGCCCCGAATAAATACAAAAAAATCATTATCTGAAAGTTAGAGTTAAAATTAAACTAACCAGAACTTGATTATCACGAATACCACAAAATAAATGCATATTAGAAAAATAAAATAATGAATGAATAAACTACTATACGCTTTACTTATTTATTCTTTACGAGTAACAAATGCCATATTATGATGGATATTCTAAAATTATAAACCGATACTATTAATAATTGAGCGAGACTGCATTCTTATTGCCCTCCAGGGTTCCTCCCGAGTCGTATATGATGTCACAAACACGTCATATTGAAGAAATATTCCAATAGCGAAAAATGTTTCAAAATTGGCATCAATATGCAAGGAATTTAATGTCGTTTGAATATTAACGTCGAAAGCGCTGAGGTATTCAGCGGGGAAGTCTGACAGCCAACATCGATGCTATCCGTAATGAAATGCTTCTTTATAAATACGTGGATATTTCGTATCGCCCTTTCATTCTCTGAGAGACACTGCAAATTCGTTGTGAATATCAGGCAGTGGATTTGGTTAGGGGACGCATGCAAAGTCTTTCTAATCGTGTTATGCCGTGCTGTGGCGGGATCCAACTTTGTTTAAGCGCCGAGAGAATAGTTTATTATTTAATCGTTTGTCGTCACGAACAAATGCGTTATTAAATCTAATGGCGGAAATTTTTGCCCTCAGAGGTGGAAGAGGGCACTTTGTGTTTCACCTCGCGAGGACGTCCGCTTTGTTATTTTAGACGTCGGGTATGGGATGCGAGCGGGGATGAAATAGCCTTCCGCACGGGGACGTATATGTAACGCCCGCCAAAGAGGATTAATTACCGCTGAAATTATGGAAATATTTCGACTGGGGTGTCATTGGATAACACTGTATATGGGAATGTGAATATGTATGTGAGGCCACCCGAGGGACTGCTTTTCAAATTTAATTACGTACATATGAAAAAAAACTGGGTCGTATTAATTTCATCGAAATACTGAATCAGTCAACAAGTGCCCGGTTTTATAACTTACATACAATTTACAATCAGCTACTGATTTAACAAAAAGAAGATCTAATAATACTGATTCTCAACGTGTACTTAACATCTACTTTTATAATCTATGTGAAACATTTGTTGGGCCTTATTATTATACTTATCACTCTGATTTTTAATGTTTGTGGAGTTTTTCTGTAACGAAGGAATGTTTGCTGTTACTGAAAAGGCCGTCTTCTATTACTCATTTGAAGAATTCATAATTCAAGCTGACGCTATTTCCATCGTCAGTATTTGAACAAACTGACCTAGGGGCTCTTGTTTTTTACCTTTTTTTTATTAAAAAGGAAGAATTCGGGCTAAGAAAGTACGGGTGATAGTGGGAATTGGGCAACTAAGGTATTTTACCATAAATGATTTTTGTATTAAACATGTTTTAAAAGAGTGACCGCTCGAGTGGGACTTAAATTCACTTCCGGGTCAATCCACATCAAATCAACCAATTTAATTTGAAAAGGTCGCTGACAAAATACTCAAGCCCGATAGCCCCCCCCCCCCCCCCCTGGGTGTGCGCCTGATCAAGATTACTAGCAACGCGAAAAGCAATGGTAGTTTTTGGTTTAATTATTATTGGATATTTTATGAGAACACGTTCTAATACCGTTTTAGTGCCAACACAGATTTTAAAGGTTAAATTACTTAGTGTTACCGTTACCCGTTACTCGCTAGATGGCGCCTGCGCTGTACCCGATGTACAGTCAGAGAAAATACAAATGCGAAACTTGATCGGCGAGGGATGCTGCCGCATGTCGGTGCTTAGTTCGGTCGAATCCCGTTCCTGCTTAAAATCCATTTATGAGGTAACAAAAGGGTTTCCCGAGATAAGATGGTCAAAATGCCACCCGACACAGATTTTTAAATAAATATGAAAATATCATTAGATGTGCCCTTAAACCAAAGTAGCCGTATATCAAAAAACCCCTACATGACCCGGGAAGCCCCAAAATAAGATTCTTTCAAATATATTTTTTTAACCACTAAAACATTATTTTAAAAATCTGAAAAAATCACATATATTATTGACCCAAATACCAAATTAGGTGAATTTTTTCAGGGTCATTGAATGTTATTTACAATATTAAAAAAATGTTTGAAAATAAAAAAAGAAAATTTGCCCACAAAAATGCCAAAAGTAGTCTTGAAAAAGAGTACTGAAAAAAATTGTCCCGAAAAAAATGCCAAAAAGAGTACTGGAAGAAATTGTCTTGAAAAAAAATACCAAAAAGAGTACTGAAAAAATTGTCCTGAAAAAAAATGGTGATGTGGCCATCATATTACTTTCTCCGACTTGAAAGTATAATTTATATTTACGCTTTCATGGTTTATTTTCAATTTAAATGTGCATCGAGCGTTTTGTCGACTTGGATGAAACTGACGTTAGAAACCTCAAAGTTATGACAGATGGAAAAATTATACTTCAAATTCAAAAACTCAGTTTGCTTAAAAACCAACAAGATTTGGAAAAAAACTTATTCTTTATAAGTTGTTCATTTTATTATTCATAAATTTACTGCAACTATTATCGTTTCATAGTTATAAACCAAAAATGAAAAACAATTTAATCATTTTTTTCTCGAATAACAATGATTTTATGAAAAATATTTTCCAACAAAAGATATTAATTTATTTGTTGTCTTCAATATTTGTTTAAATGATTTTGTGACATTTTTTATATTTAAAAAAATATTGGGAAAAAACAAAAAACAGTTAAGGTAAACACCCACTTCGGGTGTATGAAATTTTACCAAAAGCTTTTCAGTTATTCAGTTTCTCAAATAAGACTTATGTTTAAAGTTTCATATCAATTGCTCCATTAGTTTTTAAGATACAGCGCGCACAGACAGACAGACAGACACACGCAAAAAGAGTCTTGAAAAAAAGTACTGAAAAAAATTGTCATGAAAAAAATGCGAAAAGTAGTCTTAAAAAAGAGTACTAAAAAAAATTTTCCAGAAAAAAAAAATGCCAAAAAGAGTACTGGAAAAAATTGTCTAAAAAAATACCGAAAAGAGTACTAAAAAAAAAATTGACCTGAAAAAAAAGTGCCAAAAGTAGTCTTGAAAAAGTACTGAAAATAAATGCCTAAAAAAGTACCGGAAAAAATTGTCTAAAAAAAATGCCTGAAAGAGTCATCAAAATAGAATAGAATAAAATACAATTTTAGTAGATCATAATATTGCCTGTACAATATTGGACACGTCAGGTATAAAATACATAAAGTTAAATTCAGACATGTATTCACGAAACAACTTAAAATAACTTGGTTAAAAGAGACTCTTATTCTTGGTGTTACGTAATTAATATAATTTTTGAATTATGTTATGCTATAGAAAGCCTGCTGTAGAAGTAACGATTTTGTCTTGAGAAAGAGTACTAAAAAGAGTACTAAAATGCCTAAAAGGTTTTGGAAAAGAATACTGAAGAAAATTGTCTTGAAAAAAAAATGCCATAGTAGTCTTGAAAAAGAGTACTGAAAAAAATGTCCTGAAAAAAATGCCAATTGAGCACTGAAAAAAATTGTTTAAAGAAAATGCCAAAAAGAGTACTGGAAAAAATTGTCTTGGAAAAAAATGCCAATGAGTCTTAAGAGAACTAAAAAAAAATTGTCCCCAAAAATGCTAAAAAGTCTTGAAAAAGTGAACTATAAAAAAATGCCAAAAAGAGTACTGGAGAAAATTGTCCTGAATAAAATTCCAAAATAAGTACTGGAAAAAATTGTCCTGAATAAAATGCCAAAAAAAGTACTGGAAAAAATTGTCTAGGAAAAAATGCCAAAGAGTCTCAAGGGTCCAAAAGAAAATTGTCCCAAAAGAATGCTAAAAAGTCTTGAAAAAGTGAACTAAAAAAAAGCCAAAAAGAGTACTGGAAAAAATTGTCCTGAATAAAATGCCAAAAAGAGTACTGGAAAAAATTGTCCTGAATTAATTGCCAAAAAGAGTACTTGGAAAAAATGCCAAAGAGTACTAAAACAAATTGTCCCAAAAAAATGCTAAATAGTCTTGAAAAAGTGAACTGAAAAAATACCTAAAAGAGTACTGGAAAAAATTGTCCTAAATAAAATGCCTAAAAGAGTACTGGAAAAAATTGTCCTGAATGAATTGCCAAAAAGAGTACTGGAAAAAATTGTCTTGGAAAAAATGCCAAAGAGTACTAGAAAAAATTGTCCCAAAAAAATGCTAAAAAGTCTTGAAAAAGTGAACTAAAAAAATGACAAAAGGAGTACTGGAAAAAATTGTCCTGAACAAAATGCCAAAAAGAGTACTGGAAAAAATTGTCTTGGAAAAAATGCCAAAGAATCTTAAGAGTAGTAAAAAAAATTGTCCCAAAAAAATGCTAAAAAGTCTTGAAAAAGTGAACTTAAAAAAATGCCAAAAAGAGTACTAGAAAAAACTGTATTGAAAAAATGCCAAAGAGTTTTAAGAGTACTAATAAAATTGGCCCGAAAAAAATGCTTAAAAGTCTTGAAAAAGTGTAATTTAAAATTTTATTTCGTCATATGATTGATATCAATAAATACCATTTATTTGATTTTTTCATCTTTCAACGTTTGGTGCGACAACTTCAAAAATTCGAATAACTAATATTTTGATGATATTTTTTGTATATTTATCAACAGTTGAACAGTCGTTTTATGTAAAATTATGATAAGTATTTCAGTATTAATTTTTTTTCCAACCCAATTTTTTGTCAAGATATGACCATGAAACCCTGGAAAAATGAGTTTTTGTTTTTAACCACTATAAAATTCTGAAAAAAATCATAAATATTTTTATCCCAAATACCAAATAAAGTAAATTTTTTCAAGGTTAGAAAGGGCGAAAAAAAAATTGTTAAACTTAAAAAAAATAATACCCTAAATAAACTTTTATTTGGGTAAAATTTGAATTTTTCAGATTATTATAATAATTTTTAGTGATTAAAAATATAAAATCTTATTTTTCGAGGGTTTTAAGGTCATATCTTGGCAAAAATGGGGTAACATATTTATACGAAACTGAAAAGAAAATTACTACTAAAATATTACCAATAATTTTATATAAAATTACTGTTCAATTGTTGATACATATATTAAAGAAATATCAAAATAAACATTTTAGTTATTCGAATTTTTGAAGATGACGCACCAAAAATTGGAAGATGAAAAAATTACAGATATGGCATTAACTGAAATCATATAATGAAATAACATTTTCCGTCAGTCGATCACTTAAGGGCGAGAAGTGAACTAGGCTTGTAAATTTTATTACCTCATAATTGTATTTTAAGTGGGGACGGGTTTCGACCGAACTAAGCACCGACATGCGGCAGCATTCCCTCGTCGAGCGAGTTTCGCATTTGTATTTTCTCTGACTGTACGTTCACTAATGTTCCATTATATTATATAGTCGAAGTACGTATATTAGTGTTATTTCTTTCTAATAAATATAATATGGAAAGAAATGTAATTAAAAGGCATTTCTCAAGAAAGGTGAGCATGCCCAGCTCTCGTTTGCATTACTATAAGAATTTTCTGTCAAGTGTTCATATCATTATTAAGCAATATTGGAGAAGCGTAATCTAAAATTAAATAATGGAATCTAGGATAAGTTTTCATAAGTAATTAAATCATTCAGATGTAATACAAAAAGTAGCAATAATAACCGAAACGAAGAAGGAATCTGTATTATATTAATGTGCCAGATTTTCTGGTACAATAGACATATCATAATAAGTTAGCCTGTAAATCAATCTAAAACGATTGTATTGTATGTAATCTATATTATTTAAACCTGGCACAAATTATCCTGAATAATAAATGTTTTAGGACCGTGAACTTAACTTATGAAATATGGTAACATTGTAAAATTTCTGATGGAATGGAAATTGCTCAGAGTCTGGATGATTATATATGTAGGTACATGTAGCTATTTTCTACCGTAACATACAAAGAGCCATTTTGTCCCGGTAGCTTTGAAGTGCGGAGGAAACGAGGTACTAGCTCCTGCACGTTTAAGCGTCTCAATTTGAAGGACTTCGTATTTAAGGGAAGTGTTTTGGACAACTGAAGACCCATCCCGGTTTCCCCGCGAGAACGTTTTTCGCGCCCTTTTCGTGTTGATTATGCATTCATGAATTTAATCGTTAATTTCTTGTCACCCGAAAAACAAAAAAAAAGAGCTAAGCAGGGTGAACTTTTTCTTTCCTTCCTTGGCGGGATAATTAATATTTTTCGTTTTTAAACTTTTCCATACAAAAGTTTTCCATCCGTCACATATTCCCCTTTCATTAATTTCCCCGCAGCTGGAGGGCGGCTTTTTTGGGGCGTAGGCGAGCTGGTCCCCAAAGGGTGTTAATGCACATTAAAAAAGTGAGTGTCGGAGTGTCGTTCCCCGACCGAGTCGGCCGTACAAAAAGAGAGACGTTTTGAATAAATGAATAAATAATGCGAGATTGCGAAGTGTTAAAAATTCCCCGGCGGAGCGGAACGTGATTTCCTCCACCTCCTCTCCAACCCTGGGCCCTTCTCTTCCTGGCGCTCGGCCCTTCTGGCGCGTCCATTAAGGACGCCCGGAATAATGTTTTTAAATAGTCATTAATTTTCTTCCAGCTCCTTCGGAGAATAATGCCGTGCCGCGTGATTTTGTTTATTTTTTTCTTAATTGCGTGAATTTCTGACTGCTTTTTCACTTCATGAATTGATTAATTTAATTAATTACCAGAGATTTTATCTCCAAGTCTTAGAAAGTTCCACCAGAAAATAAACATACTTTGAGCTTTAAAAATACAGTGGAAGGTGACTACACGTTAGCTTTATACGTTATCAAATTATTGAGAAATTAATTAAACGGACTCGGAGGAACGAATGTTAACTCGGCGTGTGGTGCTCCAAATTCGAGCGTATTAAGTTTTCATCGCTGGGGGAAACGTGTATGTGTCTTGAGGTTTCCTCCTCAGATTAGATTATAATTATACGTGATTATAAAATGGAGATCGTTAAACATAGAACGGAGAAGAACGTTCAGAGGGGTTCGGTTGTAGAATTATACATTTTTAATATATTCATTGCGTGCTACAAATATCAGTGACCAGTCAATTAAAAGCAAAATATGAGTTAATCTTTTTACTTTCTCCGTTACGAAGTACGAGAAAGTATTGTGATTGTGAAAATTTTTTCAACATTTTTTTTACGGAAATATCCGTTTTGGGGTCCCTAAATACCATTTTAACAACTTCTGGAAAAAAAAAAAATTGTGTCTTTGTGTGTGTGTGCTTGTCTGCCTGTGCGCGCTGTATCTTAAAAACTAATAGAGCAATTGGTATGAAACCTTGAACAAACGTCTTATTTGATAATCCGAAGAACTGAAAAGCTTTTGGTAGAATTTCGTACACCAGAAATGGGTATTTACCTTAACTGTTTTTTTGTTTTTTCCCAATATTTTTTTAAATATGACAAATATCACAAAAACATTTAAACAAAAAATTAACATCTTTTGCTTGAAAAGATTTTTCATAAAATCCTTGTTATTCGAGAAAAACATTTTTTCTTCATTTTTGTTTTATAATTATGAAACGATAATAGTTACAGCAAATTTATTTTTATTATTTTTATTCTTTAGTTTTTGAGTAAACTGAGTTTTTAAATTTAAAGTATAATTTTTTCATCTTTAATAATTTTGACGTTTTAAACGTCAGTTTCATCTGCTCGAGGTACCTTTAAAATATGATTTAAATTGAAAATAAACCATTAAAGCTTAAATATAAATGATACCATCACCATTTTTTAATTTTATGATTTGCATGGATAATTTTGAAAATTAATAACTTTTGACATAGATGTAATTTTTAAAATTTGTAAACTGTCTTGATTATTGATTAGCCAATAGATGTAAAATTAGATGTTAGCAATTACAAAACAATTGCACAAAGCTTATTTTTACAATTTTTAACTTACAGTTAAAAGTTTATGATTTGCAGTGATAATTTTCAAAATTCATAACTTTTACCTTTGACGTAATTTTTGAAATTGGTAAACTGTTTTTGTTAATCAATAGATGTATTAGTAGATGATAGCAATTACAAAACGATGACTCAACGATTTCAATTTTTAACAATTTTTTTAATGTTTTGCAGGGATAAATTTGTTAATTCAAACCTTTTGACTGAGACGCAATTTTCATAATTGGTAAACTGTTTTGGTTAGTTAAGAGGTGTAAAAGTAAATGTTAGCAAATACAAAACAATTGCGCGACGATTTCAATTTTTTACAATTTATTTAACTTACATTTCAAATTTTATGATTTGCAGGGATAAATTTGAAAATTCATAACTTTTGACTTAGACTTAATTTTCGAAATTGGTAAACTATTTTAGTTAGTCAATAGATGTAAAAGTAAATGTCAGTAATTACAAAATAATTGCCCAACGATTTAATTTTTTTTAATTTTTGTAACGTACAGTTAAATTTTGTTTATGGTTTGCAGGGATAATTTTGAAAATTCATAACTTTTGATCTAGACGTAATTTTCGAAATTGGTAAACTGTTTTATTTAGTCAATAGATGTAAAAGTAAATGATAGCAATTACAAAACAATTGCGAAACGATTTCAATTTTTTACAATATTTTTTAACTTACAGCTAAAATTTTATGATTTGCAAGGATTATTTTAAAAACTGATATCTTTTGACTTAGCCGCAATTTTTAAAATTAGTGGTTTTGGTTAGTCAATAGATGTAAAAGTAGATGTTGGCAATTACAAAACAATTGCGCAACGATTTAAATTTTTTACAATTTTTTTAACTTACAGCTAAAATTTTATGATTCACAAGGATTATTTAAAAAAATGATATCTTTTGACTTAGCCGTAATTTTCAAAATTAGTAGTTTTGGTTAGTCAATAGATGTAAAAGTAGATGTTGGCAAGTACAAAACAATTGCGCAACGATTTTAATTTTTTACAATTTTTTTAACTTACTGCTAAAATTTCATCAGATTGCAGGGATAATTTTCAAAAATTGGTTAACTGGTAAACTGTTTTGGGTAGTAAATAGATGCCAAAGTATCTAATGGCATTTGTAAAACGGCAACGCAATGATTTCAATTATTTTTAATTACTTTATTTCGGCTAAAATTTGAACTTTATTGCAGGGATAATTTAAAAAATTCATAACTTTTGTTATAATCATAGAAAGTGAAAAGTGTAGCTAATGGAATTGAAAAAGAAATGTTGCAAACAATATAAAATAATAGTGATGGGTAAGATCGATCAAACAAGATCGAGTACTCGATCTTTGCTAATGATCGAGAAGGTCGATCTTTTCAAGCCGCTCGATCTTTTTATCGATCAACGCCGCTCGATCTTTTGATCGATCAACGTCGCTCGATCTTTTCAAGCCGCTCGATCTCCTTACGCCGCTCGATCTTCGTATGCCGCTCGATCTCCTTACGCCGCTCGATCTTTTGATTGATCAACGCCGCTCGATCTTTTGATCGATCAATGCGGCTCGATCTTCACAAGCCGCTCGAGCAGATCGAGCTAAAGATCGAGCAGCTCGGTACATCAACTGATCGATCTTTGAGATACTCGATCTTGCCCATCATTATTAAATAAGTTCTAATATAATCAAAAAATGCTTATAGTTGCTCCTTTTCATTATTTCGTTTACTTACAGAATATTATGTATGGACGAAGAATTGATTACTTTACAAGGAAAGAAATGAAGACTATCTTACCAAAGCTTTTTTAGGGAGTGCAACAATGTTAAAAAAAAACTGAAAATAATGTTGCAAATAATGGCGATATTTGATTTATTTATTTATTGTGTACGAAATATAGTGGGAAACTAAGAAATTCCACGTACATTAACTTGATTTATTAATAACAAGGACGTGACATAACTACCGCAACAACGAAATCACGAAAACAATTCAGAAGCATACATACACGTGTATACATAACTAAGGTGTAATCTTGTAACTCAATTAGAGCGTGGGGCGCGCGTAGGGTTAATCCAGACAGCGGGGGAAGAATAGTGCCATCCCTTCGCAGGGCCTACTAAGGTTACTCTAGACAAGCAGTGCTCTGCACTCTTGGATGTGGGTTAACTACAAATGGCCGGCTTGTAATCCGCGTAAGAGCCGTGTAATTTGATTGGGTAATGGTCTGCCCGGAGTCGTCCGCGATTATAGAATTCACTTATACGGCGCTAATTGAAAACAGAAAACATACAGAGTGTATGTTTACGGATGCCCATTTCACGGAACGGGGCGCCCTTTGTGTGGATGAACCGTGCTTTAATCCGATAACCGCGCCATATCATTAGAGAGGGGAACGGACACTGTTTCTTTTCATGCACTGGTTACCACAGCGGCCTTGATTCGAATTTTTTTTATTACTTAGGCATAAGCCATTCAGTCATATCGACTATTTTAATTATGTATTTTTAATTTTTGGATGAATAAATGAACAAATGAATAAATGTATACACAACGACCACGGACCCGACCGAATAATTCTCGATCCCCGAAAAATCTTTCGGCCGGGCTGGGTATCGAACCCACACGGCACGCGGTGCAACCGGCACAAGCGCTCGCCTGTACCCACTACACCAAGGGGCCGCCCCACAGTGGTTCAGAATTTGAAAAAGCTGGCCAAAAGTAAAAAAAAATGAAAGTCAATATTTTGAGATTAGTACAACATAGTCGTATCCAGAGGGCTCCACTGCATGCTACAATGGAAGAATATGATTGTATCTACTACAAAATGCCTCGAAATCCACGTTCAAACTTGTTACTTTGTTAGACACGTGAGAGACGTTGTTCGGACGAGGTGAAAGTTTTGCGTCGGTTTTTCACTCTAAATACTAATCTTTATGTGCTGGAATTTTTTTCCTTGTTATTATGGATCTTCCTGAAGGTAAATTAATGGTTATTACATTACATTTAATATGCATACAAAATTTTTGTTAGCAATTATAGGAATTTGCGTAAAAAATAGGAAGATACATTTTAAACATTCATGGAAATATTTTTTTGCCTGTGTATGCCTGTGTTCCTATAGCAATTAAAATATTTATTTTAGTGTCCTTTAACGTGATAAACAACAATTAGCTGCATTCACTTGCATTCCTCAGTGTAGGATTATTTTTATTGCTGATGTGCAATATCTTTGAAAATTTCGACTTTATATTTTATTGAATATCTTGTATTTATGACGTGTATACATATGTATACATAAACAAAACGGAACATAGGATTTTCAATGTTAATTTTTTTATATTGGTATATTATCTTCCCTGATCATTTTAGAGGAAAGATCTCCTCATAGTCAAATTAGTAAAAAAGAACAAATAAGGAATTTAAAAGAAGTTTGTACGGAGAAAGTGAAACATAAAAATGACAGACAGATAGACACAAAGGCAGACACTCACACAGACGTTTTTTTACAAAAATTGTCGGAATCGACGAAATGGATATTTCCGCAAAAAAAAGGTTTGAAATTTTTTTTCGATCACCATACTTTCTCGCAGTTTGCACGGAGAAAGTAAAAAATAAATATGACAGGCAGACATAAAGGCAGACACACATTTTTTTACAAAAATTGTCAGAAATGGATTTGCCACAAAAAAAAATGTTTGAATTTTTTTTACGATCACAATAGTTTCCCGTAGTTAGTATGGAGAAAGTAAAAAATAAATATGACAGACACACAGATACAAAGGCTGACACACATTTTTTTTTTCAAAAATTGTCGGAATCGACGAAATGGATATTTTCACAAAAAAAATATTTTTTACGATCACAATTATTTCACTTAGTTTGTAAGGAGAAAGTAAAAATAAATATGACAGACAGATACAAAGGCAGACACACAGCACATATTTTTCACAAATATTGTCGGAATCAACGAAATGGTTATTTCCGCAAAAAAAAATGGAAATTATTTACGATCACAATACTTTCCCATGGTTTGTACGAAGAATGTAGAAAATAAATATGACAGACAGACGCACATAAAGGCAGACATACATATTTTCTACAAAAATTGTCTGAATCAACGAAATAGATATTTCCGCAAAAAAAATTGTTATGATCACAATATTTTACATAGTTTGTAAGGAGGAAATAAAAAAATAAGATAATAGACAGACAGACACAAAGGCGAGCACACAGACACTTTCTTTTTCACAAAATTGTCGGAATCAACGAAACGGCTGTTCCGCAAAAAAATGGATTTTTTTTACGATTACAATATTTTCCCGTAGTTTGTACGGAGATGGTAGAAACTAAATATAACAGAGAGCCACAAAGGCAGACACACATATTTTTTACAAAAATTGTCAGAATCGAAGAAATTGATATTTCCGCAAAAAAATATTTGGATTTATTTTCCAATCACAACAGTTTCCCTTAGTTTGTACGGAGAAAGTAAAAAATCGATATGTCAGACACACAGGGACAATTTTTTACGAAAATTGTCGGAATCGACAAAATTGATATTTCCGCAAAAAGAAATGTTTGTAATTATTTTTTAGTTACCCGTCAATTGTACACACCCTGTATAGTATAAGTTATAGTTATGGTTTTGGCCCGAGGGTGGAGAGTGCTCACCGACTCGAATCTGCGGGCCAAAAACCATTTTACTGCCGTGGTGATAATTTTTTTATTATCATTAAATTTTCATTTATAAAAAATTCAAATTACAATTTATACGAGAGAATAGAAATAATCGTAATTTACATGACACTTTTATTCTGAACGTAACCACGATAATAGGTGTAAGTAAGAACGGAAGTTTTTCACTAATTTTGAAAATTATCATTAAATTGTTGTTAGTTGCGAATTTCTTCAGTGTGTGGCCAAATAAATGTAAAAACAAATGACACAAACTTGAAATTTTCAAAATTTACTTAAAATTGATTCTTCTTTATGATTTAACAATAATCTCAAACACATCTTTACTAAATTTCAAAATAATTATACGAGAACTGAGTTTATTGTAATACTGAGATTGCGCATTACTTCACAGCCACCAAAAAAAATATTAAAACATTTGTTATCGACTTAAAATTTTCAAAATTTATTCGAAATTTATACCATTTTATGGTATAAAAAAGATCTTCAACACACCCTGACTACATTATAAAATAATCACCGGAGAGCTAGGTCATTGTTATTCTAAAACAGGGGTCTCCAAACTTTTTCCATCGCGGGCCATATATATAATTCTTCATAACCTAGTGGGCCAAGGTATAATCAATTTTATATCTAATTTCAAAACCTATAACAAAAAATCGTTGTAGAATTTTAAAAATTGACATTTACGAAAAATGTAACTGCTTGTCGCGGGCCGGATTCGTTGAGGTCGCGGGCCGCATTTGGCCCGCGGGCCGTAGTTTGGAGACCCCTGTTCTAAAATATTGGATTTCTCCGCCATTTTTAATTTTTCTATTTTGACATCAAATTCATAATCTGTGATAAGTACCCATTTATATCAAAGTTTATCAAGATTTAGACTTTTGGCCAGCTTTTTCGAATTCAGAACCACTGTGCGCCCCCTTGATTCTAATGATTTTTAATATTTTCAGGGGAAAAGAGTGACTGCAAAGTTAACCCATTTTTTTAGATCTCGAATTTCAAACACTTTTTTTTATTCGATATATTATATGATAGGACATTAATCCCAGAGAAATTTTAAGATGAGCCTAGGCAAGGTGACAGTGATACTTGGAAAGTATGTCTGGAACCTTGTTAATCGAACATGTAAAATGTATAATTCAATATTCGTTAAGGCATTAGCTAGGAAATAAGTTGTTTCAATCAGTAAACAACAAATAGTTTACCCTTATAGACTTGTATATCCATGTTTTTAAAGTGTACATTTGCAATAAGTTAAGGGTTTACTTTTTTAACCGTAGAAATATTGTATTATGCAATTTAAATGTCGTCTTGACACACTTTATAAGAGCTTGATTAATTTTCTCAATTTTTCTAAGGAACACCTTACCTTGAATAACCGTTGTATATTTTTTGTCCACAGTTAGACGCTTCAATATATCACAATACCACCGACATAAAATATTTTAATTAAAATTATAAAGCAATTAATATGAAATTATTATTTTCAATTAAAAATACTCTCTGTTGACGCACACAAAAAGGTAATTACATAAAAAAAAAATATTACACCCTACAATATTAATTAAACCACGATTTGGTATTTTTCGGGGCATCTTTTTTTTCTGTAACTTCGCCAATTCATTTATCCCCTTGGAGATTTATTAATAAATGGTAAAATATGTAAATAGCAGGCACCGCCTTTTTGCCCCGTACATAAAATTTTAATCAAAATAAACCTATTAATGAAACGAATCATTAATTCAGGAGTGCGCTTTTTCCCGATTTACCCTGTTGATTAATTAAATTTTTTCCTGAAAAGCCACTCCATTTTTAAATAAATTAATGCTGCGTACTATATTGGATGGTTGAGTGCATTGATTGATGTAGATGAACAAGTGGGGAGAGAATATTATTTCCGTCCATGAAAACTGTGCATCACATTATAATATTGCTTTTGTAGAGCTCTGCGTACTCAAAATATTTTTTTGTTTGCTTTATCGCAGTGGATGCGGTCCCGCAAGCTGTGGAACTTTAGTATTTTATATTAATAAGTAGTCGGCTAATGAAATTATAAAATATTTTTTAAGGGCGTGGGTGGAGGTTCGGCATCTAAACTCCGTTGGTGCGGATTAGAGTCCCGCCGGGCAATCACTTTTATTTTGAACATAATAAATGAAAATTGATATTTTTGGATAATAAATTTACAAGATATTAATAAAACCACGATGATAATGAATAAAATAATTAACGATGTTTTCATTTTTAAATTTTTTTTTTGATTTTATAGAATAAAAAATAAAATTTATATTTTAAAAGTGACATTTTTTGGTACTTTTCTGGTACCGAAACGTTAGTGGTGCTTACTGTACATTCCAAACTTTCCAAAAAAATTTTATCACGGGGAAGAGAAACACGCATGCTTGCACCCTACTCATCGTATAATTATTACCCAATAATGTAGCAATCACCGCAGTGTCAGTTTCCTATTATGTTCAAGTTAATTGCAGTCAATGAATTAAATAATTATTCATATCAGGTTGACGGACGTGATTGTTTGAAAATTTAATTGGTAATTATGACGGAAGTATCAATCCATCCAGGCATGATTTTCCATTTTTGTTGACCCGGCACTAAAGTCGGATTAATTAATTGGAGGTAAACGCCAACGCGGTCTGTTCGGGATGTAAATAATAAATCGTCGGTTGAGCAACTCCTCGTCGTAAACGAATTATCTCTTCGTTATTGATCAAGATCGTTGAGATTTATACGCGATTAACGCCCTGAATTATTAAGCGACCCCTCCGGCGGTGGCCGGTATTTCCTTTGAAAATTATTTCATGATTGATTCGTTGCTTCGGGCCGATTTAATGAAAAAAGAATTTCCGTCAACTTGATAACAACACCTTTTGAGACCAATGTTTATTACAAAATGCCTTCTTACATCACATTCAGAAATTGATTGGAAATACCCAGCCGCCAAAGACAATAGAACAGGATAAAAATAATTCAACGAGGACCTATTAAGATAAGACAGTACTATCTCTAGTGATACCCGATTGAAAACTTGATCTGGCACAAGATTGCATAGAAGGGCATTCAGAACCTTTGAAATCAAACTTTTGTGGATTAAAGAATCTTATGGGCATGGATTAAAATCATTCATAGTAACTACAAGAAAACGAAATGTAGCCTGAATATATGCGAAGCTGCACTGATGAGAGATAAATCTCGAAACGCGTTTGCAGATGGCCAATTACTTAATTTTCATATATTTTTTTTTAATTCAGTGGTATTTTTAGTTATTATAAAATTTGTTTCATCTTGTAACACTAGATAAGTTTAGCACTGTGTGTCCTTGTCAAAATGTTTTCTGGTTTTTTCATTTTAATAATAACATTTACAGTTTAAAGTTTTACATTTCATTTCAGAATAATTTTCTAAGTTAGTCTTGTATGTAGAAATAGACGATCTTAAACCAATGTTATTATCTAGTAGTACTAGAAATAATATGCAAATTTCTTTTGTATCATTCAATATCCGGCGTGGCACTAGCCAGGGAAGTAGTTGTTTCAATAAGTTATTTGTTTATAGTCTTAGTAAGACTTAATTTTTTGCTTGCAGATTGACGAACAGGTTGAATATTCATATATTCAGGCTACATTTCGTTTTCTTGTATTTATCTAATGCTTTCTGCAACAAGTAAAGTTGTTTCTAATTTGTTTATTCATAGTAACAATTTTAATAAAAATAAAATGGTGGAGCAAGAATCCGATCTTGAAATTATGGATATAGTAATCAATCTTCAAGCATTGATATTAAATATATTTAGGATTTAAATAAATATATGAATCTAAATATCTTAGATAATGAAGAAGAAGATAACATTTAAAGACCCTAAGCGAAAGCCTTTTTAGAATAAAGAAATGAACACCGCATACGAAGTTACAAAAATCTATAGCACATTTTTTTGGGTGCGTAGATTTCACTAAAGGACTCAGTAAAATGTTATAATATTGCTGATTAACCAACTTTATTACTTTATTATTTTTCATAAATTCTGCAAATTCATTCACATACACAATGAATAGTATAGGCCATAACCTTAACCCTTCCTTGAAGTACACACACTATTGTCGGTTAGCAAGAAAACACACAATAAACGTTGCTATTGTGCTATATGCATCCATGACGTTTCATGTAATATTTATTACATCGAATAAATACATGTATTATTATTATTATTAAGTTTGCAACTTTTAGGATAAAAAATTGTAGGACAAAAGTTTCCTAATTATATGACTGCGACACATAATCAATAGCCTTGGAAAAGGTAAAAAAAAATGTAGCCATTAAATAGTTTCGTTCTTTAAAATTCAATCCCTGCGGTAATTGTTGACTTATGTTGACTCATCGTAATCATAATTTAATAAGTAATCTATCGATTGTATATAATTTTAAATCTACCATGTATATTATCTTTTATCTTTTTAGGCAAATAGTAGAAACATCCTAGGATAAGAAAAGATAATGTTGCTGTCCATGGATATTACATTTTAGTCACGACTATGTGATAATAAACTACGCTTAAAATAATGGTGGTTGCGCCGGGATATTTGTTTCTTGACGGCAGTTTATTTTCAGAATTTATTCTTAAATGATCCTAATTCACTTGAAAGCTATGACAATTAACAGATATAAATTTAAACTATACCGGGTGGTCCATTTAAAATGACGTTATCTTTAGACTTAAAAGTTTAGACATAATATGAACCATGAATATTTCAAAATGACAGATTTGAATTCTGTGTTTCATAGTTGAAATAAAACTAAACTCGTCTTTCAACGAAATAAACACTTCAACTTATTCCTGATATTAACTAGCGAATTCCCGTGAAATAGCAGGTATCTGTCATCTGGTGCACCGAGAAAAAATTTATTAATCAATCCTTTAAAAATACTAACGATTTTAATGGTGAATATCCGACAGCGCTCTTCAAGAATGCAATAAGTTTAAGAAAACATACAACCCTTTCGACTTGTGACATACACCACACTAAAGATTGCTTGTAATTTTTTTACTTATTAAGTAAGATAAAATAAGTATCTATTAGGTATGTCGACATCTTAATGTCATTAATTTACCTGATCCAGAAAAACAGGCACGCCTTTCTGTAACTATTTGCACATTATTGTTTCACATCCATTGAGAGAACTTATCGAATTCTTTTTTTTTTTTTAGTAAAAGGAAGGATGGTTGATGGGATTTCGGGTTAAGGAGAGTGAATGATATTAGGGAAATTGGCATAAGCTACTTGGCTATTCTGCCACAACCGATTCTTTGTAATAAATTCATTTGATAATGAATGGGACATACACTAGACATCCATGGACCCGCACGGCCACTTCTTCAATCCGAAAAAGTGACCGCACGGATGGGATTTGAACCCACGACCACGAGGCCCAGAAGCAGGAACGCTACCCACTAGGCCACCGCGGCCCCCAACTATCGAATTTTTTTATTTTATTTTTTTAATGCCTTCCGACTTTTTCTGAATGAGACAACTCGGCTCCTTAGATTCTTTAAGAAAATCCGAATCTTTAAAATTAATTTTGACACTTATACCAAACAAATCATAGCAACCACATGCGATCGCTGACTGATTGCTTTCAAATTTTAAGAACTTAAATAATTTTTAAAATTACAACGCTACATCGACGAGAAAATAACGTATGAAGTTCGTATATAATTAGAAATTACGGCATTCGCAAAATTATCGAATGAGCGAAGCCATAATCCTTTACATTATCAACTAATTTCATAATCTATTGTCATTACTGTCAGAAAAAAAAATTCTTCACAAATTATTGAATGTATGAAACCAAAAAAAGTAACCAGAAATTGGTTTATGCGCACAGGTGTGTATTTAATATTCAAAGGCCCAAAAAGCAAAAGAAATGTTGGTATAATATAAAATTATACTGCTTTTGATTGAATTTCAGAATTAAATATTGTGTTTAACTATGAAAAGAAAAATAATCTGATAATTTAAAATCTGCCATTTTGACGCTTTGATAGAGTACTTTAGAAATAATTTATTTTATAAGAAATTGCGTGGTCAGTTATATACGAAGAATTTAAACCATTATTTACTAACAAATAATATTTATTATTTTTAATATTTGTTATGTAGGAAGCTTCTATTTCGTTATATATGGAATAAAACACTTTTTTTTTGCAATCAAACCAAAGTGTTATACAATGTTAAAAAAAAAAATTATTCCAAATATTCATTCTATTAACTTTTTTACTTTCTCCGTTACGAAGTACGAGAAAGTATTGTGATCGTGATTTTTTTTTCAAAATTTTTTTTTGCGGAAATATCCGTTTTGGGGTCCCTAGATGCCATTTCAACAATTTCTGGAAAAAAAAAATTGTGTCTGTGTGTGTGTGTGTGTGTGTGTGTGTGTCTGTCTGTCTGTGTGCGCTGTGTGAGCAATTAATATGAAACTTTGAAAATGCGTCTTATTTGATAATACGAAGAACTGAAAAGGTTTTGGTGAAATTTCCTACACCGGAAGTGGGTGTTTATCTTAACTATTTTTTGTTTTTTGCCAATATTTTCTTAAATATGAAAAATATCACAAAAACATTTAAACAAACTTTGAAGATAACAAAGAAATCTTTTGCTTGAAAACATTTTTCATAAAATCATGTTTATTCGAGAAAAAAATTTATTATTTTTTTTAATTTTTGGTTTATAATTATAAAACGATAATAGTTACAGCAAATTTATGTGAATAATAATTGTAGAGAATGCTAAAATGAACAACTTATAAAGAATAAGTTTTTTTTCGAAATCCCTTTAGTTTTTGAGTAAATTGAGTTTTTAAATGTGAAGTATAATTTTTCCATCTTTCATAATTTTGACGTTTTAAACGTCAGTTTCATGCGAGTCTACAAAGCGCTCGATGTACATTTAAAATATAATTTAAATTTAGAATAAACCATTAAAGCGTAAGTATAAATGATACCATCAAGTCGGAGAAAGTAACATGATGGCCACATCACCATTTTTTTTTCTTGAATTCTATGTCCTGTAGTTTTCGAGATATAGCCGGTGGCCACCCTTAATAAAACACCCTGTATATCGTTTTTTTTAAGCTAGTGGCGTTTTGAACAAAACTTATTTACTAGAATTCTCTACAATTATTTTTCAAATAAATTTAATGTAACTATCGACCAAATATATTTTTATATTTTTAACATCTTTTTCAAACATAAAGAGTTTATGAAAATCGTGAATTTAAAAAAAAAAGTTAAATTCTTCGTTACCTTCACAAAAAAAAAAATGCATAAGATCCAAAAAATACCCAGAACAAACACCCACTCATGGTTTTCAAAATTTTACCAAATGAATTTCAACTTTTCAGATTATCAAACGCAGCTTGGGTTTAGAGTAATTTCAAAACCTGTATTCGTCAAATTCGCCAAATTCTAATAATCTTTATCGAAAAAAAACTAAAAAAGCGGTTTAAGCCTTCTTACACATTGGCGACTTTCGGCAGCGCGACTTTACACAAATGACGTACGCTGCTGCCGGGCTGCCGAAAGTCACCAATATGTAAGAGGTCCAAGGATACGAAATTTTACCAGAAACTTTTCAATTCTTCAGATTGTCAAATCAGACTTAATCTCAAAGTTTTATTTCAATGCGTGTATTAGTTTTTGACATATAGCGCGTACACACAGACACACATATTTTTACTTTCTCCGTTACGAAGTACGAGAAAGTATTGTGATCGTGATTTTTTTTTCAAAATTTTTTTTTACGGAAATATCCGTTTTTGGGTGCCTATATGCCATTTTAACAATTTCTGGATTTTTTTTTGTGTCTGTGTGTGTGTGTCTGTGCGCGCTGTATCTCAAAAACTAATAGAGTAATTGATATGAAACTTTGAACATACGTTTTATTTGATAAAAGAACTGAAAAGCTTTTGGTAAAATTTCGTGGGTGTTTACCTTAACCGTTTTTTGTTTTTTGACAATATTTTCTTAAATATGTAAAATATCACAAAAACATTTAAACAAATATTGAAGACAACAAAGAAATGATCTAATTTTGTGTAAAAACATTTTTCATAAAATCATTGTTATTCGAGAAAAAAATTTATTATTTTTTTTTTAGTTTTTGGTTTATAATTATAATAATAGTTACAGCAAATTTATGTTAACAATAATTGTAGAGAATGCCTTATAAAGAATAAGTTATTTTCGAAATGTCTTTAGTTTTTGAGTAAACTGAGTTTTTGAATTTGAAGTATATTTTTTCCATCTTATAATTTTGACGTTTTAAACGTCAGTTTCATACGAGTCTACAAAACGCTCGATGTCCATTTAAAATATGATTTAAATAGAAAATAAACCATGAAAGCGTAAATATAAATGATACCATCAAGTCGGAGAAAGTGACATAATGGCCACATCACCATTTTTTAATTTAACACTAGGAATACCACCAAATCTCTCGTATTTACATCTCATAATTTAAAGTATGATTTTCCGCATTCATTAATTTATTAAATAGAAAAGTTTTCTTCGTTTAGTGTTAATACCGTATACTTCGCTTTCAGAGTTTAGGTTGATAAAGAATTTGTTCCTATTCAAGATAATGATATCTGCCCATAAATAATTAGTCACCGTTCGCTTTTGAACGTCAGTTGTGTGGTGGTCATTTAGCGCCGCAGGGGCGATGGGGCCGTGACAGTTCCTTGAGATTGTATTGTTTAGCTCTAATTAGTTCGAAATTTGATTCGTGATTAGGGTCTGAGGAAAATTTGTGCAAATTGTATGGGGCTCAGTGGGAATGAGAGTTGGGGGCTGTTGGTAGTTTGAGTGGGTGTTGTGGACGGTTTGTCCACAGGCCGAGACGTTAATATAATTATCCGGAATAACAGGTTTAATTTGGTGCACAGCAGTAAGGACATGTATAATGAGCTATGATATTATTATCCGTATGACCCGAGGGCAGTGTATATGCGTGACCGCAACTGTCTGACGGCTGTCAACGCCGGTTGTACCGTTGTACTCTGTGCCGGAGAGGACGACGGAACGGCCTGATTTCAGCAACATAATAACTCACGCCCGCCGGCGATCATATTTCACCTTATCATCATTGATTAATCTGCCAGGAGGGCTTTTGATGGCTTTGCGATATTAATTTGTTAGGCGCCCGAGATAAAGGCATTAATTTTCCCTCTTTTGCACATAGCGCCCCCGAGGATCGCGCCCTGATTGCTTGCTTTCTTGCTTACTTCCTTGCTTGCTCTTGCTTCATCGAATTACATTCAATTTAATTCAGGAAACCGACAACAGCTTCTTCTCGGTTGCGTCCCAGTTCAAGTGTTAATAATTCCTCAATAACAGCGCCATATTACTATGGAATAAACACGTATACCAATTTTAACTAGCGTATGTATTTCAACAACCTGAATATATACTCGTGTCTTATGTTTTGTGGGTCCACATGACTTTATAAATAGAATTTAGACTGAATCATACTATACCAAAATTATTCATCATGGGCAAGAAATCAGTCAAAAGTACATCTGACTGGCTCCATCAACTTAGCCCCCGAAGTTCGACTTTTTTGAAAAAACCTATTGCGCCAGAAGGGCCTTAGCTAGCTCCACCTAGCGCCACAAAATTTAGAGCTAGCGCCCCTAAGGCGAGAAAGTTACGGGGGTTTGAAATTTCGGGGGGCCAAGTCGACGGTTGCCCCCCGAACTTTGATTTTTAAGTTTTTTCACTTGATTCGGATTCCCCTGAGCTAGCGCCACCTAGCGCCACCAATTTAAAAGCTAGCGCCACCCCCACAACCCTAGAAAATAAAAAATAAAATTTGACCCCAGCCCCCCGAAATCGGATTATTTTAATGAAATTGGGTGGAAATAATAGCTTAGAGCTAGCGCCAACCGAATATGAACAAAATTTTCTCTCAAAAAAATCTGGTGAAGAATTATTCACATCCAAATTTTGATACAAGAGCTTTCAGATCCCGTATGCGTATGATGAATTTCGTCGTATCGTATTCGAAAAATTCAATGTAAATAATGGAAAACAAATATATGTGCATACTCTTTTGGCACTGTAATTACTGAATTGTTGTTCAGTGGTAGTAATCATCACATGGTTCGCTTAAGAGGGAGAACAATAGAGGATTCGTTTTAAAGCCATAAATAATATTAAACGGAGCATTTTGGTACATAAGCAAAACAACAAACGATGTTAAAAAATTTTCCTGCATTATAACAATGTCTTCAGTTTTACTTATCACGATCAAGTATAATAAAGACAGTGGCGTATCCAGCTCTACATTGTTCCCCTGTTAATTTTAAAACTGTTTTACCTTGACAAATAAACCACCGATTTGAAAAAACTTTACAGCGTTATAAATACCTTCATAACCTTCATACTGCTAATTTACATTAATAATTAGAAAGCTAGCGCTAGTAAGGCAAAGGCGTACGGAGCGATTGTTTTTTTTGCCCCCGAATAATTTAAATTGTTGTAACTTGACAAATAAACCACCGATTTCAAAAAACTTGATGGCGTTATAAAGGCCTTCATACTGCTAATTGACATGAGTAATTAGAAAGCCAGCGCCAATAAGGCATAGGCGTACGTTGCGATTGATTTTTTACCAACGAATAATTTAAATTGTTCTAACTTGACAAATGAACCACCGATTTCAAAAGTGACAAGAGACTATTTTGACCTTAGTAATGTAAAAGTTTAAAGCATTGTTAACTTAAACTCTTTTAAACAAGAATTATTTTTTTTTCCGTGACAAATATAATTCTTGAGTCAAAAGAGCCTAAGCTAACAATGCTTTAAACGTTTACACTACTAAAGTCAAAATAGTCTCTTGTCACTTTGTTGAATTTTAATGTGAATAAATCGTTTTTCAAAGCCGCCTTCGATTTTTATTTAGTAAAATGGCTATTGGAATGGTTGATAAAACGAGTTTTCTGCAAAAAACTTTTAATGTGTTAGGAATTTCGATATGGTTGTTATAAGAAAAAATGATTTTTTTTCATTCTACATGGAATGACATATATACATGGGTTCCAATTTAGAATAAGAAAAATAAAGTGCTTTAAAGTTGGACACTAAATTGTGGACACCCTGTATAATTCATATCAATCAAACTTGGTAAACGGGACTATCAGACCTTATTTAATAAGTACCTTGTTTGATTTTATTACTGAGGCACTATTTTTATTTTTTAAACCAATAGTGCAAAACTGATTTTTTTTAGATCTTATTTTTTTTGCTGAAATCACTGATTTGCTTTTAATAAAATTATAGGAGTTTGTAGTTAACCATAAAAGGTACCCAAATAAGCAATAAAATATATAGGATGTAATTTAAAAAAAATATATTATCATGACGTCACACTTTTTTGGGACACCCTGTATAATCGAAATTTTTTTTATGACATACGCCTTAGGATACAAATGAAGTCTGCAAAATCTCAAAATCCTTACTTAATTAGTAATTGAGCCTTAGAAGACGGGAAGTTAGATGCAGGACCCTGTATAAAGGAAAAGTTTGAATCGACATAATGGTATACAATGTGAAGTGTTTTACTCACCTAAAAGAGGTTAAAATTTGTGTTTATCTATAATCGGATACTTCGGATAGTTAGAACAATTTAAATTATTCGAAGGTAAAAAATCAATCGCTACGTACGCCTCTGCCTTACTGGCGCTAGCTTTCTAATTACTCACGTCAATTAGCAGTATGAAGGCCTTTATTACGCCATTATATTAAAAATATGATCAATTTTAATCAACTTAAAAAAACAATGTTCACGATATTGTGTGATATGGAACCATACTGTATGGCCGATTTCTTTAGTTATAAGTTTGTATCTTAAATATGTATACTTATATTTCTTTCTTTGACGTTTTTACATGTACATCTATATTCTTGTATAATTGTCATTGTAAATAAATTGTTTATTATTATTATTATTATTATTATAAAGTTTTTTGAAATCGGTGGTTTATTTGTCAAGTTACAACAATTTAAATTATTCGGGGGCAAAAAAACAATCGCTCCGTACGCCTTTGCCTTACTGACGCCAGCTTTCTAATTATTAATGTCAATTAGCAGTATGAAGGCCTTTATAACGCTGTGAATTTTTTTTAAATCGGTGGTTTATTTGTCAAGTTAGAACAATTTAAATTATTCGGGTGTAAAAAATCAATCGCTCCGTACGCCTCTGCCTTACTGGCGCTAGCTTTCTGATTACTCATGTCAATTAGCAGCATGAAGGTATTTATAACGCTGTAAAGTTTTTTGAAATCGGTGGTTTATTTGTCAAGTTAAAACAATTTTAAAATTAACAGGGGAACAATGTAGAGCTGGGTACGCCACTGTCTTTATTATACTTGATCGTGATAAGTAAAACTGAAGACATTGTTATAATGCAGGAAAATTTTTTGACATCGTTTGTTGTTTTGCTTATGTACCAAAATGCTCCGTTTAATATTATTTATGGCTTTAAAATTAATCCCCTATTGTGCTCCCTCTTAAACGACCCATGTGATGATTACCACCACTGAACAATAATTCAGTAATTGCAGTGCCAAAAGAGTATGCACACATATTTGTTTTCCATTATTTACATTGAATTTTTCGAATACGATACGAAGAAATTCAGCATACGCATACGGGATCTGAAAGCTCTTCAAAATGTGGATGTGAATAATTCTTCACCAGATTTTTTTGAGAGAAAATTTTGTTCATATTCAATTGGCGCTAGCTCTAAGCTTTTATTTCCACCCAATTTCAGTAAAAAAATCCGATTTCCGGGTGCTGGGGTCAAATTTAATTTTTTATTTTCTAGGGTTGAGGGGGTGGCGCTAGCTTTTAAATTGGCGGCGCTAGGTGGCGCTAGCTTAGGGGAATCCGAATCAAGTGAAAAAACTTAAAAAATCAAAGTTCGGGGGGCAACCGTCGACTTGGCCCCCCGAAATTTCAAACCCCCGTAACTTTCTCGCCTTAGGGGCGCTAGCTCTAAATTTTGTGGCGCTAGGTGGCGCTAGCTAAGGCCCTTCTGGCGCAATAGGTTCGGGGGGCTAAGTTGATGGAGCCCATTTGTCTTGCACAGGAATAGTTTATCTTAAGTAACGTTCCCGGCGCATCCACCATAAAATAAATAATCAATTAGTTTATTTTAGATGTCTATAAAGCGACCGCTATAAACCAGCTAGCTGAGGATTTAAACCGTCGAATGGGATCAAAAATCGTTCCACTGTATATTTAATCATTTTCAAAACAGAATTAAATTGACGATTATATTTTTTTTATTTTATGTGTGCTGTCTGTCTCTTAGTGGACGCTGTACTTCAAAAACTAATAGATATTTTCAAATGAAACATTAAACTTAAGCCAACCTTAACTACCTGAAGAACTGAAAAGAATACATGGGTTTAAATTTTGTTTTTTTTTTCTATAACCTTTTTTTTAATATGAAAAAAATTAAATAATGATAAGTAACACTTGGTTGTTTTACGATATATTAAAAATTATTGATAGAATGACCGGTACTTCCCGATATTAGATATTTATGTACTAGTTTCGGTTATACGTTTTAACCATCCTTAGCAAAAAACTACTGATTTTATAAAGAGTATTTGTATTACAATAGAAAGTTTAAAAATATATACAGGGACTGACGAGAAACCTTTGGGGTTATATCTCGCTCATTTTTTATCCAATTTGTATACATGATCAGGACAAATCGTTTCAAAATCACTTCTATCACTGCACATCTACTTTTTGACAAAAGGCAAACTTTTTTTAATTGCAGGGTATATATTGTTTTAGAAGAAGAAAGAATAAAAAATGGAAATTCAAGTGACGAAAACAAATAATGAAGAATGTATTCGAGTTGCTCAAAGTTCCCTCCTTGCTGTGCCAGACCCTGTCGAAATCTTCTAGAAACGTTTGTCACTATATTCGGTACAAAAGTTGGAGATATTTCCTGACAGACTTGTACTATCCTTCTTAAAACTTCTGAGGTATCCGGAGGGGTCAAATAAACATTGCCTCTAATGTAACCCCATAAGAAGAAATCCAATGGTCTGGGGATCTAGGGGGCTATCGATCCAATCCATCGATCGCTAAAATTATTATTCAAAAAATCAACATTTATTCGTGCGTTATTCCGTCTTGAGGAAAACCGCCATTGGCAATTCATCCAAAAATTACTTATTTCGATTGATAACCGAGCATAATGTTATTTTTTTATTCAGAGTGCCGTCAATAAAAAAGAAATCCAGAAAAAACAAGAATGTTAAAAACTCATTCATATATTCAGGCTTCTTTTCGTCCGTATTTAATTTGCCATAATCGGTTCTATTATACGTAACTTGGTTCTTTTGACCAGTTTTGACAGTGAAATTAGTTCGATGAAAAACTTTGCTATTATTTCATTACCTAAAATAATCTTCTTAAATAATTGTACTTCTTCATCCCTCCATGAGCTGATTCATAAAAATGTGTTACTTCATGTAACCATGCAAACATCAATGCCGCGATAAAGGAAGTTATTACAAAAATTAGTACACATAGTTTGTTGCGGTAACCGTTCGGAATTCTGTTATTAAAGATGGCTTTCCATCACTCACACAACAGATCTGGTAATGTAACGTGTGTAAAGCGTTCCGATGATCGCGTGGGAGAGCGTCAATAATACATCGGAGTGGAACAGGGCTGCAGTCAGGGGTGGAATTTGATATCAATGATTGCCAGGCTACATGACGAGGGGATGTCGACCGCTCGTGATGAATCACAGGCAGAATACGGTCTGCGGTTGTATGTCATTTACAGGAATCATATGTGTTACTGCGAGTTCGAAACAATCATTTACTTTTAAAACGTGCCACGAAACAACAAGTTCCCCCTTTCGAAGGGAGGCGAACGTTTTATTTGCATCTCAAACCTCTCGAGGAGCCTTCACCCGCAGATTACTCCGGGAACGGGCCATCTCTCCCGTCAAATTAATACATCAAAGAAGCTCACGGTGACTAACAATAAATTTTTAATTAATTGAGTCCATCAATCTGGCGATCAATCAAAACTTCATTAATCACCTACACCGGGAGCATTAATAAGTTAACGCGTGCACTCCCTATCAGTTTCACATTTACAACTTAGTGACAGTATTAAAATAATAATATCTTGTTAAGCTAAATTATCTTAGTTTGACTGGAGATAATTGCCCATTTAGAGTTACGATTCCTATCCTGTCAAGTGAAACCGTACTATTTTAAAAATAAACTTAAAAAAAATATTTCCTATTGAAAACCAAAATAAAACTACCGTTTGAGTGATTAATTAAATTAAATTTATGTAGATTTTTATCAGCGCATTTCAATTTTTTCTTAACTCGCGTATTCTTAAACTTATGGACAAGGCAAACACTTTCATTTCTCAATTGAAAGTTGGTCGATTTTAAAAACCAAAATTAGTTTAAAAGAACACAATCAGGAATAATAAACTTCGCTTTAGAACAACGAAACTGTTGTCTGACTTCTTCGCAATCCATAGAGAAACAAACAAAATTAACACGCGAGTTGTGATGTTCACAATTGGAGTTATCGATGCCAAAGCTTTAGTGAAATGTTCATAAAAAGATTCTGAGATTTCTTTTCGCATTATTTAGACACCCGACTCCCTGTGTTATTTCACCCGAAATGTCTGAGGAATTATTTTCCCCAGAACATTATTAAACAGTAGATTGGGCTCGTGATTTATCCATTCTTCAATTTGTTTAATAAATTCTGAATTCATTTTCTTACAAATTTTCCTAACCTTCCTTTTATGTTCACGATAACGATATTTTTAATAGAACCTTCAATTTTTTTAAGTTAACAGCTATTGAATTTCGCTATTTAGGTGAAAATGTATGACCAGCGGCATTTCCTTAGAAAAAAAGTAAAAATATGTTCAGAATTTATCAATTGACCAAATTCCATTTACGTATTTTGCTGCTTCTTTGATTATTTTAGAGAATAAATACAAGAGTACAAATATGTTCAGAATTTAAAACCCACCATATTCCATTTACATTTACTACCATGCTACCTGGCAGAAGAAAATGTGAACATTATATATTGTTAAATACATATTAAAATAGCAGTAGCCATGACATAGTGAACAACTAAAACTATTAATTGCAGATTACAGATTTTTTATTTTAATTAACAGATCAAGCGAAATTTTACTATCGCAGCTAGAACATGCTAAGAATCATGTGAAAATGTCTGAAGAAAAATGACATGAAAGCCGTTTTTCGGCAAAATTCGGCAATTTTGTTGTACAAGCCAAAATATATCCAAATTTATAATAAAATTAACGATTAAATCAAAGAAATTATAACGACAAATAAGAACAACTGAAAAAATACTTATCACTGAAAGAACACTTGTTATCATGTACTAATTGCACAAAAAAAATCTCTGTTTTCTGCAATGAATGTACAAATACGCTCCTTCATATCAACGCGTAAGTATTCGGCAAGGTGAGTATAGTCATTGTCGCATTTTACAGCAAGTGTATCTGCGACAGGTGACTTCTAACGGTTATTTTGATTGAAGAAGTGTTATAGAAAGAGATTTTCAGCTTTTTTTTTTTTTTTTGGAGTACAATTTTTTTACTTTTGTCGCGCTAGAATTGTCATCCGTCCCACTGTGTGCCCGAAGCAATCGATGCTACGAGCTCTCTTAGTTTGGCGCTCACAAAGTGATATTGGTTTTTACAATTTTCAAACAATCTATTTAAAATCGGCGCTAGTAAAAAAAAAATCCTCCTAAAATTTGTTTTTTTCGTAACACGCACGTTCGTCAAATAGGAGATGATTGATTTATTCTTAGCATACGGATGCAAGCTCGAAATCCATGAACGTATCTCTTTGATTATATCGAAATTCTTTCTTTCTAAATCAATGGTTGTATTCATTTTCTCTACTCCCTCTTCACATTTTTAGGGGGCGGCAATTTACCTCGTGCCCCGGCGGCAATAAACCTTGGCGCGGCCCTGTGGATATTATTATTATGTGTATCGTAACCCATATCATTTTAATGTTTCGATATATTTGGTTTTATTAATTTTATTTTTTTTTCAATTTCATTTATGTTTGGTAATTAAATAGTTTTGTATTCTTCAGGCGAAAAAATGATTATTTCTTCAGGCGAAGAAATGAGTATTTCTTCAGGCATGATCATTTCTTCGTCTGAAAAAGCCGCAATGTGGCAAAACAATTGTTGCGACTTGCACTTTAAATATTTAAAAGGGTTATCGTGTATTATCTATAAGTTTATCAAAGTGACCATCCATTTTTGTTAGGTATTATTTAAAATAGCATACAATACCTGTGTAAACTTAATAGTATTAGCAAAAATAAACTTTATTATTATTATTATTACGATTATAGATTGGTTCTACGGTTCAATCTTTCCAGTTCAGTCTAAGTAAGAAATACCGAAGGTTTTATTATTTTTCACTAGTTTAATTACTCAGCATAATTTCGACAGTCGCAAACCAATAACGTACAAAATTTTAAAACAACAGTAAACATATAACTTCGAAATCCTATTAGTGTTGTTTGGACGTGTTCAAACTAAGTTTATTCTATTCTTTTAAAACGAATTTCTTAGCATTTAACTTTAAAGCAAAACCATATTGATAATAAATACATTTCGAAATGCGTGACTTGCTGGCCAATTAATAAATTTGTTTTTCTTTTTCAATTGGATATTATTTGTGTCTTCATATCGTTATCTTGTCACAGCTTTGATCTAAAAGCATTCCACAGTGTCCTTGCCAAATTATATTCCGGTTTCTTTATGTTGATATTATCATTTATTTCATTTTGAAACTTAATTTAAATTGCTTTGCGAAAGTTATTCTCGGTATATAGAAAGAATAGATCTCAATCAAAGTTATATTAAACATGAAACTATTTGTCACATGCACATTTTTAAATAATTCCAAATTCATCGTGGTCTTAGTCGAGAAAGTAGTTATTTGAATGTTAATTATTTTAAAACCTAAACAAGCCGGGAATTAATAATATTATTATTTTTCTTTATATAAACAAACAAGTTTAAGAAATACTATTATTTTATATATTCTGGGAATTTACGTTAAACAATGTTTTCCCTTCATTATGGTCCTATTACACTTTTGTAATAAGTTTTGCATAATCTGATTAATATAAAAATTCGATATTAAGATATTCAAATTGTCCCATTAAATAAAAATTGAAAACCCTTACCGGTTGCAGAAGCATTAAATAAATTTAAAAGCCACAAAAAGTAGCCTGAATATATAAATATTCGTCTTACAAAGACTAAAACCAAAAAACTTATTAAAACAACTCTTATTAGGTAGTATTTGTAGTAGTATTAGTTTTAAGTTTAATTTTAAGTAAAAAATTGTAATATTTGAATAGACGAATTTATGTAAAATGGGGATTCCCGTAAATGGATAAATAAATAAATAAATAAATTACTTACCTGGCCAATGACACGTCCGATGGTGAAACATACAAAATAAATTTGCATGTTATAAATAGTACTAATAACAAATTATTTGTAAGTTATCAGTTGTATTATTATTGAAATAACATTTGGATTAAGATAATTTATTTCTATATACTAAGGTGAGAATTATTTTCTGTGAAGTTTAAAGTTTTAAAATTTAATTTTAAATCATTTTTAGGTTAGAAATAAACGATCTTAATCCAATATAAATCCAATAATAGTACTAATAATAATTTGTACATTTCTTATAATCAATATTAGCACTATTATAACATGCACATTTCTTTTGTACCATTCAATATCCGACGTGCCATTAGCCAGTGAAGTACCACATGTATAAAAATTATTTAGATAAAGGGTGGCTTTGTATTTCGGAACGTACGTTGCAGGTTTGATACGTCGCATCACGTCTTCGCCACCAGTTGTTCATATGACATAAAGTCAACAACGTGCTGAACTAATCTAAGACCGTGATTTTGTTTATCATGGCCATGCCTTATTTAAATAATTTTTATACAATGTTAGTTGTTTTAATAACTTATTTGTAAAGAATCCATTTCTGCAAGTATTAGCTTTAAAATTTAAAAATTCAACCAGAATGAACCTATCTGTGAGGTACTGCTAAAAAAATTGACATATTATAGCTGGGAAAAAATTGACAACACTCCGAACATAAATTACAGAGAAGAAACTTACATCCGTCGATTCGAAAAATTGTAAAAAAATCATTTCTGCTGGAATTAGCGTAAAAATTTAAAAATTCAACCGGAATGAACCTATCTTTGATTTATTGATAGAATAATTGACATATTACAGCTGGGAAAAAAATGACAACACTCGGAACATAAAACTAAAGACAAAAGTCTGCGCAAGACTTCATTTTGCGAAAAGTTTGAAAATTTACATTTTCAGGCTACGTTTCGTCATTATTGATTCGATATCAGTTTAATACGTTTGGAATCACTCATGAACCAGAATTAAATTATTTGACAAATGGATATCAGTACCATATTCAATAACAGGACGTTAGAATAATTTCAATTATTCCGTAATAAATTGTAAATGTGATCATGAATTATTAGCAAAATTTAAATAGCTTCGTTTGCTATTAAATATTATCAGGATTAATACCGAAACCCGTTGAACGTGTAATTCACGGTGGTTTGCGTGTATAATTAATTCGTACACAATATAGGACCAACGCATATGAATCATTTGTACGAATACAAATACGTTACAGAAGCTTCATTAATCAATGTCGCATGGAGAAATTTTCACATTTAGCAAGAATTTAGCAAGAAAGTGTAAAACTATATTTTTTCACAGCCAATTTTTAATATTTTTCTCGGCTTTATTTAATTTATTGATAATTTTTCTCACTATTTCAATTTTCATTGATTTATTGTGTACAAACAGCAGCATTTAGCATAATTATGTAACTTGGTTAAGGGGGACTTACACCTTGTCGATTTTTTTTCTTTCATTTTTCTAATCTAAAGGGTCTTAGAAATGAGCCTGTAAAAGGGTTTGTCAGATTTCTCTTCACTTCGAGAGTTACAGCTAGTTAAACATGACGGCGCATGACCGATTCGCGTGTTCCTGGGTCGCGCCTGAGTGTCCATGCTTGTTTTTGAGTTTTTTATTGTGAAGTGGGCCGTAAAGGGTCACGTGAACGTAATTACCGAGTGTTTCGACCCAAAAAAACATAAGCCGTCGAATCCAAAAGAAGAAGACGTACGTCAGCATATCAGCGCAGAAGCTCAAAAACAGGCATCTACTAGAAGCCCCAATCACATCTGAATTCATTTACTGCATTCTAGAGTTTGTCTCAGTTTTTACTGCAATCTCTCAATTCGTTGTTTGCAAAGAGTATCATAGTAACATCTATTTTTTACAAGAAAAACGGTACCGTACGTTTTTCGTCGTTTGGAGTATGTACGTACAGGACGGCAAACGTAACTTGCCGTTGGGCAGTGGCAAAATTGTGGGCGGAACCTTCGAAGGGCGCTCTCGATAGATTTCGTGAAGAGGTCGCGCGCCTTGTACATTCATTTTCAAAAGTGACAGTGCAATGGTTGGTGGAGAAGAGCGCCCGATAGAGTTGTAAATGAATAGCGCACACGAAGAATATGTGCTTGTTTATTACAGAGACTGTACTCGGCTGGCTGTAGAGAGAGAGTTTTCACTTGCTCTCTGCGCGTTTGGCCAAGTTATATTTGGCGTCCTGTACACTCATTGGTTATTTTAGTAGGAAAGTTGTCGATTCGATGATAAAATCTAATTTTTGCCAATTCTGTGAAAATCATAAGCACTTATCATCAGATGATTTGCTAGATCGATATTTAGGAGCTCATGTTGGAAACAGCAATGAGTCTTGAATAGTTGCATTTTGTTGATCGCGCCTAAACATTTGCATTCCGTGAACAGTGTGGTTGAAATCACAACTCATTTGGCTGTTATAACTTTTATTAAAGGACAGAAGGGAATATTCAAAGTAATGAACACCTTGTGGATCACATTCGTGGAGGCGTGCGCCACTCAACTAAACTCACTACGAATCGATCGCGCCGAGCGAAAGGTGAGCCACGCGGCAAAATGAGCAATAATTCAACAAAGAGAAGAGCAAGTGACCCATCGTGAATTTCATCTTCACCAGGAAGGCTAACTATACGGACCTGCATTGCAGATTAATCGCAAGTCCCATCATTTACACGTTGTAATGTTCTAAAACTTCAAACGGGTTTTCCCAAAAGTTGCATTTTTCAAACTGGTGTACACGATTACAGGAGAACAACTGAACGTATCGCGATATTTTTTTTTATAATCTACAGTCAACACTTGGCAAGGTACCGATTGTTCATTTTTAGAAAATTCCAGATTGCTGATTTTTGATAGCTTCAAGAAGGATAAAAAAACTAGAAAAAATGACTTTTTTCGAAAAATGTCCGCCATTTTGCGAAAAATCGTATTTTGAAAAAGTGAACGATCGGGACCTTGCTGACATAACAACAATGAAAAGTCTTGTTGAAAATTATATTTTAGATAACTAGGGTCGACCCAATCTTGTACACCGTATGACAGGGGCGCTGTCAATGCCATCTCCAGGTCTTCAAAGTCAACATTGACACGTAAAAAAATCATGTGTGAAATTCAATTGATCTACAATAACTTTAAAAAAGTTTCCTAGAGAAATCTTCTCTAGTTTTCTTACAATAAATTCTTGAAAATTGGCTCCGCAATTGTCCTAAAAGATGTAAGTCCCCCTTAAAAAACTGCAGCTGTGCAGCTTTTGATGTGCTATATCCTTCATATATAATTCAAAGTTGGAAAAGATTGTACGAGCATTTGTAAACAAAAAGTTTATAAGTTTGAACCAAACACAAATATTGAAAGTCTGTCCAACATTTTAACTGATTGGTCTTACAATATGCATAAATCAGACGGTAGTGAATATAAAGTACCGATCGTGAAAAAATAATGGAATATAAGAACAAAATTACTCCGAAAAATGGTGAGGTGGCCATCATATTACTTTCTCCGATTTGGTAGTATTATTTATATTTACGCGTTCATTGTTTATTTTTAATTTAAATCATGTTTTAAATTTTCATACAGCGTTTTGTAGAATCGGATGAAACTGACGTTTAAACCGTCAAATTTATGAAAGCTAGAATTGACAAATTATACTTTAAATTCTAATAGTCAGTTTACTCAAAAACTAAAGAGATTTCGAAAAATACTTATTCTTTATAAGTTGTTCATTTTGGAATTCTCCGCAATTATTATTAAAATAAATTTGCTGTAACTATTATCGTTTCATAATTATAAACCAAAAATGACAACATCAAAATTATTAACTATTATTTTTCAAAAACCAGACATTTTACGAAAAATATTTTCAAACAAAAGATGTTAATTTATTTGTTGTCTTCAAGTTTTGTTCAAGTGCTTTTATAGTATTTTTCATATTTAAAAAAATATCGGAGAAAAACAAAAAACGGTTAAGGTAAATACCCACTTCCGGTGTACAAAATTTTACCAAAAGCTTTTCAGTTCTTTAGATTATCAAATAAGGCTCATGTTCAAAGTTTGATGTTAATTGATGTAGTAGTTTTTGCGCATTTTAATTTATATCGATCGTCTGCGACATAACCTAAAATTGTGGCACGTAAGTTCAGTTAAATAGTCAGTTTACTCAGAAACCAAAGAGATTTCGAAAAAACTTATTATATATAAGTTGTTTGAATTGGCATTCTTTACAATTGTTAATCATATTAATTTGCTGTAACTATTATCGTTTCATAATTATAATTCAAAAATAAAAAAAAAAATATAATAATTTTTTTTCTCCAATAAAAATGATTTTATGAAAAATATATTCATTTTTTCGTTGTCTTCTAAATTTATTTGAATGTTTTCGTAAAATTTTCCATATTTAAAAAAAAAATATTGGAAAAAAACAAAAAACGGTTAAGGTAAACACCCACTTCCGGCGTACAGAATTTTACCAAAAGCTTTTCAGTTCTTCGAATTGTCAAATAAAGCTTATGTTTAAAGTTTCATGTTGTTCTATTAGTTTTTGAGACACACACACACAGACACAATTTTTTTTCCCAGAAATTGTTGAAATAGCATCTAGGGACCCCAAAACGGATATTTCCGTAAAAAAAAATTTTGAAAAAAAAATCACGATCACAATACTTTCTCGTACTTCGTAACGGAGAAAGTAAAAATGTATCTTAATGAATTTAAAATTAAAATTACTTTCAACCCCAAAGATATGCGCTTCAAAGTTGCTAGAGATGCCAAAAGTGCCAAAAGAAGGCAATTACAAGCTTTCGCGGAAAAAGAAGAAGTAGTTCTACAGCGCTGACGTCCGAATAATTGTACAAGATTATATCTATAATTTATGGGGTGAAAATCCACCGAATGGCCTTCAAAGAAAGTGTTATCATATCGCGGCTGTCGAATTAGCATGGCCCAGAGGGCGAAGGTGCGGATTGTACAACATATTTTTTTATAGAAGAAATTGATCATGACAATAAAATCCTATTTACACTAAAACAACTTAAGGGGGTTTAACAAAACATCTGAACCTAAGTGGCTTCTTCCGAATATAGTTAATCAAAAAGTGTACAGGTCGCCTCTTCAAAAAATTGTCACAAAAAGATGACCCAACTTAAGATCTAATTGACTTTTTTGGCGTGCGAGAACAAAACGAACAGTTACACAAAAAGTTATTGGCAAGTGGACAAAATGTTCTGCTAAAGAAATTGGCTCGGCAACAAAAATAAAGATTACCAATCGATCGTACCACTTCGATAAGTTTGCGGTGAGGCTCGTTCAGGAGTCGAGGAGCCGCAAATTATTAAAATAGCGGACCATAGCACTGCGGAATCTATCAAGCCGTATTTACAATTGTCAAAGACACTATGAAAAAATTGTTTAGTCATTTAAGAGCCGAGGATGATACTGCAACTACATCTAGAGTTGTGCGAAGGACTCGAGACGTGTAGCGCAGTGATCATCTTAAATTCCATTGGCTCCGGAGATTTGTTGTCGCGTTCTCCAAATACTTTCTTACTCTGCGCAAACTTTACCTCGATTGCTCGGTAATACTGTACAGCTTCATCTAATGATTATGCAACTTTTAACCCTTTGCACTTGTGGCCTTTTTCGCTCGGGCGAACTAGCAACTCGAGACGATTTCGGCTGTATCGGGGAAGTGTTTTACAGGTACTTTAAAATTGGGAAAAAAGTACGAATGGCCTGAATTGGGACGACCTTGAATGACCTTGACCTTGTATATAAAGTTGCCTTACGTTAAAGTGGTATCAAATACTGTAAATTGGGCGACACGATTTTTCATATAAGCAACTTTTACTCTTTTAAAATCCGAAATTAGTTTTAAATTTCTACAAATTTCAAACTGTTTTATCGTAAAACTTTATCAGACATTATTTTTGTAATTAGTACCAATAAATCGTGTTTTTATTCAGTTTTACGTGATATAAAATTCATTCGGAAAACATTTCAAAATGTGATAAAAATAATATTTATTTCCGGTGCAATTTTTGCTTGAAACTCATCAGTTAAAATCAGTTTACTTGAATGCCCGAATACGCCATAATGGTTTAGAATGATGATTCCAAAATTTAAATTTAGGGGGTTTATAAGTGTTGCGAACATGAATCCGTTATTATTATTATTTTTTAAACTGACTTTATTTTTGCCCGATTTTCGACCCGCTTGGCCACATTTCTCGCGTTTCCGGACACTGTGCGCCGTAGAGGCGCCGCTCGAGTGCAAAGGGTTAATAGTTAAATTGAATGTTTAATTTTAATATCTATCAAAATAAATCATTAGTTTGCATAGAGAAGGTTTTGTGAAATATTCAAATCTATTACCACTCATGAATAAAAGTTATCACAAATTTACACTTCGCCCTCCCCAGCAATATGATTTCAGTGTCATGATTGGGCAAATTTGTTATCGTTAATTTTTAATTTAATTGATAATTCTTGCAAGAATGGAGTTGTAAAGTGAATTTCTTTTGAATTCTGTTAATATCAACAAAAAGGAAAACAATTAGCAATTTGTATTTTCATATGTGAATTCATTTGGGTTAAACATGTTTACCTGTTTATAATTGGATTCGTGTATTTCCATTATAACACACAAAAGCACAAATATAATACGTATTTGCAGTTATTTCCCATATTAAAAAAAGAAAACACAAATAACACTTGGAAACTTATAAAGTCAATACTTGATAGCATCAGGCAATTAAACACCGTTACATAAGCACCGCATTCGTGTTATATTCTTGTCGGTGTAAATGCATTGTATACAACAATAAACGAGGGCTTGAATAATTCAAGTGGCTGACTTCAATGAGCCGACCGAAAATTGTACATCACTCCGTGTAATTGCGTTTTCATGATTTATCCGTCGGATCTAATCGTTATCAAATTATTTTAATGCAATCACGTCAATTACATGATGTTAGGATTCTATTTTCGTATTTGTATAATTATTCTTCAATTTTAAATAATTCAATCAAACATATGTTTATGTACAGGGTCTTCCATTTTAAATTGCCATCCCAAATATTTCAAAACCTGAGCAACATGGCAAAACATTTTTCAGATAAAAGTTCTAGGGTTTGAAGTGGGACATATGTTGGTGACGTTGAAAATGACCTTGGCATTAATTTTCAAGGTCAAACGAAGGTCAACTTTCATTTTTCAAATAGAACCCCCTATTTTTTTATTGCGGGATCGTATTCTATGGGAAAAAATACAAATTTTCTGTAGAAAACGTTTGATTGTAATTTTTTATTCAAGGGTATCTATGAATATGATACAAATCTGAACATCAACACTGACAGCGGGGGTGTTATCAGCTTAATTTTAACAAATCGCCCTGCCGTGCGGGGTGTGACGGTTTTTTAGTGACATTGACGTTCTAAGTTTCTGTAGCGTGCGACGTTCTACAGAAATGGACCAATTTGATTGGTTGTTTATTTATGAAAGCACTTATCACATTAACGGCCACGTAAATAAGCAAACTTACAGATACTGGGCTTCTGATAATCTGATAGAACTTCATCAAAAACCACTGCACTGGTCTAAAGTTGTCGTTTGTGCTGCCATAACAAATCAAGGAATTATTGGCTTACATTTTTTTGAGGGTGGCCAAGGCCGCGCTCAGACCGTAATTCTGATCGATATTGCCATAAGATCCGGACTTCAGAAATGCAAAACCAGATTGGCTACAACCGAAACACATTTTTCTAGCAAGATGGAGCCACTTCCCATGTCACAAATTTCTAATACACCCTTTACAAGGAACAGAGATGAAATATTTTAGACGGGTCCTAGGAATAACAAGAAAAGACAAAATGAGAAACATTTATATTGTAGAGAAAGTAGGAGTAGAATCAGTTAAGTGTATGAAGCCAAAAACCAGACGTGAAGAAATAGGGGAAGACCGAAGCAGACGTGGAGTAAAATGATCGATAACCTACTACGAGACAGAGGCGAACCTTGGAAAGAAGCAGCAGTGCTAGCAAAAGACAGGAAAGAATGGAGGAAATACATTTACGGAGGAATGAATGAAAATGTAAAATAAATACAGTGTGCGCCTAAAATATGGAATAAATTCAGTAAAACCGAAATAAAATATTTTGGAAAAACACGTTGATTTTGTTTGATAAAAATACACATTTTTGCATGAAAGCCGGTTTTAAACCATCAAAAAACCACAAAATGCACTTTTTTTCAAACACCCATAACTTTGTGCCAAATCGTCGTAAGAACTTCGTTTTTTGAGTCCTGTACAGGTAATTGAACACATTTCAATGCTCTTTTGGTGGATCGAGTCGACACATTTTTTTCAACTCGGTACACGTTGCCAAAGTTGGACGTGTTTTGGCCCAAAAACGTGTTTTTTGTTCGGGGGTTGAAGGATTCGAAAAGGGATCATCCCAATCTGAGTTTACCCTCTTAAAGTAGAGCCAAAATGGGATTTTTTCCCGACAGAATCATCCAATATGGTTGAAAAGTTAGTGATGTGCGAAAAACCTCAATATGCACTTTTTTTCAAACACCCATAACTTGGTGCCAAATCGTCGAAGGAACTTCCTTCTTTGAGTCCTGCATATGGAATTGATCAGATTTTAATGCCTTTATGGTGGATCGAGTCGACGATTTTTTTCTAACTCGGTAAACATCGTCAAAGTTGGATTGCTGAAAAACTATTTTTTTTCTCAGTGGTGCTAGAGGAGGCCGGAAGGGGTTATGCTTAAGTTCTCATGCATGACTTTAAAGAAGACACTTTAAAGTGTTTCGCCCTCAAAGATTCATCACAATCGATTGAAAATATGCCGAGTTATAGCGGTTTGAAAATGGTCGAAATTTCACGAATTTCAAGTGTTCAATTTTTTTCTACCAGTGTATGCTGTAATGTTCATAAAGTGTTCCAATTGTAGGTGGGCGCAAAAATATTTCTTTTTTGTGAGTCGACTCATTGTAAAGAGTGGACTTAACAGAGTCGACCCTTTTCACGACTCTTCTTTCTATTTAAAAAGCAGAAGGTATGTTAATATCAATTTTATATTTTACAAAATGATGAGCAAAAGAAGAGGCCCTCACTTCTAAAAATGTATGAATCAAAATGAGTCAGGAAATTTGGACAGGAGTCACTTGACCCATCTCTAATTCACAATTAGCATAATTTAAATAATTTTAAATTAAATAAATGCTTGTAGATCCTATTTAATTCCGAATTGCTAATATCAGCATGAAGTAGAATTTAATTTTATATATTTTTTTAATATTCAACGCGTGGAAACAGATACACATTTTAATGGGAAGCTTTTTTTGTTGTTTTCTTTTATAAGGTAGGCATGATATCATTTTCTTTATAAAATGTCTTTCCAATTATATACAAATTAGCTTCTTGGTAGTGTGGAATTCTCACAGAAAAATTGTATACATACCATTACTGAAACTGAATAAATTTATTGAAATTGCTTTTAAATCGAATCGTTAAATAAAACACGCTCACTGAAAATAAATAAGGAGAGATTATTTCGATACAACAATGGCTTGTTTCTTATTAATTTTAAATATTACTGAAACTCCATTGTACACTTCTTTTTTGAATGGATATTATCCGCCGTCTTCGCGGATTTAATTCGAATCAATGCGTACAGTTTTCGGGTTTTTCTTCCGACAGATTCATACCCCTTGACGTCTGCTTTATATTTTTTACTCCCCGTCTCCGTCTTATCTCGCGCGCGTCTCCCCATTTCCGCTCGCCAGTTCTCAATTTAACAGTTTCCGCGCGCTAATTGGCGCCATCTTTTAATCTAATCGCTCGGGCCCCTCGAGTTTTAAAGTCCCGGAAGTTTGAGCCGGCTGCCGTTTTCAAAAAGGAGTTGAATTAAATTTTAATCAATGGAACTGCACTAACACCACACTTAAGTTTGAAATATCAAAAAGTTTCTTTCAGGTGGTAGAAAATACAAGTTGTGATTTTATAATTTGTCCACCATTAAGTCTTTTTGAGTATTAAACAATATTGATGCAACTTTCTTTTGTATTTTCATTTTTACTTTCTCCGTTACGAAGTTCGGTATTACTAAGTATTATGATCGTGAAAATTTGAACAAAAAAAAAATGAACGGAAACATCTGTCTTGAGGTCCCTAGAGGCGACATCAATGATTTCTGGAAACAGATAAATATTTTTCCATAAACCCAAAAAAATGTTTTAAAACCGGGCATTTCTTAAGAACTAAAGTTTTGAGGCCCCTAGAGGCGACATCAATGATTTCTGGAAATAGATAAATGTTTTTCTATTAACACAAAAAATGTTTTAAAAACTGGCATTTCTCAAGAACTAAAGGTATTTCAATACAATTACTACAATATTTAAAATGCTGAAATTCAGGTATGCAAGCAGAATGCAAAAATTGGTAACATGATTGAGGAAAATTGAAGTTAATTAACAAATTATCAATATTGACATTGTTGATGATTTGTAAATAGAGTCGTGTGGAAATGTTGTGGTCAATCAGTGTAACATCAAAGGTAATCGAGAAATATACACATTTTCCTTCCCCATTACTCGCTTAAAAAAACACAAATACATGAGGAAAATCGTGGGGATCCGTCGCGTCTCCCGTAGCGGAATTGCCGCCACCGCAAATGAAGTTTGATGCCAACCGAGAGCACTGATCTCAATGGAAAGGAAGCTGTTGACGTGATACCTTGCGGTTTGACAAAAGACACCTTTCACTATTTCCGAGGAAACCTTAACAGCTTCAATAATGATGGCACCAAGCGGAGCGAACGGCATTATTCAAATTGAAATGTATTACACGAACAAAGATCTACGCTGAAAGAGTACAATAAAAACATACATATATTCCAAATATATATTTATATTTGCATTGAGATAAAATATTTTATCAAAAGATATAAATTATAATAACCTAAATGGAACTTAACTCTTTGGTGGACAGTCGAATTATGAGTTATTATCAGAAATTTTATTCTTGTGAAATTCATACTAAACTTCAATTTATTGTAGCTATACGTGATGGTCCTCACTGGCTCCCTCTCTTTTCCTACCTAGAAAACTCTCTAAATGTATAGATATACATGATGATAAATCACTTGTGGCTTGACCAAGCAGTAAAATTGCAGCTATATCATTAATGTTATTAAATTTGACCGACGAAGATATTTTTACAAGCAGTAGTGGCAGATGACCAAGCAGGCAACGCTAATTTTCACAATTTATAAATTGTGAAAAAAATGAAAAAAACATTTTTTACATGTTTGGTTATAACACATGTTGGGACAAGTATAAGCTTGTCTGCATGTGTAAATCCCATTTTCTGTAACATATGCCTCCTTCCGAACTGAAACGAGATTTCAACTCCGGTGTTGGAGACTTTTTCTAAAACCAACATATGGATAAATAATTATAAATGAAAAATGAAAACCCCCACCCGTTGCTGAAGCAACACAGATAAAATTTAAATACTAGAATTATAATAAATGTGTTGGTTGGAGTTCATAGACACGTGTTTACTATTACAAATAATTACGGTGCTCTTCCTTCCGGGAAAAGTCGTCTAGAGTCTTGTTCATTGACTTTTAGGCTACGTCCTCTCTGGGTGACGATCAAAATTTCTTAGCGATCTTATTTGCGCCATTCCACAGTGGGGCCAAACCGAAAAAACACGGACGAAAGTCGAAAAAAATGAATGTTTCCAATGGTGATTTTTCAACTTAAGATTGACTACAGTAGTCCCTAGTTAAACCTAATTCACTCATAATAGGCCCCAAACTCGACTACAGCAGTGCAGATATCAAGTGAAACATATCATTCGTGCGAGCAATCAGTGTTAGATTTAGAATAGAGAAACGGAGACGCGTGTTTAAATAAGCCAAAATTTTTGGAAGTATCATCAATTCCATTCAATTAAAATGGAATCAACTCATATAAGTAGTAATAATATTATAACCATTTTTCGCATCTTATTAAATAATATAAATGTTGTTAAATCGTTTTTGATTGAGAAAGTTATCTATTATTCCTCCGTACACCAATCTTGGGCAGAATCTATGCACTTTAAAAAAATCGTGTCCACCATATTGGATCCGCCATATTGAATTTTGCAATTCTGAGTTCAGATTCGTGATCAGCGACACCGAAAATCCCCGAATCATCAATTTGTAGACGATTACTTTACTTTTTCGACTTTCGTCCGCGTTTTTTCGATTTGGCCCCACTGTGCATTCTACTATTTATCAAGCGATTGCTGCAAATATTTTATTATAAAAGAGGACTTTAACTTGCCTCTTCTAATTTTTCTAAATGTAATTTTTAATTTAGTTCAATTACAGATCACCACGTAGTAACGGACGCGCCCTTAATTTAATTATTTTATTATTTTCATTTCCTTGTTTTGATAGTGAACAGTTTGTTTACATTTTTCAGGTAACAACTTTTGACGATTTCCTTTCTTTCTTAATCTTTCCACGATTTATCCTTTAGATCTTCTTTATTCTATTGCTTGCAGAATTTTACACAGTTCTTTCCTATCAACGTTTGTCTCTAATTCATTCCTTTCTATTCGATGATTTTTCCCGATTACGAGTTACAAGTATAATGGTATTTATCTTCGTCTCCATTATTCATTTACAGATAATGTAAATACCATTATACTTATAACTTCGTAATCAGGAAAAATCATCGAATATATTTAAAACGTTGAAGGCGTATTCATTCCTAAAAACACCGACTCGGATACGGCAGGTTAACGCTTAATATTGCCCTCGACCGTCGTCTACGATATCTAAAAATAGCTAGATTGGAAGTGTGAATATGTACTCGAGTGGAACCGAAACTGTGTGGCCTCTGTGGTGCAATTGGTAGCATCCCAGACCGGAGATCTGGAGGTAGCAGGTGCGATCCCCGTTAAAGGCATGTTCATACTTTTGATTCAGCTATATACGAAGAGTCTTCGTCTCCACTATTTATTTACAAATAATGTAAATGCCATTATCATTCCTTTCTGTTCCAGCGTTTTAACCAGAGTGTTGTTCCATGTTTCCCTTGGCCTTCCTCTTTGAATTTCTTTCCACAGGATCTCGCTCCTCAAGCTATTTATTACTTGTCTATCTTTGTTCTTTCGGTTTAGGTTTAACTGTCCTTCCTATAATTTCTTCTGCGTGTCTCTCGTTTCCAAGTTTCCTTTGTGACTCTTTCTGTTTGTCTTAGAAATTTTATTTCTAGCCCCTGTATTCTTGAGTTTTATCTTGTGTTCATTGCCCATGTTTCGCTTCCATTCGTCAGTATTGGTATGTATATTCAGTTAAACAGAGTTGTCGTCGTTCTCTTCATTATTTCTATGTTGTTTATGAAGTCGTTCCTTGCGACTTGAAGTCATTCTTTCGTTTGCTGTCTATTATTGTCCCCAGGTATTTAATCCCTTCTACTTGTTTCAGCTCCTCTCCACTTACTTTACAATTTACCCTTTTATCTTGCTTGGCCACCACCATCATTTTTGTCTTTTTTTGTTGATACTCATTTTTCTTTTACCGAGCGCCTAGTTCCATATTTTCAGTTTTTCATTTAGTAACTTCTCTGTCCTTCCAAATATCACTATATCATCGAACGAGCATTCCTTTTTTATATAATAAATGGATATACACTGGTGGCAAAAAAAATGAAACACTTGAAATTCGTGAAAGTTTGACCATTTTCAAACCGCCATAACTCGGCGTATTTATAATAGATTGTGATGAATCTTTGAGGACTAAAAACTTTGAAGTGTCTTCTTTAAAGTCATGCATGCGAATGTAAGCGTAACCCCTTCCACCCCCCTCTGGGGCCCCGCGAATTTTTTTTTTCAGGAAACCATATCCAATTTTGACGATGTCTACGGAGTAGTTGTCGGTTCAATCCACCATAAACGCATTAAAATGTTATCAATTCTCTATGCAGGACTCAAAGAACGAAGTTCCTACGATGATTTGGCTCCAAGTTATGGGTATTTGAAAAAAGTCGAGTCGACACATTTTTTTCAACTCGGTACACGTTGCCAAAGTTTGACGTTTTTTTGTCCAAAAACGTGTTTGTTTTTGTTCGTGGATTGAAGGGTTCGAAAAGGGATCATTCCAATCTGAGTTTACTCCCTAAAGTAGAGCCAAAATGGGACTTTTTCCCGAAATAATCATCAAATTTGGTTGAAAAATCAGGAAATTTTAATGCCTTTATGGTGGATCGAGTCGACAAAATGTTTCCTACTTCGTATACATCGTCAAAGTTGGACATGGTTTCCTGAAAAAACTTTTTTTTTCACAAGGATGCTAGAGGGGGGCGGAAGGGGCTACGCTTAAGTTTGCATGCATGACTTTAAAGAAGACACTTCAAAGTTTTTCGCCTTCAAAGATTCATCAAAATCTATTGAAAATACGTTGAGTTATGGCGGTTTGAAAATGGTAGAAATTTTACGAATTTCAAGTGTTTCATTTTTTTTCCTTCAGGATATGTACTGGGTTCCCCATAATAGGCTACCCATTTTAATATTCGAATTAATTTTTTTTCAGTTAACAAAACAAACTTTTTATTATATTAAATTACAGCTAACTCTTTGGGATTTATGATAACATAAATATTTGGCTAATTTAATTCTAACTTTTAAAAATCACGTCTTCTAAATGACCACCAACTTCAACACATTTTTCAATATTAGATAAAAAGTGGTTCATTACACGGCGTAGGAAACCTTTGTCTATTCCTTCAACTTCTTCACGAATTTTGACTTTTAGTTCCTCGATTGTACCTGGACGAGTCGCAAACACTTTGGCTTTTAAATATTCCCACAGGAAAAAATCGGGTGCCGTTAAGTCGAGAGGCCTCGAAGGCCAAGGCAAATTTCCGAATCGAGAAATGAGTCGGCCATTAAACGTTTCTCGCAGAACCCGCATTGAGTTTCTGGCGGTATGAGCTGTTGCCCCATCTTGTTGGAATAGTAAGGCATTGTTTAGTAATCCCCGTCTATTTAATTCTGGAATGAGGAATGTCTCTAGCATGTTTATGTAGCGCTCGGATGTTACTGTTACAGCGCGGTTATTTTCATCCTCAAAAAAATATGGACCAATAATACCAAAAGATCTTACTCCACACCACACAACAACTTTTGGATTATGGAGGTTCTGTGTAAAGTTTTCACGAGGATTTTCATTTGACCAGTATCTAAAATTCTGTTTATTAACCATGCCGTTCAAATAAAAATTTGCTTCGTCGCTCATTAAGAGACTGTGAATTGCTCCTTGATGTAAATTCAAAAATTCTTGACAAAATGCTAATCTTGCTTCTTTATCTTGATTTATAAGTTGCTGTGCCATTTGGTATTTATAGGGATGAAATTTTAAATCTCTGAAGAATTCGATCTAAGCTTCCCTTTGATATTCCTAGGATAAGGATTTATTGATTAGAAGTCCTAAAACTTCTCGTAAACGCAATTCTAACTCGTTCAATATTTTCTGGTGTACGAACTGTTCTTCGACGTCCAGGCTTCTTCAAATTTTGAATAGAACTATTTTCACGCCAATGACGAACCCATAACTTAACAGTTTTACGATTTGGCGCGTGACCTTTATTGTTGTTATTAAACTGACGCCGGAATGCACGCCTAACTTCTTCTATCGAATTGCTTCTTATGTAAGTTTCTACACAAAACACACGTTGTTGGACTGAGTAATCCATGAAAGTTAAATAATTATGATGAAAACTGACAAACTTCTCGTAGGAAAATAACGTTCCACAAAATTATTAATATAAAACTTATATGTGATAGATGCCTACTTGATCAATAATTAACTTACATCCCAAAGACTACAGAACATAATCCCACAGAGATAAACTTATTTAGTTATCTCGTAGGGAATTAATTAATAAAATAAAATGGGTAGTCGATAATGGGGAACCCTGTATAAGCAATTAAAACAAAAATAAATATGTTAAAACAACAAACAAGAATAGATTAAAACAATTACACAAATAAATACAAGAAAACGAAATGTAGCCTGAATATATGAATATTCAACCTGTTCGTTAATCTGCAAGCAAAAAATTAATTCTTACTAAGACTATAAACAAATAACCTATTGAAACAACTACTTCCCTGGCTAGTGCCACGCCGGATATTGAATGATACAAAAGAAATTTGCATGTTATTACTAGTACTACTAGATAATAACATTGGTTTAAGATCGTTTATTTCTACATACAAGACTAACTTTGAAAATTATTCTAAAATGAAATGTGAAACTTTAAACTGTAAATGTTATTATTAAAATGAAAAAACCAGAAAACATTTTGACAAGGACACACAGTGCTAAACTTATCTAGTGTTACTAGATGAAACAAATTTGATAATAACTAAAAATACCACTGAATTAAAAAATATATGAAAATTAAGTAATTGGCCATCTGCAGACGCGTTTCGAGATTTATCTCTCATCAGTGCAGCTTCGCATTTAACGAACAGGTTGAATATTCACATATTCAGGCTACATTTCGTTTTCTTGTATTTATCTAATGCTTTCTGCAACAAGTAAAGTTGTTTCTAATTTGTTTAATTACACAAATAGTTATAAAAAAATTTAATGCAGAATAATCCCCTCAACTGTATGCATTACAAACCAAAAGTTCCTTAATCGCTTTATTAAACGCTTTAGATGGTAAATCCTTGATTTCCTGCGGCAACATAATAATATCTCACACCAGTGTGATATTGAGAGAGTCGAAAAATGTTTCCATTTTGTCTAGTATAGTGATAATTTATACTGGGATAAGCATAGTACGAATTAGGGTGTTTTTTTTTAAATATAATAAACGTTCAAGGGGCATACAAACACGGCAAAATTATTTCTCCATATCTTTGAATACCTGTCGACAGTCCTCGATGTAACCGTATTCACACACTATCCTTAAAGACCTTACGTTGAAAACTAAAAATCCGGTGCCTAATCGCGCAAGAGTGCAAAAAATAAAATTTATTCCGCAGAAATTATAACCACGAGTCGTATTTCTTTACGAAAAAATCTTATACTGAATAAAAACCAAAGTAACATATTAGCGTACACTTTATTGACATTTCTTGTTATATAATAACCATTAAGTTTAATAAAACATATTGCTCTAATGAGTCAAAATTCTTGCGATAATAGAGCAACAATCGCATAATGTACCAGTTTATGCATTACCTTTGCTGTATTTTGTAAGGAGTATCGAATCGCTTAAGCTTTTGCAAGTAATCAAAATTACTCTCAATAATTTCAAATCATTCAGATTGTTGTCATAGTGTAGGTAAATAAAGTTTATCCAGTTGCAAACTTGTATCTACCTTTTTATCCACGGCAAAATTTTATCTACCTTTTTATCCGCTTGCAAAACCGCTTATTTTAAATGCATATTTTTATACATGAGGAGAATTAAGTTCTATAATTATGACTACATTTTTTTTTCTAAATCCCATAAAAAAATATTTTCCTGTGAGATCAGAAAAACTACATATGAAATTGTGCTGTAGGCGTTCAGTGTTAATCATTTTTTCGCTTCTTCAATTAGTTATTTTCAAAAATTGACATTCAAATCGAACAAAATTACATAATGTCCATATCAATATTTCCAACGGTGAATTGAATAGTTTCACCCTACCAAAATACGTTTATAATTTAGTTATGTTGTGTCCGCTCTATGTTCTGCTTTATATTGCGAGTAAAGATTTGTTAATTTACAGTTTTTAGTTGTTTGCATGTGCGATTTTTACAACGTGCGCCCTATTTGCACCACCCTATTCTCCCATTCTATTCGGGAAAATCAGGATGGGAATAAATCGCGCCCTGGGGGTCTCCGAGTTTCCCGTCTGGTAATATGTAATGACATTTATTCAACGTTAGACCTTTAAAACATGAATAACAATGTCATTCTCGGTACATTAAGCACGGCTGCTCTTGCCCAAGGTAAGTAATCCGGCATAAGCTTAAATGTCAATATTCGATTTAAATTCTCGAATCAAATGTAGAGTGTCTGAGGCGATAAGGAGGCGGCTAAGGGAATATTAGTTGAGAGGAGGTAATCTAAAAGAAAAAATTACACTTCCATTCTGCAACAGGAGCCCTCTTTCTCGGTTTCAAACGAGGCAATTATTTGCGATATTTTCCTCAATTAAGGAGCGAGGCTTTTTCGTAAAAGCTAAACTTTCTCAATATACATCAATTTCACCAGTCGAACTGGAATATAATGAAGGAGAGGTGAAATAATTGTCGATTGTTAGTTTTAAATGTATTGCTAAAATATATTGTTTTTACTAATTTATTGGTCCAATTATTGAAATACATTTTATATGCGAGTCGAGTTGTAAATTTTGGCGGACAGAGCGAGCACATCCTGTAGTTCATAAACTTCGCATCGATGAGCTTAATTTAATTGAAAATTTTATATTCATGGCTCGTTTCGAAAACCCAGTGACCGTTATTTAAAAATTTGATGCAGGCTGTGCGCATTACGGTTATCCATATCATTTTCCGTATTGCTAAATAATGCCGAAGTCAGCATATTATTATTTTGTTGCATGATATAATACAATCAAATAACATATTTGCAATTTGTATAAAATCTAATAAGGATTCAGATTCAGATTTAGATGGAAGGAAGTGTGACGAGATCACGTTATGCGGGCCCTTGTATTCTATTTGTAGGGAGCGCCAAGTCTTCAACCACCCTACCCTCTTTATAAAATGTATTGTAATAATAAGGCTTACTTTAATAGTATTATGCATTAAAATTAATGATTAACATTTTAAGATAAAGACCATAAATTGTGCCAAGCGTTTCACTAGTTTTCCTAGTTTAGTGGAGTATTCATCAACAATTAAAAGAGACTGACAATCTCTTGAGCAAGTCACAAATTATTGAATAATAATATTAGAAGAATATACTGTGCTAGTGAGGCCGGAAGGTGACAAAACGGGTCCGATGTATTGTTCCATTAGTGCGTTCTCGGTTGATATCTCGATAACAGTGGAAGATAAAAAGTACAAGTTTGAATTTTAAAGCTGTATAATCTAAAAATATTTTTGTCTTTATGGAGTGTGGCAGAAAACTGGGATTCGAGACAATTCATATGACGGTAATGCCAACTCAGGTTAGCGCAGTACCTCCCAGAGATTACCCGAGTTTGTGGAGGAAGTAGAATGCCAGTAATAGGGCTCTGCAGCATAAAAGATATTTGAAGGTCGCTGTAAGGCTGTGTATAGATAGTCGACCCCGTCTAATTTAATCTAAGACCCTACTTAGGAGAAGAAGCTCGATTCGCGATTTTCGAAGCTCACAATTAAACTTAATCGTAATACATCTCAACCTACTTAGGCCTATCATAGCAATTATTCCACATATTGTATCCTTTTCTTAAGTGTCCTTGATCTATATCTTTTACGACTTTATTTCATACTTATGAACTCAAATTTCAAACTAAGGAAAACCGATTCAAGAGGACCCCGCACAAATCTTATGGAAATTGAATTTCGGTCAAATGACTTTAAATTTTCAGAAGAGTTTCTTCAAGTCGTGTCGAGGTAAAGTCCTAATGGGGACAAAGTTCCTAGATGTTTTAGAGCCGAGATGTAAGCGATGGAAAGTTGAAAAACGCGTTTTTTATGTCTCAGACACCTATAATTGGAATAGTTATAATATTTAGTATTATAGTTATAATACCTAATATTTAAATGAATGTTTATAAAAATATTAAAACATGAAAAACATAAAAAATGCCCCTATGTTTCTTTTTTATGTATTAATCTAATAGAATAGTTATAATATTTAGTATTATAGTTATAATAGTTATAATACCTAATATTTAGTCTAATAGAATACTATTATTATGTAAAAAATCAAGGTCCATTCTCAGCTGGACCCAAGATGAACGACGTGGACGTGACTTGGTTTTTTACATGATAATAGTATTCTATTAGACTAAATATTAGGTATTATAACTATAATACTAAATATTATAACTATTCCAATTATAGGTGTCTGAGACATAAAAAACGCGTTTTTCAACTTTCCATCGCTTACATCTCGGCTCTAAAACATCTAGGAACTTTGTCCCCATTAGGACTTTACCTCGACACGACTTGAAGAAATTCTTCTGAAAATTTCAGTCATTTGACCGAAATTCAATTTCCATAAGATTTGTGCGGGGTCCTTTCCGTAATATGATTTTAAGCTAACGAAAACAGATTCACGTAAATGAAATGTAAATTCAAACTCGTGAAAACAGATTTCACACAAAAGAAAACAGATTTCAACTTAGTGAACACAAATTTCAGAGTCCAAATTTAAATCAATAAAGCAACCTGCAACGTACAAACGTCAAATTATAAATTACTCTATATAAATAGTTTTTCAGCCTCTTTTACGAAAGTATAACAAAATTACACCCAATGACAGAAAGAATCATCCAAGCTTAGGGAGATGATGAAAACTGGAGAGAAACTGCTAGATATTTGGGCGTAAATATTAGAACTGCATATAATTCGCTAAAAAATGAGGAGCCGCTTCCTAAACCTAAAGGAGGTGCTGGCATTAAAAAGACTCCTGCAAGGCATTTGTAAGGTGGGTAGAAGATAACAGCACTACAAGACTTGGCCGATCCTGTTAATGTGGATTTTGAAATTCGAGTTTGCCATAATTTACAGGGTGTCTATAAATTGATGTGAAAGATTTTGAAGGGTGGTTTTTCAGCAAAAATTAAGGGAGGTCTTCCATATAATTTTTTGTTCAAAACCCTTTCCTCTCCAAGTTCCAGCCCTCTAAAGTTAAGGAAAAAAATTGTTTTTATTTCATGTATCCATTATGGAATAATTTAGACGAATAAAATTTGTCAGATAACTGTTCCTAATAAAATGTCACTTCTTGATGATTTTCGTAATCCTAAAATGTTATTACAACGGGGTGAAAAATCAACCCCTATAATAGTTTGCATCAAAACTTTTTAACGCGTCTACATTTTCCTATTTTAAAATTTGGTTTAAATGGAAGGATTCAATCTGCAACTTATTTGTCTTTTGGTATTTTCTCCTAAAATTGTTAGTTTGATCACAAACAAATATAAAATAAAGATCAGACTCATTTGACTTAAATTCATAGATTGGTTATTATTTGTTAAGAAAAATCGACTAGGCCATTTTATTAGGAATAGTTATGTGCCGAATTTCATGCTATTAAATTCTTCCATAGTGGGAGTAACTTCGAGAGGAAGGGGTTTTGAACAAAAAATTATATAAAAAGCCTCCCTTCATTTTTGCTGCAAAATCAGCCTTTAAAATCTTTCGCATCAATTTAGTAACACTCTGTACAGCTTATTTCAAACCACGGTACGCTTTCTTAATCATACCACCAATATGGGTTCTGAATTTTAGATGAAGTTTTAGTGTGATGAGTCCATTATTACTCCCAAATTCTTGACCTCCGATATCACTTTAATTTTCTCATTGTTTATGAGAATATTAAATTCGCCGATTTTATTAATTGAAGTTTTTCTGCCTACTAACAAGATAGAGGACTTGTTGCTGTTTAGGGATAGTGAGTGATCTACAGTTTGCAGTAGCGCAACTAGGTCAGTGGTAATTTTGGTACATGCCTCTTGTACGTTCCATGGAAGGAATGTAGTATATATATTTGGGTGTCATCAGCATAAAAATGATGTTTGCAGTTCAGAATGGAAGATTCAAATCTGACTGTGTAAAGAGTGCATAGGACCAAGGATTGATCCTTGGGGAACACGTGCGAGTACTTGAGGGGGGGGGAGGGACAACTGCGAGTACTTGTGATTTGTTTGAGCTTTTGTTATCAACAACAACATGCTGAAATCTGTTAATTAAATAATTTTCAAAAAATGTTACACTGTGATCATCAAGGCCTATGTAATGAAGCATTGCAAGTAGTATGTCATGGTCAATGGCCTCGAAAGCCTTACTGAGGTCTAGTAAGACAAGGGCCGTTACCATGCCATCATCCACCCCACGGATAATGTCATCGGTGATATTCAAAAGAGCAGTTTGGCAGCTATGCCCTGGTCTAAAGCCAGATTGAAGAGCAGGTAATAGGTTGTTGGTATTCAAATAGTGGCGTAGTTGGTCTTCTGCAATATTCTCCAATATCTTCGACAATGCCGGCAATATAGAAATTGGTCTGAGATCTTTATAACATTTTGGATTTGAGGTTTTTGGAATGGGTCTAATGATCGATTCTTTCCAGATTGATGGAAATATATTGGGCTCAAAGCAGAAGTTGATAATGTTTGTTAGGAGAGGTAATAAATAGGGGCCACACCGTTTTATGAATTTAATATTTAAACCATCTATGCCAACAGCTTTACTTTTAATTTTACTGATTGTTCTAGAAACCTCAGTATCAGTGACATTTTGAAATGAAAATTTATTATGCAAATTGGATTTAGAGAGAGATTGATAAAAGTTAATAATGTTTTGTTTATTAATGTTGTTAGCTTTGGGGATAGAACTTGAGAAGTAATCATTGATACCATTGGAGTCTAACTCTTCTGGTAATTGAATCTCTGGCTTGTTTACAATACTCATCTTCTTAAGCTCTTTCCTCGTCTCGCCCAAAGTGGCTGTTCCTAATTTGTGGTTAAGATAGGCCTTTTTCTAATTTTTAATTGCGACATTAGTGAAATTATGCCAAGATTTATACTCTTGCCAAAGAATATCGGATTTGTATTTTTTATTTTTTTTAATTTATCATCTCTGATTGACATTATGAGCCTCAAATTATCCGTAAGTCACGGCGAGTATGTCTTTCTTGTAACATTTGTTTTTACTGGAAAGAACTCATTATATAAGTTCAATAATATATCATTGAGATATGTCAATTTATCATCAATATTTTCCAGCTCCATAATATAGTATAGAGGTAATGTTTTTAAAGTATGGTTGAAAAGTTCATAATCAGCAGTTTTAAAGTCACGATAGGATATGATTTTTGGAGCGAATTTTATAAGCTTATTCAATTTGACATATATTAATTCATGATCCGATATACTGTAGCAAGAGCTCACACCTTTGTCAACTATTATGGTTACATAGTTGGCAAGCACTAAATCAATTAATGTTTGGGTGGAGGTAGTAGATCTTGTGGGTGAGTCAATTACTTGAGTCAGACCATGACTATCTAAAAAGCTATTTAGACCAATTGTTGACAAATTACTTGGTTGCAGATTATCTATATTTAAGTCTCCCAGGCAGATCAAGTAATCACTATGAATTAAATCATTGGTTATAATATATAATCGAACCATTTGTGGGATAAATTTACCGATAAGGACCTCGAAGAAGTGTGGTCTCAACAAGATGGTGTAACATGCCATACAGCAACAGAAAGCAACGATTTGTTAAGACAACATTTTCCTGATCGTGCGATTTTCAGAAATGCTGACGTTTATTTACAGCTTAGATTTTTCGTTCAAATATGTTGGGAAATTTATTGACGACAAGATGTTAAGTATAAATCATTCTACGATCAATTCGTGGTGAAACTAATTGTAAAAATATTGATATTATGTTACTTTCTCCAATTTGATGGTATAATATTTATTTAAATTTATGACTGCACGGTTTATTGCCCCTTTAAATGATATTTTCGATCGAGCGTTTTGCAGGATCAAGCTACAGATAATTATGCATATTTTATAAATAAACAGAGGTAAATTAACAATATTCAGATCGGATGCATTTCAAAAGACTCACAGTTCCGTTTGATTTGGCGCAGTTTGTGTTTGAACTTTAATTGCTGCCGGCGTTACGAGGCCATTATTTTTTCACACAGGGCTAAACATTACCGCAACATTGCGGTTTAATGGACTAACAGGGCAATTTAAAAAATGCATTGCACCATTGTCCGCTTTAATTATAATAAGGAACATTATTACTTCAATATGACTTGATTTATAAAGATAATGTGATTTCGAGAGAAATGTATAATAGTTATTTATTTACCAAGTGTGTAGAGTGTAGCAAACAATATAGACACAAACAATTTTTTCCAAGGACGTTTAAAAAATCGAAATTAAGGATTTTTGGTCGGATAGTTTTAATACCTTTAATATTATCAACAATACAATTTCCAGATTGTCATGGCAATGTCAGTTTTAATTATATCGATTTTTGCTTGTAGCTTAAAGTTGTAAATCGTGAATAAGCAGCACATTAGAGATCTGAGCTACGATGACGTAGCTCCAGAGCTCCAGAGATAAAGGAGGCAGCGAGTGCATCCACGCTTAATTTGTTGTAAGCGCTTATATACGTGAAAATAGTCGCAGTAATAGCTCCGAAGATAAAATTAGTACTGCTCAACAAACTAATAACAAAATAAATTGTGAAATACATGAACACGTTAATAAACGATTCAATTTTACCCTGGTTATGATCTATAAGTTTATCTTTAGTTTTGCTCTAATAGAGCGGACTAATGTTACCATGGCGACGTGCGGGGATCAGTGTTGCCCGTTATGTAAACAACATCTTTTAACATGAAAATCTATTTTGCACTTTTCTTAACGTCAGTAGAAAAAATATGTTGAGCATCTTCTAGTTGCCCACTTTTCTAAATATCATCAAATAATTATTTCTATAAAAACTTTACAATAAAGCTGTGCAGAAATTATTTTGACGATAATGATCGTTTAAAGTGATTGCTTTTACTACTTATTTTAGAGTAATATGCAAAAAATTTAGTCTAATTCGGTGATGAAAGTGATTATATTTGACCGTTCATGGAGTCATTCTAAAATTTACAACCGTAAATATGTATTAAATATAATATAATAATATATATAATAGGTTTATTGCATTTATATAAATAATTGATTTTCGAAACGTTTCTATAGGGAAAAAAAATCCGTTTATGTTTTCATGAAAAACATGCATTGTTATGAAAATATAGGGGCGGTCGAACGGGAAAATAAATATCTGTGCACATTGCAGGTACAAATATGTGCTTATAATATTTGAAACATAGGCGAGTACAAAAAAAAAATTGCTACGAGATGCATGTCAAATTTTTGTTATTTCTATGACAAATATTTAAACATATAGCGTAAACAAAAACAGACCACATATGTTTGCGTATATTTTTATTTGATGGGACACTCTTTCCTATATTCAATTTGTGTTAGATGAAGAGCAGCGGGCCGTGTGTTAACAGGAAATTGTGCAACCCTCCGGGTGGTACATAATCCCGACCAGGATGAATCATTTAGATAACTATTGGCAATCTATTGATAATCTGAGCTGGGTGTATCCTATCACCTCGTAGTTGCCGGCATAATTCATTGAGTGGCACGCTTAGAATTCCCGCTGGCGTATCCCCATTTTCCCCATCCAGAATCCCGAATCCCCATTCCGGATGAATTAAACTTCGGCCGTGTCGCGGATATTAATTCGGTCTAAGGGAAAAATGCCAGGGGTAATATAAGCAAAGCAAAACGCCTTGTTCCATCTTCCATTAGCCGACTTGCATCGGTAATGAACCACTTTCGGGCGGTTCGTTTTTTAATAAAGTGGGATTACGACTCAATTAAAAGTAGTGAGCACTTTTGCGCTCCGGACTTTTTACGCGCCGCCCGGAACTTCGCCCTCCAATTCATTACTGAGCTGATTAATCTGGATGATAACTAATTTTAGGCGGATATTAATTATAATACCTAATTTATTACGACACCGTGATTAATTAGTGAGCGCACATTTTTGATGCGGGGCTATTGTCGCCGGGGATGATTCCTCGGAAGAGACCATTTATAATTTCATTTTTGCGCTGGCAGGGATAATTAGCGCCCCATGAGCATGACGCAAGCATAATCATGTTACCTTCGTCCAAGAACTTTTAATGCTCTTATTTAAGCTAATCATAACATCAACACCATTTAAAAGCGACCTAAATTGCCATAAAAAGAAATTTAATACAAATACTCTTATTAATTTGAATAAATACGTTACGGTATGTATCCTATTTATAAATTTAGTTATCATGTTATCTTACCCAAATATTCCATAGTGCCATCTAGGTATAGAAATTGCTCTTTTGTGGTATGTATATGTTCAAAATATGGATACTCAAAGAAACAAACTCTTTGAAATGAGAGTCGAGAACTTATCACGAGTATGTTTCAAGCAGGGCTGCGCCAAGCAGGGCTGTTAGGGGTGCCCAGCACCCGGGCGCAGGTCTTGGGGGCGGCAGACCGAAGCATCGATGCTAAGAGCTCTCTTAGCTTGGTGCCCACCAAATCTTACTGGTTTTTACAATTTGCAAACAATTTATTTAAAATCGATGCTTGTAAAAAAAATCAATCCACCTAGAATATTTGTTTTCCTAAAGGTGCGTTTACATTTGAGAGTAACTCGCAGCCGGAGCTCTCGAGAGTTACTCTCAGAGCCCTTTACACGGGAAAGTGAAATTTGCCCGAGTTCACTCTCGGAGAGCAACTCTCCATGGCGACTCTCGAGAGTCACTTCCAACCGTTTACAAAGACGCAGTCAGTTCTGAGAGTGATTTTAAGTTGACAAGATGTCTTCAACACGAAGAAGAGAGGTAGCAGCAGCGTTATTAGTTTTGTGCATATCAAAAAAAAGAACTATTCGAAAACCAAGGAAGTAGATCAAGTCATGGGCACAAAGAAGGAATAATTTAGGCGCGTACCATGCTTTAGCACGCGAATTGGAACTTGCAAGACGCCCAGCAATTTAGGATTTGCAGATTTTCAAGTGTTGAAGTTGAATTACTGGTAGAATTAATAGGGCCCATAATTTTTAAAAAGACATTGCAATGAGGGAAGCAATATCTATTCGTGAACGCATTATGGTTGCCTTACTGATTTCTTAAATTATGTAGTTTCCTACTAATTTCAGGGGCCGGATAATTGAAGTCTGTCGCTAATCTCTCCATCACAACATTTTTTTAACTCTATTTTTGGAATCTGGGTTCTGGATGTCCCAAAGGATTGGAATCAATTCATATGTTTCTATCAGTTTGCAAACATCTTCGTGGGTCCATTTTTGATTGGGTTTGCCCATCTTCTCAGCTGCAAGGTACATTTACTCGCGTGCTTACACACACACACTTATATTGTCAGGCTACTCTCAACAATACGAAATTTCCGAAATTGTTGAGAGTACTCGCCGAGAGCGTGGGGAAAACATTTACACTGGTGAGAATGATGCAATATTGCAACACTCGGAGAGCTCTCCCTCCACTTTTGGCGAGAACTCTCAGAGGCGTTTACACTTGCGAGTTAATTTTCTCTACCCCCTCTTCACATTGAAAGAGGGCGGCAATTTTTGCCTCGCATACCTTGGCGCGGCCCTGGTTTCAAGATACGAGGCCATTATATGAATGAGAAATGTTAAACCAATTCGTTATTTACTAGTGTTTAATCTGTTAAATATAAGTGTATGTATTGAAAAATACAATGCTTCAATGTATGAATTTTTTGGTCTGTAATATAAGGCAATATTATGATACATACACCGTAATAAAAAAAAAATTCTTTTGTCCAACCCTCATATATTCTTATTTCAAACAAGAACAAGAGGTGGTAATATAATAGAAGGAAAGTTATCACATTGTCTACTCCTTATCGATCGCCTTAAGCAGTCGTCGGGTATTATTTACGTGCCCTTTATAGGTCAGAACCAAGGTTAGGGCCCCAGTTTGCTTTTTCTGAAAGAGACTGGATGTGTCGCAGGAGCACTCGTGGCACTTTACGACTGGCAACATTGCGCAAGAAACTCGGCGATATAGGGGAATTATTCCAAAGGAACGAAATTAGCCCAGGAATCAGCAGTTTCCCAGTCACGTGTACGAGGTAGCTGTATATATATATACAAAACTGGGGCGATTTAATCATCGCCCCTTAAATAAGGCTCTTTTCACTTTATTTTTCCCGTTTTCCGCGTTTGCATTGCAGATGAAAAAGAATGCAGCTCGCCGTTTTATCAGTGAGCCATTAAAGTCGGCTGCGATATTAATGCATTAGGAGTTTCCCTCCTCCGTTGTTTGTTGTTGTTTGCTTTTATATTTCATTTTCATTTAATCGCCCTCGCAGCTCAGAGGAAGAAGCGGACGAATTTATACACAGTTAGCAGAAAACGTTGAAGTAATTAGGAAATCCTTGCGCGGCCCCCAATCCAATTTACTTACAAAAGGGGTAATTCCCTTTCCATTTGATAATATTTACAAATATTCATGAAGTATTAATTAATTGCGATTGCTCACTTTATTTATGTGGGGTTTCGGCCTCGCAAAACGTAATTATTACCTTGGGCCGACGAGGGACTCTAACACCTCAATCAACTGTCAATTCCCGTCCGAATTCTTCGGCCAGACTCTTCGGAATTATTTATGATCTTTAAGCGGCCGAGGGAGCGCGTAATTCACCCCCGAACGACTTTTACTATTAATAAAACCGTTCCCGACCCGAGAACGTAAAGTTCATTCGCTAGGAAAAATTGAGTTTCACCAGCGCGGATACTCAGGTCCAATTATGCTAGGAGAATTTTCCGGCTAATTAATACGAGTTAATAGTTAGTGGATGCTTGGTATTTGTTAATGTATATCCCTTTCATCTTTTCCTTCTGAGAAAATTTGAACAGTCTCACCTTTATTTTCTAGTTAACATTATTACTACTGAGAAATGTAAAGACATGCATTGAGAATGATATTCCTATAATTTTATTTCTGTAAAATGCGTATTGTTTCTAATGATGTCTCTTGTTACTAAAGACGTCTGATTTTGAGATAAAAGAAATCTTGATGTTTCAATAGCATGGAAAGTGTTTGTTTGCCGCACGATATGTAAATTGCGGATCAAGGCGTAGCACATAAATGCGGCAAACGCACTTTCACATGCCGTAGACGCACTTTTTTTTTTCAATTGCTTAGAGAAACATTAGAATTGTCAGCATGTCGAGTTAGTTTGAATTATATTTTTTTTTTGCTGGTAGTGTGAAGTTTGTATTCGTGAATAAGCAGCACGTTAGCGACATGAGCGACGGCAACGAGTGGACTGGTACTCCCCCAGAGCCCCAGACATAAAAAAGGCCACGAGTGCAGTCACACTGAATTTGTTGCCAGTGAAATTAAGGGACAGGTAAGAGAAAGCGCTTCTATAACTGTTTCTATAGTAGCAGTAATAACTCTGTAAATAAAATTGTGAAATACATGTACAAGTTAATAAATTAAAATACGCACTACATAGCTAAATAGAGCTAATATGTCAAAAATTGTAGAAGGTTCGCAGATTTGAAACGATAGCCTAGTCAGAAATTTAAAAAAAAAATGAGTTTTGACATTTTCAGTAAGTACAATATTTGAAGAATATTCGCTAAAAAGTTAGAATTAGTCCGATTAAAATTCACGAGGTTACAGGCGTTCAAAGGAGCGTACTTTGAACGGAATAGTCGAACGGAGTATTGAAACTTAAAAAGCTTTTTTCTCAAAACCGCATATCTCAAAAACGGTGACCACAACATCTCAAAAACCACTCCACTGATGTTTTTAAAACTTCGCACGTTTATTTGAGATATAATAGGCCAGTGATTGAACAAAGGATTTTTTTCGACGTATAGTTTTGGTGAAAAACGAGCGATATTTTCATGAAAAAATCCCCTTTAAAAGTCCGCCATTTTGTTCCAGATCGTCAAGTTGTTCGTTCAGTCACTAGCTACTTTAATATATTATTTCTTTTGTTTTTGCTTTCTGATAATCCAAATCCGAGTAGCAGTGGTCACCGCGAAACCTGTTTTTTTTTTCAACGGCCTTCAGGAGGATGACCATATCTTTTTTCATTGCTAATATTGTTTCTTATAAAATCCATGTTAAATTTATGAAAATACGTCACTCAACATAGATCAACTCAATTTTAAACAAGATTTATATTTTATGCAAAAAAGAAATTTCCAAAAATCACCTGTTTTTCTGCTTCCTGGCTAGGCATGACCCCTTAAAAAATTTTATTCCATTCTATGTAACTTCTTCGAGTTCGTGATTGGTAAGTACATTTACAAATATTTATAATACAGCAAATGGTTGGTACAAAATCTATTTGGTATTTCAGAGAGTCGAACCGGAACCGTACCCTTAACAGAAAACCGAAATTATCCGGAATTATAAATAAAATTCTAACTATAACAGGAACGTAAAATTGCTCAATTTAAAAACCGAAACTGAAACCGGTATAAAATCTTAGTAATCGTTCATTTCGGTTAAAACAAAAAAAAAATACAGTAAATTTTTTTTCAGTAAATTAAATAAAATCCATAAAAAATGATTCATTTACAATTTCACATAAAAACAATTGCGATGTTCTATCTTGATGAAAACAAAGGGAGAACAAGCTAAGCTTGAACTGCGAAAATTAATATTGCAATCGAAGATTTGAAAAATTGCAAAAAGAAATTTTCTGAAAAATCTAAAAATCCACAAAATAATATATTTTTATCCACGCCCAGCCGTACTAAGGAATTTGCAGGTGGGTGAGAGATCAGCGCTCAGAACGTTAACAAAAATCAGACACCCCAACAATCGACTACACAATCCTTCAAATACCTTACTCTATCAAAAATCGCAAATAACTCCAATTGACCAACGCCTTATCCACCTATCCTCTAAATTTGCCACTAATCCTCACATCTTACACATCCTAAATCATCTTTGCTTACCACGTAACCCCAATATCATTCCAAAAATTAAACATCCAGATACCACCATATTTCAATTCATTTCATCTTTTCATCACATTAATCATAACTGACAGAGACGTACAGACTGAAGAAGACTGGCTGAAAGACCTCCGGTCGATAGCCAATTAAGAATTGCGGAAAACCATAAATTTTTATATGTATATATATATATATATATATATTTGTATCAATTCTTAAATAAAGATGTTTGTATATAATATCTTTTTGATTTCACATAAAAAAAAAATATTGACATATCCTAGTAGGCCAGTCAAATTAGAAGAAAAAATAAACATTAATCGGTTAAGATCTGAATTTTGGTATGAATTATTATTACGGCTTCCCATTGAACATACTAAAATTCACCGTCAAAATCTGTTGCGCTCGAGCCGCCATCTTGTGAAAAGTACACTTTTTCAGTTTTTTTGCCTATATCTCTCACAAAAAATAGTTCAGATAACAAATACAGTGTATTAAGTTTTCTACAAAATAGCTTATTAACTTTTCTTTGTATCTCCAATACTTCAGCTGTAATCCGACATCGAAAAGAAAATAAAGTCTCCCGAGCTCTTGAAACTGCTGCATGACATGTAAAAATTATTAATAAATGACAAATCATTAAATTAATCGAGCATTGATGTGGTGTCACAATCAATTAGGGCATTTGATTTACGCTATGTTTGCATAAATTAATTTCAAAATCTAGTAAAAGCTTTTAAAGAATCATAAGTTAGGGTGTATTTTATTAACTTACTTTTTTTAAGTTTTAAGTCGATTGCAATTGTCTTTATATTTTTTTCGAGTCACGAAACTTATTGATTTTTTTGCAAATTTACGCTTTGTTTGCATAAATTTATTTCAAAATTTAGATAAAGGGTGTTTATGTTTTTTTAAATAATTAAGGGTGTATTTTGAGTAACTTTGGCAACTTTTAAGTCGGTAGCAATTGTCTTTATATTTTTTTCGAGTCACGAAATTTATTGATATTTTTCGCAAATTTACGCCCTGTTTGCATAAATTTATTTCAAAATTTAGAAAAATAATGTTTATGTTGTTTAAATAATCATAACGGTTTTTTGACTGACTGGCAAATTTTAAGTCGATAGCAATTCTCTTTGTTTTTTTGAGTCACGAACGTTATTGAATTTTTTCGCAAATTTACGCTCTGTTTGCAAAAATTTATTTAAAAATATAGAAAAAGGGTGTTTATGTTTTTTAAATAATCATAATTAAGGGTATATTTTGAGTAACTTTGACAACTTTTAAGTGGATAGCAATTGCTTTTATATTTTTTTCGAGTCACAAAAGTTATTGAAATTTTTCGCAAATTTACGCACTGTTTGCATAAATTTATTAGAAAATTTAGATAAAGGGTGTTTATGTTTTTTAAATAATCATAATTAAGGGTGTATTTTGAGTAACTTTGACAACTTTTAAGTGGATAGCAATTGGCTTTATATTTTTTTCGAGTCACGAAATTTATTGATATTTTTCACAAATTTACGCACTGTTTGCATAAATTTATTTCAAAATTTAGAAATAGGGTGTTTATGTTTTTTAAATAATCATAATTTAGGATGTATTTTGAGTAACTTTGGCAACTTTTAAGTCGATAGCAATTGCCTTTATATTTTTTTCGAGTCACAGAAGTTATTCGATTTTTTTCGCAAAATTTACGCTCCGTTTGCATACATTTATTTAAAAATTTAAAAAAAAGGGTGTTTATGTTTTTTAAATAATCATAATTTAGGGTGTATTTTGAGTAACTTTGGCAAGTTTTAAATCGATAGCAATTGCTTTTATATTTTTTTGAGTCACAAAAGTTATTGAAATTTTTCAAAAATGTACGCTCTGTTTGCATAAATTTATTTCAAAATTTAGATAAAGGGTGTTTATGTTTTTTAAATTATCATAATTAAGGGTGTATTTTGAGTAACTTTGGCAACTTTTAGGTCGATAGCAATTGTCTTTATATTTTTTTCGAGTCACGAAATTTATTGATATTTTTCACAAATTTACGCTCTGTTTGCATAAATATATTTCAAAATTTAGGAAAAGAATGTTTATGTTTTTTTTTAATAATCATAAGCTATGTGTATTTTGACTGACTTTGGCAAGTTTTAAGTCGATAGCAATTGTCCTTCTATTTTTTTCGAGTCATGACATTTATTGATATTTTTTGCTTTACTCTGCTTAAAATTATTTTAACATTTAGGAAAAGGGTGTTTATGTTTTTGAAACAATCATAATTTAGGGTATATTTTGAGTAACTTTGGCAAGTTTTAAGTCGATAGCAATTGCCTTTATATTTTTTTCGAGTAACGAAAGTTATTGATTTTTTTTTTAAATTTACGCTCTGTTTGCGTAAATTTATTTCAAAATTTAGGGTAAGAGTAATGGTTTTTATTGAATCATAATTTAGGGTGTATTTTGAGTAACTATGGCAAGTTTTAAGTCGATAGCAATTGTTATATATATTTTTTTAGAGTCACGCAAGTTATTGATATTTTTCGCTTTAAAGTAAAGCGAAGAGTAATTTTTACTCTCAATTTTACCCTTTCCTGGTGTCGTGAAGTAAATATATCCTTCTTGTCTATCTGTCCGTCTCTCGCTCTCTCTCTATCTCGTTGTAATTTCAGAGAATGAATTTAAAAAAAATATATATTTTTCCGATTTTTTTTTTAAAGGCAAATTGTGGGAAATATTATAAATAATTTTGTTACTCAACGTCGGATTACAGCTAAAGTATTGGAAAAATGTTAATACGCTTTTTTAAGGCAATTTAATAAACTATATTTTTTATCAGTTATATTTACCAAGCTATAGACAAAAAACTGAACAAGTGTACCTTTTTCTCAAGATGGCCCGAGGGCAACCGCTTTTATCGGTACTTTTAGTATGTTCAATGGGAAGCCGTAATAAGCATGTATATCAAAATTCAGATCTTTACCGACGAATGTTTTTATTTGTCGAAAATTGGTCAAATTTGAAGCAAATTGGCAACAATCCTAATTTTAACGAAACGAAAATTGCATTCAACGATTAAAAATATCATAAAAAATTATTCAATTTAGCAATATGTTGTGAAACTAGGAAAACAAAAAATGTATTCAACGATTGCAAAAATGTGAAAAATATATTAATCGATCAAACTGTTTGAAAAGCTTAAAATCTTCGCCAATAACTCCTTAGCAACGTTGAGGTACCTTTAACAACACTAATGTTGCTTAGAAATTCTTAACAACACCAGTGTTGTTATATGTATCTTAACGCAACTGGTTGCTATGGAGATATTGGCAAACAAACATAATTTCGCTTTTTGACGGTTCTCATTAAACATTTCAATAAAATAGAAATAGGATAAAATAAACCGTGTTATGACACACGTGACGTTATTTACTTTTACACTACTCGAGAATTTAAAAGCACGAGCGATGCAGAACTTTTCTCTCGTTATGTAAAAACCTTCATAACGTTACTTGTATCGTAAATTACTATTACTTTACCAGAAAATTTCAATCAATTTCAAACTTTTCTCTCATAATGTAAAAAGCTCCATAACGTTACTTATATCGTAAATTACTATAATAATGTTGTACAGGTTATTTTAATTTTAGTAGTAATAGCCTATTTATAACAAAGTGACAATACAAAATGTAGTATTCATTGAAACAGTCGATTTTCGTTTGCATGAGATAATAGCGAACTGAATCACAACTCCTGAGGGATGTAAACGCGCGCGCTGACTTTCAAAGTTAAAACAATTTCGAAAATATACGACGCCAAGTTAACCTGCGAGCTGGAAATGCGAAATCGATACGCCGCCAAATTTATGGGACGCACGGGGAGCCGCCACATAACGACGAAAATATGCGCCCGTATTTGTATCTCAATCGAGAGGAGAAGGAGCCCCGTCCTGTTAGGATATATGTACCGGTCGTGCATTACCTGTCCACCGCCATCGATTACTGCAACAATCTGCGACCGCGCTCGTAATTTCTAAATCGGATACCTGCTTCAATACGGCGCCGACTTATAACCCCGGCCGGAATATTCCGGAGCCCAATCCGGACGCCCGACCGCAACATTAGTTTTAAATCCCGCCGCCGTACACACTTTTGTATCAAACAAATAATACTGTGCGCCGCCAGCGGAACTGCAGCGTCCCCCTTTCTTTTATTTTGCGAACCAATTTTATCTGCACAATATTTTGACCGCCTGCAACTAGAAAGGAAAATGTAAACTGCCAGGAAATTCGTATTTTCCACCGCACGCAAACCGGCACTATTTATTACTACAAATTGCTAGATTACATTTTTATTAAAAAAACTGAAAGTATTTGTACGGAAGTTAGTAACGTATTTATTCAATCAAATAGGAAACATATAGAGATTACTCATATTTCGTTGTAGAAGCAAATATCTTGTTACATCATTTATTGTAAAAATGTAATATTATAATTGAACCAGGTTTTAATAAAGTTTTGGGAACTAACTATCAGGCTCTAAAATAACCTATTCACGATTAAGATACAGTGCATTATTGGACTTCCACGCACACCTAAGTAAATACGTGATTCGTCCCTTTCAACGGAATATCCTTTAATATGTCACACATCGCTGCAGAGAACCGTATTCGTTTCCGAAGCCTTCTTTATGACACCTGTTTGCTGGCAGACGCTCCTCGTGGACTTTACGACTTTGACGAGTTCCAGAGTGGCATAAAATTTTACACACAACCGGGAAAAACTTCCACCTTCTAATAAACTGCAGCGCTTTGGGACGTCCCTGCAGCTGCAGGTTCATTTGGCTTCCTGGTCTTTGGGGACGTAAAAAATGTATAACTGCCGCAAACCCATCAATAATCCAGCCATAAAAATGAAACTGCCCAACTTTGGACTGCAACACTTAATCCAGGCAGTTTTAATTTCACGGGGGAATCTTTTGTAAATGTAAATAACGCTGCGATAAACGAGATCCAGTTATGTCTATTTGATTGTGCAAGTTAGTGCTATAAAACATAAAAATCGAGCGCCGTTATTAATTAAAATAAATGCGCATAATTAATTTTCCATTTCTTGTTTCTTGTTTACTAAATCAATCAACAAGAGTTTGTCAATCATAATCCCTGATAGAGTGTTATTGTCATATTAAACACATACGTGGTAATATTAAATTTTAATTTACATGTTAACCCTCAGCTAACGAGCTAGTTTATAATAGACGCAACCAACTATAACTAATATGAGTTCATTTATGAATTGATGTTCTGGTGAATGCGCCGGGAACTCAAATTTAAGTTAGATTCTATCTTACGAAAATATTTGTATTGTATCGAATACGGCGTAATTCGATCGTACGAGAATATTTTTTGTGGTCGCGAATATGTTTAGGTAAGGTTCCTCTAAACGCTCGACTTATAACGCCGTGAACTTTGCATACTTTTAAATTCATAAAGCATGAATACCAACATTAAGGTATGCAACAGAACTATTGTCATGGTAACTGCCACTTTACGGCTTAATTTATCATCGCTTTAATCTCCTCGTTAATTATCACATGCTAGGTCTCACCGACTCGACTTGATAGTTGAAGTAATGCAATTTGACTGTAATTTGAATGGCAAAATACCAATTAGTGCTTTTATTTTTTGTTAAATAATTGCATATGTAAATAAAGTTTGTTTTTTTTCATCACCAGATATATGGTATAGTTGATTCTTTACAGAAATTAATTAATTAAGCAAGTACTACTACGTTAAAGCGCTCGCGAATTTTTCCATCTCAATTCATTCTCGAAATTTGTATCGATTCAATGGCTCGTGCAAAAAAATAAAATTTATCCGGCCAAATTAAACCTCTCGTGGTATTACCCCCGATACAAAAACTTTTCAAAAATGCAATTAATCATTTTTGCACACAAAGTGTAGATATTTTGTTTTTCAAAGCAATATTTAATGCGATAATTATTATTGAAAATATGAATATTTACAATTTGTACCATTTTTTTTGTCCCACTGTGTATATGTTAGACCGGCTATATTAGCAAGTAGAACACTGATTTTTATTAGAATGTCAATTAATAATTACAATGAGTAATGCACATGGTAATATATATTTTATTATTAGAGACAAACAATTTAACCCTCCTTTAAAAAAAATGTATAATCCTCATAACTACTGTTAATTTAAACCTGTTTAGTATAATATTACACAGACAAACACCTTACCCGGAAATATCTCAATTACATCCCCAGGGAAACGCGCCGGGAATAGTTCTCGGCGGTGCGGTGGCGGCGGCGTCGGAGTGCACGACCTCTCTCTACTTCCGCCCTGATGAGGGCCATAAAAATTATCGCTCACTCTCTCGGCGAGATTACGGTATTTGTATGGTAATTTTGAATGGCGATGACAAATGAGAGGGTAGCTTTAATAATTAGGGACGTTTCCGCAATATCCACACCGGGAAAAATTACAGGAAATTCCGGTGGTGGAAATTGAAAACGATCTTGTCATATCCTACCGCTCCAAGGATTGTAAATTTGACGAAGGGAGTAATTGCAACGCAAAAATGATGATTATTAACAATGCCTCGTTTGTTTAAATTAATTATAATTGTCAATAGTGACTCGTATTAGATAATCAAAGCAGTTTCTCTAACGCTGGGACACTCAAACGTCAACATATAATAATAATAATAATAATAATCGTAATAACAATTTTATCAACGCCAGAAATTTTAGAAGTTTTACGTAAGTCAAAGAAATTTAAAAAATAATTAAAATAGATAAAAGGAAATATAATTCTGAAGATGTAATATTTTTAATTATTAAGGTACTGGAAATGCTTAACCCCTTCAGCCCTGTATTTTTAAATTTGAAAAAAAAAATTTTGTTAATTGTCATTGATGTGAAGCTTCTTAAGACCATAAATACCAAATTTGAACTGATTTGATTAATTAGTATAGGAATTAATTAGTGAGGCTTTGTTGAAGTGATAGTGATAAACAGCAAAAATATGGATTGTCATGGTAAGTAGACACATGTAAATGTTGCGGTGGCAATCGCCATCGCCAGGGCCGAAAGGGTTAGTGAATTATAAACACACATTTTGCGCTATATGTACAGGCCATTAAAACTTACATTAAAAATTCGGTGCCGATTTCTAGAAAATAATGTCACAGAAAGTTATGCATCAAAATAGGTAACAGTCACACAAAAAATTAATATCCGAAGAAATAATTTTAGCTAGTCAGTGATAAAGTTTTAAATACGAACATGGGTGCAATAATGTAGCATAGAATATAGCTAAGGGCAAGGCCGGTGCTAGGGCGAAAAAAAATTGCCTCCCTTACTTTTTTAGAAAGTATTCTAAACATGCAATTTATGTTTTCTTTGTTAAAAAGTGTGGCCATCATGTAACTTTCTTAGATTTAAAAGACTAAAAATTTTTATGACAAATTTCACATTTATTGATTTTTTTCAGAATTTAGAATTTCGAAAAATATTTCTTGTTGGCCAATATGAAAATAATCGACGCAATCCGTCTGGAAACAAAATGTCATCACTCTGAACTTCAATTTGAGAGTGAAATGTGCACCTCGGGATTAAAAAAATTCTAAAAACATCATCGCACATGGAATTACCTTCAAATTTTCAAAATACACTCAGAAATTGTATATTTTTGACATCACAAAAAAAATTAACGCACCTTCCTTGAACACAAATTGGCAGCACTCTGAACTTAAATTGTCCCTTTCTTAGTGAAAAACAGGGTCGAAAAATGATAAAAATTCAAAATTCAATGGTAAACTGTGACTGCCATTAAATTTGAAAAAATAAATTAAACGATAAAACGAAGTTGAACCAAAATAATCAGCACTTTAATCCTCCGAGTAAAGATATTTGAAAATTTTGAAATTTGCTCATTTTGAAAATGAGTATAACCATTTTGCGCAAATGCTTATAATCACAAAAATTTACATGTTTTAAGCTCCACGTGGGGACATATCTGGCACACAGCAAGGCCTTTTTTTCTGAAATTGGTTTAGAACTCTATAAACATGTATAAATACCTGTGCGAAATAAAAAAAAATAAAAATGGTGCGGCATTTTTTGAAATAGCATGGAATGGCCCTTTGTTGTTTTATTATTATACATTCAGATTGGCTTACAACCGTTGATTCACAATGTCCACGTAGACATGATCAAAACTCAAAAACGGCAAGTATTAAAAAATGTAGCTTTCACCAAAAGTCATTAAAAGAATCAAATAATACACTTGTGGAAAAAAATTAAACACTTGAAATTCGTAAAATTTCTACCATTTTCATAACTCTGCGTATTTTCAATCGATTTTGATGAATCTTTGAAGGCGAAAAACTTTGAAGTGTCTTTAAAGTGCGAACTTAAGCGTAACCTCTTCTGCCCCCCTCTAGCAGCCCTGTGAAAAACAAATGTTTCTTCAGGAAACCATGTCCAACTTTGACCCATAACTTTGTGCCAAATCGTCGTAGGAACGTTATTTGAGTCCTGCGCAGGTAATTGAACACATTTTAAAGCCATTTTGGTGGATCGAGTCGACACATTTTTTCCAACTCGGTACACGTTACCAAAGTTGGACGTTTTTTCACCCAAAAACGTGTTTTTTTTTGTTCGAGGGTTTAAAGGTTCGAAAAGGGATCATTCCAACCTGAGTTTACTACCAAAACTGAGCCAAAATGAGATTTTTTCCCGAAAAAATCATCAAATTTCATTGAAAAGTCACTGAGTTATGTGCGAGAAACCTTAAAATGCAACCAATAACTTGGTGCCAAATCGTCGTAGGAAATTCGTTCTTTGAGCCCTGCATAGGAAATTGATCAAATTTGAATGCCTTTATGGTGGATCGAGTGGACATCGTCAAAGTTGAACATAGTTTCCAGAAAAAACTTTTTTTTTTCACAGGGGCGCTAGAGGGGGCGGAAGGGGTTATGCTTAATTTCGCATACATGACTTTAAAGAAGACACTTAGTTTCTCGCCTTCAAAGATTCATCAAAATCGATTAAAAATACGCCGAGTTATGGCGGTTTGAAAATGGTCGAAATTTCACGAATTTCAAGAGTTTCATTTTTTTTCCTTCAGTATATAATTGTCAGTTATCAAATTTAAAATAATTCGTGAGCGAACGGGTTAAATCTAGCGATGGGCAAAATCGATCATGTCGAGAATCGAGCAATCGATGCTTCAGTTGATGTATCGTTTCGAGTCGTAAGTTCTGCAGGAGCTCCTCGATTAGTTTTCGGTCCAAAATATTTATTCTATTTCGCTGAAGGATAGAAAGACAAACAAGTGGCTTCGCCATCACAGCAATGTTGCAGACGTAATCAAACGAATGGCAAAACTTAAGTGGGAGTTGGCTGGTCATGTAGCCCGCAAATATGGCTCGTGGTGTAAAAGAGTAGTGGAGTGGAGACCATCGAATGAACAGCGCTCACGCGTCAGACCACAAATGCGCTGGTATGACGACCTGAAGAGAGTGGTGGGTTTAAATAGATGTAAAGAGTACAGGAAAGCGAAGAGTGACATAAACTGAAGCATGCCTACATCTAAAAGATTAAAAATGGCTAAGAAGAATAGAAGAAGATAGAAGAAGAATTAAAAATAAATAATGTATTTGATTGTTGAAGCTATTACTTTGTGATATATATTGAATTATGAAAATAAATCATTTGTACCGCGGGGATATGTACTTCGTAATATACAGTGCGAATTTTTAATCTCTGGAAATGCTAATTGCGAGCATGTAAGACATCATATGTTCAATTTTAGAAAATACACTTCAATCGCATTGTCCCTTGACAGTTGGTACAGTGAAGTTTTGTGTGTTGGCTATAGTGGTACTAATTTGATTGAATCCCCTCTATGGGACCCCGTTAATTGTAAGGAGTTACTGCGCATTACATAAGGAAATTAGATATTAGTAAAAACACATAAAAAATACAAAAGTATTAACGGCAAAAATAATAAAAAAAGCAATAGAATACAATTTCAAAAAATATGAATAATAAACAATTTACAAGAGATGTTCGAAGTGCCCTCCTTTTTGTTCTAAATAATAACCCAGACAATTCATAAAAGCTTTGCCACGGTTTCTTAGAAAAGTAGTATTTACTCTATTACAGGCTGTAAGAATTTTCTATTTTAATTCTTCGGTATTCCATTTAACAACATTATTGTAAATTTTCGATTTTAGATAACCCCAAAGCAAAAATCATTCGGTGATAAATCATCTGACCGTGGAGGCCAATCCAGCGACCTGGAAATATTTGGTGAAGATAACGAGTAATACTCCTGGTAGAATCCACTTGAAAATTAGCATTATCTATATTCAGTGCTTCGCTTTCGGGTATAATATGTTAAGCGGTTCTAAATATTTACTTTGATTGAGATTTCCCTTAATAATTAAAGAAATTCCTGCCCAGACGTTTTACGGTATCCTGGATATGGATCAAGTTTTGCACTTGATCGTTTTTGGATGATAAGAAAAGCGGAATTTCTAATTTTTCTTTCTTTGTCTACATTATTATTTTGAAATAAACTTATTTACAAAAAAAATACGACTTGTGAATTGTCAAATCCGACAAATTGATTTGTTGTTATTATAGGCAACCCACAAAGCTTTACTGTACGGCTGATTGCGAACTGTCAAGACACCTTGCAATTGAAGTGTGTTTTCTAAAATTGAACATACGAAATTTCACATGCTCGCAATTAGCATGTTCAGAGATTAAAAATACGTACTGTATGTGCTGGAGCCTATATGAATCATATTACAATTCGAAAATTCGAATTTATTTATTTATCTACGACCACTACTGTAAATGCCCATTATCGTACAATGCGCGTACTGCGTAAATACACCAAAAGACCCACGTATGTTAGAGCCCGCTTGTAAATTAAAGGTACGTGTGTGTTTGCCATAACATACTAGTGAGTTTCGTTTACGAACTTTTGATTGGTTGAGAGTTGCGCGTTTGTTCGTTTTTATTAAATATAGTAGTCCGCGATTGTTAAACGTCACATCACGCACCCCGAAGCTGTCACTTCGCTATTCCGCACATTCTCATTCAAATGCAATGATATCCAGAAGTAAGTACCAAATAATGAGGTATGTAACCATTGTTAATGAAACTCTTTTCAATTCTTGCAAGATAAATAATGTCCAGTAACAGCAACAACGAAAATGATTAAATAAGCGTCCAACAAGTTTCTCCCTGCTACGCCTCGCGATACAAAAATGTTTAAGGAACATTTATGGACTGGAGAATCAAATATAAATTAAGGTGAGAGTGGTCGTAGATAAAGTATACTACATAACGCGAGTTGTAAAGCAATTACGCGCTCGTGAAATTGCGTTACTCGCCGCTACGCGGCTCGTACGCAATTTTTTCACTTGCGCGTAATTTGCTATTTACAACTCTTGTTACGTAATATACTATTATAGACCGAGAACAAACTACTGCATGTGTCTCTTAACAGAAACTTGCTTAAAAACTCATCACGATGTTGCGGTAAACCCTATATATTGATAATAATTCTCTAGTACCTTGGCTACGCCAAATCCCATGGCAACCTTTTCAAGACACACTAACTACCACATCCTATGCTATAAAAACTATTAAAAACCAATGATGTCAACTTAACTTAAAATGCCTGCATAAACTTGGCAATATAAAATACATGTAGTAATACTAAAATAAAAAACTTTTTAAAGGTCCCTTACAAAAATAATCAACTAAGCCATTGACATTTTTTAATGGAAAATAAAACACTACATTTAATTGTTAATGTTAATACTCTTTGATTGCACATAAGAAAGTAATCAAAAATCAAAACTATCCATAATATAAAATCAAAATATATTTAAAAACAATATTGCAATAGGTTATAATACTGTCCTTAAATATATTTTGATTTTGCGTTATAGATAGTTTTTTTGTAGTTGCTATCAAATATAATTATTTTCTATGGTCACCTTTAAATACGATAAATCCTACAAGGTCTCATCTATGATTCATCCGAAAAGCTGCCGAGAAAACTCGGATATTATAAATTTTAGTAAATTTCAACAATTTGCATACCGCGAATAGTTTAATAGATAATTTAAAACTGAAGGTACATAATTTGATTGCAAGCATTCCGTGCGTTGAACGCAGAGGAATTTTCCACGGGATCGATAAGTATTTTGATGAAAAGATTATAATAAACAATATCAAATTTATCTGTTGTAATCAGCAGCGTAAAGCGTATTTATAGGACTGTTGAGATAAACGGAGAACCGAAGAAGTTATACTTGACCGAAAGATATAAGGCGTTTATGGCGTTTTACGGTGTTTAACTTTCACTAATTTTTATGAAGGCCGACCGCAAACTCTCATCCCCAGGCCCCAATAAATGACCCGCAACGGATCTTCCTAACGCTGTCCCAGGCCCGGTTTCGGTATTTTTTAATAAGGGGATTACGAAACGGTAATCAGGTATCCAAAATGGACGGCGCGCGAACTGTACTCATCAAAGAAAAATTAAGAGGTATCATTGTATTATTGTATTATTTGTAGTCTGGAATGAAATAAAACTATTCGGTTATGTAAGCCTTTGCAACGCACACATTTGTATAGAGAATTCTACAATGCGGACCAGCCCGAGAATATAAAACCGAACCCATAGGTTTTACGATATGATGGCCCTGAACTTATTAAGGCGGTCAAATGGTAAAAAGCCATAAACGCCTTATATCTATTGGACAACTATACTTAAACAAAAAGCAAAAAAAAAGGTGCAGGTATGCCCCTTCCGATGGGAGAATAAACTGAAATATTTAAAAGCCACATGCAAATAACCAACATTGAGAAATGCCAAGAAACTGAGACACTTTGAAGCGTTCGAAATCGCCATTTTAGGTATATAAAGAAAACATAGATCGTTAAAAGAACCGTAGAAAAATATGCGTTGCTGTTGTATCAAGGGAAAAAAAACATTTGTATTTTGCATACAATTATTTCAACTTTCATTTTTGTGAGCCTATTTCTCTGCATTTTTAATAAATATTAATTAGATAAAATAAATAATTCCGTTATTTTATCTAATTAATATTGATTAGAAATGTGGGGAAACAGGCTCATAAAAATGAAAGTTGAAATAATTGTATGCACAATACAAATGTTTTTTTTTCCTTAGATACAACAGCAACGCACATTGTATTTTGATAATAATAATAAATAATGTCTTTGTTCACATTTTTTTAATGCTTGACTTAATTTGAGTTTCTTATATTTTGCTGGTGGTGTTTGTAAATTTTATAATTAACAAGTAAATTAGGTAAGATAAGATGCACGGCACCCACTATGTCTCATATATTACTGAAATGATTTAATAAGCTAGAATCATAAGATTCTATTCTATTCTTTGATTCAACAAAAACTATGTCTGTTTATCTGACATGTGTTGGGCCGAAAATAAATAAGCGACGTACATTGTTCCGTTACTTCTGTCCAGTTAATAAAATTGTTTGCGTTCTGGTATTCTGGCAGACAGTCGATTCCGCGCGAGAAACAAAAGGATTACGCCCTCAGGTTTTATCTCGCATTTTACGGGCGTCTACGTGCTCGCGTTTAGGACGTGGCCGTAGCGCGTTGCTGCTGTACATGGAACCTAATTAATTTTATTGAGGTGATACTATTTACCCTCTTTTCACCTTTTCATCGTCCTAACTAACCGCCCGGTTTGGCCGCACAAAGTAAAAAATATATTCGTATATAGATTGCGTTTGCGTAATTGTGTTCCAAACGGCGCTACAATTAACACACCGACGGTCCGCAAATATTTGAGACCACCGTTGTTGTTTGGCCATCCGTATTGACTTCCCGTGCTTTCCCGTTTACATAACTCTGTACACACGATTTACTTCGAATTAAACGGCATGGTATACGGATTGCGATTAGTTTAGGGTGAAATTGTCCGCGCCGCAATCACTTTTTTCCTCCATCGCCTCAACTACACGAACAGCTACGCGGCGCGGCCTCAGGAATTAATTTATTTCTCGCTAATTTATCATCTGAAAGCAAACGGGATTAATGTAATGCTTGAATAATGTACCAGCCCAGTATTCAGACATTACATTAATGCTGTTATATATCATATTAAATAAAATGATCGTGATGTATGATGAAACGTTTATTCTTCATTCAAATTGGGATCATTCTGTATAAATTATACAAATTTTAAAAAGAATCTTCTTCTTATCAAGCTAGGGACCTAATTTTATATATTATACTTGGCTTTTCCCAGCTTCTAATCTCTATGGTTTGGTCCTCCCTTAGTAACAATAAAAATGGAGATGATAAAAAAAGCTAATGCACATGTTTATGTTACTTCAGCAGCAAAGTAGAAGCTGATACAGTTATGACTCTAATGAAACTACAGTAGAAAACATTGCCAGAGTAATTAATAACACTGGCGGGGTAATGGGGTCAATCTGTCGTGAACTTTGCGAAAATGTTAGTAGTGGCATTTAAAAAATAAATGTAAATTTTGTGTTATTAATGAATAATTCTGAAAATAAACAAAGAAAAATATGAGCTATAATTAATTGCAACTTAGGAACAAATAAACTTAAAGAATCCATAATTCCAAAACAAATTGACATAGAAGTTAATGTTCCAAATAAAATTTGTGATAAATACAAGAAAACGAAATGTAGCCTGAATATATGAATATTCAACCTGTTCGTTAATCTGCAAGCAAAAAAAAATTAAGTCTTACTAAGACTATAAACAAATAACTTATTGAAACAACTACTTCCCTGGCTAGTGCCACGCCGGATATTGAATGATACAAAAGAAATTTGCATGTTATTACTAGTACTACTAGATAATAACATTGGTTTAAGATCGTTTATTTCTACATATAAGACTAACTTTAAATGTTATTATTAAAATGAAAAAACCAGAAAACATTTTGACAAGGACACACAGTGCTAAACTTATCTAGTGTTACTAAATGAAACAAATTTGATAATAACTAAAAATATCACTGAATTAAAAAATATATGAAAATTAAGTAATTGGCTATCTGCAGACGCGTTTCGAGATTTATCTTTCATCAGTGCAGCTTCGCATTTAAATTGAATGTTAAATAATAAAATACACTTACGTGAAGGTGATCGTGAACGTGAAGACGTCGTAAACGACTGAGGAGATTATGAAAGGCTTGAACGGGTTTTACACCTGATTTTGAGGTGATTAGTGAAAGTACAGATGTGAAGAAATAAATGATCTTGTTTTCGTTGGAACCGAATACACGATTAAATAATAAACAAATTAGAAACAACTTTACTTGTTGCAGAAAGCATTAGATAAATACAAGAAAACGAAATGTAGCCTGATTATATGAATATTCAACCTGTTCGTTAATCTGCAAGCAAAAAAAATAAGTCTTACTAAGACTATAAACAAATAACTTATTGAAACAACTACTTCCCTGGCTAGTGCCACGCCGGATATTGAATGATACAAAAGAAATTTATTTATATATTCAGGCTACATTTCGTTTTCTTGTATTTATCTAATGCTTTCTGCAACAAGTAAAGTTGTTTCTAATTTGTTTAAAATTTGTGATATATTTATAAAAGAATTCTCGACTGAAAGTAATTTAAACAATCATTTTAGAGGCAATATATCTAGTCAATGTAAAACGTCTAATGAAACTGCACATATAAAAAATAACTGCGGACATTCGTACTTTTACTCGAGTTCATTTACTACAAAAAAATATTAGACAAAAACATTTTTAACAGAATAACCGAGTTCCTAAATAAATTTGAGTTATTTTCTAAAGTACATGGATTTAGGGTAAAAGTGTGCATGTTGCAGGGCTATTTTTTTAATTTATCAAAAGCCTTTGACTGTCTAGAAATGATTGAAAAAGGTGTATAAGGGGTTTAGGGGGAAAAATTATAATCTGCTAACTCTATCTCTTAAGCGATAGAAGATTATATTATTGTTCGCCTTTATAAAACGTTATGTTCGGTGGTTTTTCAGGGCTCAATTCTGGAGCCACTAATATTATCTATTTTAATCAATGACATTGTTAATTTCGTATTTAGAATAAAATATGAAAAGTCTAACTTTACAAATGTATGAATATTGCAATAAAAATAATCCCCTTCACAATGTTAACAAGATGGTATGTAGAATTTAAAATCATGCATTTTTTACAATTAATGACACGATACTTCCAAATTTCAAAATCATACAAAATTTTTAGGTGTAGATGTTGATTATACAAGGTGTCGCCTGAGGATTCCGCCATACTTCGTATATGGCAATTCTGCTATTTCTGTTTTTTTTTAATAAACATGGGTCGAATTCTCAACCGTTTTCCAGATGTCGGAGATCAAAGTTGGTTACTCTAGCGATTTTACAAAACATTAATGGAACATCAATGCTGAAATCTTGTCAAAATGAAAGAATAAGAATTGTTCACCGCCCATACGTGCTCGTTACGGGAATGATTGACTCAATCTCTAGTGAAGGTAGCCTCGTCACAGAAAATGATATCTGGACGGATAATGTCGACTTCTCGCAACCATTCACATTATTATACTACCAAAGGAAGAAGATTTACGACATTTCGAATGTGGTATGGATGAAATCCGATTTCGTTCTATGTAAACTGGTTCTTGGATCTTTACTGATTTCTGTTTTGGAATTCTCATATCTCAAAGCGGAAAGCGATCCATAATAACAACTTAAATTGTTGTTTGACCCCCGATATTTCGAAAACGGTTGAGAATTCGAACCGGGTTGAAAAAAAAGCAATCAAAATTGCTTAATTAGTCTGCACACGAAGTAAATTTAATAAAGACGAAATATAGCCTAATTATGTAAATCTTTAACCTGTTCGTGACTGCAAAATTAAGTCGTACTAAGACTACAAGCAAATAACTTATTGAAACAACTACGTTGTCTCAACTTTATTTACTGCATACGAAATATGGCGAAATCCTCGAGTGACATCTTGAATATTGAGAAGAGAAATACATACTGATAACCTGACCAAAAAAATAATAAAAGTTGATCAAAGTGTTTTACTAAATAGATACTGTTTGGTGGAGATAACAGAGTCTATTCTTAAGACTCCTTCTTCATGTGAACCTCGTTTATCCATACCCCATAGACCACACATACGCGACTTTACTATGCATTTTTGGAAGAAGTGAGGACATTTCTTGTTCGTTCGGCAGTCGAAAAAAACGCCGATGAAAATCTTTCGGCACAGGTTAGTGTGGGTTCCTTTTTATACCTTCCAATTACAGCTGACCGTGAGTTTAGGCTCTGTTATAAAAGGCCGGAAACATTCCCAACCCTCCTTTTTTTAGTAGTAGCAGTCCAGACGCCCAGCAGAGCGGATGCCGAGCACCAATGAAGGACCAACCGACCCACTGCAGCAGAGCTTCAGAACCGAAATCGTTCTCCGAGTTGTTTTCACGACTAGGCGAACGGACACATAAATTCTGAGATCGACAAGTAGTTCTAACGGCTCCAAGATCGATTAGCCGTCTTCCGAGATCCACTAGCCTATTTCTGAGATCGACTAGCCGTTTTGACGGCTCACCATGGCGGACGACTACACCACGCTGTTCGCTAAGACCCAAGCCTCGCTGGGAGAACTACTGGACTTCCATAAGCTATGGGTCGAAGTCACCGAAAAAATGAACACCCAAACCGTGAAGATCACCAACGCTCTGGTGGACAACGCCAAGCTTGAGGACAAACTGAAGAGGCTGAGCAGGCGCCTGGAGGCGCTAACATGCCCCAAGACGCCGACACCTACACTATTCCCACCGAGAACAGCTACGCCGTCCTCATGGACACAAACGGCCCCAAAGAGGCCGACTCGGCCCCACCACCGAAGCCGAACACGAAGAAGAGGATCGCCTCACCCCCTGCGACCCCTGCCGCCGCCAAGAAGATGGGGCAACACCTAGAGACGGCCCCACAACCTGCCGCAAAGGCCGCGCTCCCACCCACTCCGAAGTTCCTTACCAGACCCACACCGACGCTCACCCCGGCTGTGCAGACCAACGTATCCAACCTCCCAGCTGCTTCCTCGACGGCGCTGCCATTGAAGAGACCCCTTCAGTAGTCTTTCAGCAGAGACAAACTGGCTGAAAATCAAGGCCCTGATGGAATCACATTCCATCAAGGTCCACTAAGCCAAATATTCAGCCCGGGGGATGAGCGTATTCACCAAGACGCCTACCCCGTACCATACCTTCCAGCTCTAGGACGAGAAGACGGTCAAGGCGGTGATCAGGAACATCGCCCCAGCACTGACCGAGGCCCAGATCGACGACGATCTGAAGAACCAAGGGCTCTCCACCACATCCGTGAAGCGGATGTCCAGGAGGGATCCAGAAACTGGACAGATCCATCCCCTCTGGATGGTCTACGTCCAGCTCGATGCCGGTGCAAGCAGCAATGCTACCGCTGCCAGCAGTTAGGGCACACGAAGCGCTGCTGCACGTTGCCCCCCAAATGTGTTAAGTGTGCAGGCGCACACTTGAAGCAGCAATGAGAGAGGTCAAGGACGGACCCGGCAAAGTGCGCCAACTGCGCCGAGGCCTATCCTGCAAGCTACTGAGGCTGCCCCCCGTTCCTTGCTACGCAGAGGAAGAGCACCACCCCGAAGCCTCAGACTAAGAGCTACGCCGCCGACACGGCGGGCACCACGCTGTAGCCCAGGCCCCCAACGGATCCCACCGATCGTCGCGGAGATGCTGGCAGCCCTCTCCGCTGCCAAAGGACCGATAGACCACGCCACATCATCGTAACAACAGCAGTCCCTAGGATCATCCTGGCAGTCCTACGGAGCCAAGGTTAGACATTCGTAATTTTTTGCTTCTGTTACAGGTCCGACCGCAGAACACCAATGAGTTCCCGGTGGTTATTCCTCTGCCACCGCACTCCAACCCACCACCCAGACATCCCCCGACTCTTTGAGAGCCAACCACCGACGGATGGATAAACTCAACACCCGCTCGACGACAAAGAGGAGAAGTTTTAGCTGGTATGCCCTTCTGGTGAATCTAGCACCGCCCCGTTATGGAGGCGTCTATAAAATATTTCTCCTCCTCACATAAAGAAAAAACCCTCCTTTGAGGGATCGAACTCGACGAAGTTTCCGGATCAAAAACCCCTCCCTTCAATGCATATCAACAGTTACTTAGATTAAGGAAGCCCTTGAAATGCAGGAAATATGTCTGCTAGAGGTACAGACTGGAGGTGGGCGAAATAACTCTTTTTATGAGTCGACTCATCGTGAAGAGTCGATTCACTGTTTTAAACGAGTTACGCACCTCTAATTTGGATGCTCTGGAATGCATGAAAGTATTTTTGGTTACATACGTGTATATCTGTTTCAATTTAAATTAAATTAATTGGCATGACCACAAGATATAAAATGATTTACCAATTATATTTAGTTACCGCTGTAAATCAATTTGAAACAAATAGCCAGGAATAATGAATGATGGATATTTTATGTTCTGAAGTAAAAAACATTTGAGTTTGCCTCAAATTTATTTATTTAACATTTTTTGTTAAAATGCGATTAATAGTGACAATTGTTTGACATTTACCAGCTGAAGTTATCAAAGATACGAAAAATCAAACATCGACACAGTCACACCCGCCCCTTATTTAAGTAATTGTTGATAGCATGTCTAGCTATATCTGTTACTTTATGAGGAATTGCAACCAAGTGTCAAAATATTTTTTGTTGAAAAAAAGGCTATTACGGTTTATATATAATATTAAATCAACTGATTCCTGTAAAAAAATATTTTTAAAATACCCAAGATTTTCATCGCTACAATTCAAAATGTTTTGTTACAGAACATAACAATAAAAAAGTCACAAAGGTACATGGGAAGACAACTGTTTGCTAAACGCATTCAAAACCTTAATTCTAAACAATTAAACTTAATCAACTCTGCCCTACTTATGCCGCGTATTTGTGCCATAAATTTGAGCGGTGTTTAAAGTTGTAATAATTTTTGTTCCAACTGACTTTTTACAATGCGGTTTAATGGAGTGTGTTGTCAAAGGTATCTAAAATGTGTTTCACATCTTGTTTAATATAATTTAATATTTAACGGGTGTAAAATTTGATGTCAAATAATAGCTCTTTATTGATACTTTTACGCGTTCATATTTTATAAAATTATTAAAATAGTTGTGAGTAAGATCTGGGTGAGCGGCCAATTTTTTTTTTTACGATGAAGTTTGGGGTATATTGTTTCGATTTTTTTCGAGATCTCTTGCCACGAGTTGCCATCAGTTTAAATTTCATGATGCTGGATAGCCAAGAGGAGCGCGGTAGAGTTTTTATTGTGTAATTGTTAATTGATTGCACCAATATTTAACTTAACATCATTTTAAAATGATATAAGGATGTTAAATATATTATCCAGCATCATGAGATGGTGACATGGTGACATGGTGTCAACTCATAGTCACAAAATTCATAATTGCTCTATTAAATGTTTAAAAAAATCGCTTAGAAAGGTCAATTTTTGTTCATTATTGCGCACTTTTTAGCTTGCTCAAAAATATTGTGACGTTTCTAGTGTTTGAAGTATGACGTCATCGGCAATTTTTTTAAAAGGAATTCGATTTTTTATATTTAGAAATTTTTATACAGCTCTTAATTCCCTTTGCAGTCATATATTTTTTTTAGAAAATTACCCTTTAAAAACGTATTTTTTCAAATGAATGTTTTTTTTCATTTCAAAGTCGACCAATTTTTGTTTTAATTCAATGCATTTTTTTCACCATTTTGGATCCGCCATTTTGAATTTTGATCTTTCATCAAATTAATAATCAGCGACCTTGAAAATTCTTACGTAGCAATTTTTGCTTTAATTCAAATCTTTTTCGATTTTTGTCCGCGTTTTTCGGAAAATGGGCCACTGTGCGATGGCACAAATAATTGGATTGATTATCGAAATTTATTGTATATTATACCTTGTGCCGACTCTTTTATTTGACTCACTAATGAGTTACCCATCTCCAGTACGAACCGGCAAAGTTACCATTTGCATTATTGTTGATATTAGTAAATTTTGAGTTTGCAGTTATGCGTCTTAGCTTGAGGGGGCAGAATATCTTGGTGAATATATTCGTCAATTTCTCCAGTTATCTAGTTAACTAATTATCTTATAGCCGTTGAAGAAAAGTCAATGAATAGGAGGTTATGTGTGCACCAAACAGTCAATTTTAATGGATGTAACAGTGTTTCGTTAATGGCTTGAGGATTGTTTTTTTTCTGGCAAGAATATATTTTATTGAAATGAACAGAAGTCAAATAATGAGAACCCGCATCTCCAAACACTTACTATCAGACGTTAACTTCGATAAAACCTGAAGAATAATGTTCTATTGGTGCCACTCTATAAAGTTTACGTTAGAAATGATCATAAATCAATGTTATATGATTAGTAGTTCAATTTGTTTCTTGCTTTTTACTTTCTCCGTTACAAAGAACGAGAAAGTATTGTGATCGTGATTTTTTTTTCAAAAATTTTTTTTACGGAAATATTAGTTTTGGGGTCCCTAGACGCCATTTCAACAATTTCTAGAAAAAAAAATTGTGTCTCTGTGTGTGTGTGTGTCACTGTACCCGCTGTATCTCAAAAACTAATTGAGCAATTGATATGAAACTTTGAGCATAAGTCTTATTTGATAATCCGAAGAACTGAAAATGGTAAAATTTCATACACTGGAAGTGGGTGTTTACCTTAACTGTGTTTTGTTTTTTGCCAATATTTTCTTAAATATGAAAAATATCATAAAAACATTTAAACAAACATTGAAGACAATAAAGAAATTAACATCTTTTGCTTGAAAACATTTTTCATTTTGATTCGAGATTTTTTTTTTTTAATTTTTGGTTTATAATTATAAAACAATAATAGATACAGCAAATTTATGTTAATAATAATTGTAGAGAATGCTAGAATGAACAACTTATAAAGAGTAAGTTTTTCTCAAAATCCCTTTAGTTTTTGAGTAAACTGAGTTTTTGAATTTGAAGTATAATTTTTCTCTTTCAAAATTTTGACGTTTTAAACATCAGTTTCATCCGAGTCTACAAAACGCTCGATGTACATTTAAAATACGATTTCAATTGAAAATAAACCATGAAAGCATAAATTTAAATGCTACCATCAAGTCGGAGAAAGTAACATGATGGCCACAACACCATTTTTTTACTTGTATACGTTCTCAATCGTCATGGCTTTGGGCAAATAGTAGCTTCAATAAATGATTTTTTTTAAGTCTTCGGATGGCTTATTTTATAGATTTTAGTTGAGATGTATTAGCATTTCTAAATAATATACATCAACAGTAATCATCTGGCTAGCATGCAAACTATAACCCTAGAAAGTGTGTTGCATCAAGAAACGTTTGTTACGAAGTTTATTGGGCAAATACACAATATAGTTCGTCATTTATTACAATATTCTTTATCATAATGTCGAGAGTTCTTTTAAAGATATGTTATGTGAAATTACAAGTTGGAACATTCGTGAAGTCGATTTCCTTTTAGGAAGACATGTAATAAATTGCAGTTTATAAAGCGGAATTGGATTATTTTTGTGATGTATTTGTGGAACTCTAGATGTCCTTGTTAGTTCCTTTCGTTAAAGTGACGATTTGCCGAGTTGTATTGGATTTTATATATTTTTCTAAGAGGGATAAGCTGTTAGACAAATGCAGGAAAATAAACCGCAATTTGTCAATAAGGAGAATTAAAAGCGTCGTGTTACGGGATCTTGACGCAGGGTGTCTCTGCCAGGTCCTCAGGTCCCGGGGATAACTGGCGGTGACAGATCACACGATCCATCACTTAACCGCCCTCGCATTCCGGCCGCAACGCACATCCGGTCCCTCTGCCTCTTTATTAAATGTAACCTTTTAACTTGCCCCCGATATTAAAACACAGCCCTTCATTAGCCGACGCCGATCCATCAACCCTCCTGAAGGTACTAAATCCACTAATAAGATAGCCGAAAATTCATTATAGCTGCACCCAGAGAAACCCCCAGCGAACTTGTTGAACTGGCCGAGGCGTTAGCCCTAAACTAGCCGCATCCAGAATATGTTTAATTTATGCCGGGCGCGGTGTGGCCGTAATGTGACGATTAAAAAAGACGCCGCCTTACTTACGTACTTTAATTAAAAAAGAAAAGTTTCGATTCAAGTTAGAGACTTTCCAATCTTTCTAAACCGAATTTATGACCTGATCGCCTTATGATGAGAGTGGAGGATTTGCGAAAAGGCTGAGATCGGATCAAGCTTGATGGCTGATCAAACTTTTTTTTATATATAATGGCTAGCTTCTAAAGTAATTTATAATATTGAGGAAAAATAACCATCTAATCTCTAGTAACTTTATTTATAAAAACAAAATATGATTATCTTTAAGTACCGAGCAATGTTTTTATGAATACTTTACAAAAAGCCCGCTCCGTTTACTTAATTAACATGCAATTTCACTTAACACTTACAGCACATAAAAATAATCATTACAAATAGTAATAGTTCTTCCGAAAGCACAATCTCTCCTCTAATTACGCTTTTATTGCACCTCAAAATTGCTCCTGAAAGTAAAGTGCGAATTGCTTCCCTTCTTTATTTATTTAGTTGGCTCTCGGAAAATGTCAAGGTATTTCACGCCATTAACCAGTCTGTTTGCTTAATTTTTACAGTTGTTAAACAGTTCTCAAAGCGATTTTCACGAGCCCGTGCTATATTTTCATTCTTTTGTTGTTTTTAATTAATAAAATAAAAAATAATGAGGAAATAAAGGAGGATGGTAAATATAATTGACTTGCACCCTCTGTATATTTTTGATAAGGAAACATAACTTAACAGAGAAGGATGAGATAAAAATCTTACAGAAATAATTGTGGTAGAATACTAAAGCACAGCCTTTAAGGGAATGAGGTGGCGAATTTGTAATATGAATCAATCATGAATCTTTGTAAAAACATAATGAGCAGAGGAAATACTAATACTACAAAACATATGAAGTAGTAGATGAAGGTAGAATTTAAAGGGCATCAACAAACTTAATCTATACATTCAATAAAAATCATGGTGATGGTTGCGACCGTTACTACGTGGTAATTCATTATAGAAACACTGAATAAGTGTAGTAAGTGTTTTATTCAGTGTTTCTCAATGAAAATCATTACCAGAATTGAAAAAATCCATTAAACATTCAACAACATTTGTAAATTGTTGTTTACCGGTAATGATATATTGTAAGTGATGAAAAGTAAAATAATCAAATAATTTATATTTATTATTGTGCCATACAGTTTGAGATTGTGGATAATGTCAGAAGATAGGCTTAGAAAATTGCTTAGTATATGGACTGAAAAATGATCTAACAATGAAGTACTGCATAAAATAAACACTTTAGGGAATAATGTCTTTATACTAAAAAAACGCAATTTTCAAGTTCTCAGACAGTAAAAATCGGACCCCTGGACGAATTAAATATTAAGCAAAGTCGATGAAAATCTAGGTACAGAAAAAAAGGGTCTCATCGTTGCATAATTTAAAGAAATGGAGCTGCTTTACGTCTCCGCATATATTCAAGGACTGGTCAACTTTAGAAAAGCAATGTAAATTATTCAAAACTTAAGAGAATTTGTTTCAGAATGTGTAGAATTATTTTATTTCCTGTACTAATTTCAGTCAGAGAAGGATATTAGGGCATCAGAACAGGTAATGTGGGCTGCTTGCCAACTTACCGTAAATATCGAAATGTGGATGTTCGTATATTTTCGAAATAATTAAAATTAAGTTTGTTTTTTTCTTCAAATGATAAATAATAGTATATTATTAAACGAGTGAGAAAGTTGGCCATTGCCACGAGGGTGAAGTTTGCAACACGACCCGTAGGCGAGTTCGGCAGTTCGCTGACAAAAAACGAATCGTAACCATAGTAACAACTAAACTGTTGGGCAATGAAACTGCTATCATTTGATTGGACGTCACCTGTTGGGCAATGAAACCGCCATCATTTGATTGGACGTCACCTGTTGGGCAATGAAATCGCTATCATTTGATTGGATGTCACCTGTGGAGAAAATGATTCGGCCGAATAATGGACAACTTTCTCAATCAAAAACGATTTAACAACGTTTATATTATTTAATAAGATGCGAAAAACAGATTTGCAATAGAGCATAGGTACTGCGATTTGTATAACGTGTAACTCTGTGAGAGCCTGACACTAAATTAAAAAAAGAAGGTAAATCGAGGAATATCGAAAGTACAGTATGAAATAAAATTCGTTTAGAAATTTAAGGCTCGGATCCAGCGTCGCGAGTCGTCTTATCCGTAAATATCAAACTGATACTGGATAGGTCACTTCCAGGACTAGTGACGTAAATAATTTTAACAATAATAATAATTTATTTCATGTAAAGGCACATAAGGTCAAACTATATTCGTAGGTTACAGTGAATTACATAGTGTGCATCAATGCAGGGGAGGCTCGTTATATAAAGTCAAGGAGCCATGGCACTATCTGTAGTTTCAAGCTCAGTAAGAATTTTTAATGAATTCTTAAAACACTTTTTCGCCAGTTACTTTGGTCTGGAAAGATAAATCGTTCTTTTTTTCTGAAAGGGGGGTGGGGTACCATATTGTATAAGTCGCGCTACCATCAACATTTTCTACGAGCCGCCACTGAAATTAAGTACGAGTTGTGAATTTTTGAAAATTTGAATTTTCGAATTGTGTAATATTCGAGCAAAAAATTTAAAAAAAATTAAAACGTGTTGACAAAATTCTACAAAAACTAAAATACATTTGCAAATCATCGCTTTATCAAATTAAGTGCAGTTTTTGAAAATCCATCGAATTTTTGAAAATTTGTGCAATACTCGAAAAAAAAATTTTAAAAATATATAAACCGTGTGGACTTCTACAAAAAAAATAAATTGGATTTGCAAATCATCGTTTTATTAAACTAAATAGAGTATTTAAAAATCCACCGGTTATTTCGCGAGTTGTGAATTTTTGAAAATTTTTGTTTTCGAATTGTGTACAACTCGAGTGAAAATTAAAAAAATATATATAAAACGTGTCGACGAAAATAATCGTTTTATCAAACTAAATCAAGTTTTTAAAAATCCACCGATTATTTTGCGAGAAGGGAATTTTTGAAAATTTTAGTTTTCGAATTGTGTACTACTCTGGTGAAAATTTAAAAAAAATATATAAAACGTGTCAATTAAATTCTAAAAAAATTAAATTGGATTTGCAAATCATCGTTTTATCAAACTGAATAGAGTTTTAAAAAATCCGCTAATTATTTCGAGAGTTGTGAATTTTTGAAAATTTTAGATTTCGAATTGTGTAATACTCGAGCAAAAAAACACAATGTAAAACGTGTCCATTAAATTTTAGAAAAATTAAATTAAATTTGCAAATCATTGTTTTATCAAATTAAATAGAGTTTTTGAAAATCCGCCAATTATTTCGCGAGTTGCGAATTTTTGAAAAGTTTAGTTTTCGAATTGTGTACCACTCTAGTAAAAAATTAAAAAAATATATAAAACGTGTCGATTAAATTCTACAAAAATTAAATTAGATTTGCAAATCATTGTTTTATCAAATTAAATAGAGTTTTTGAAAATCCACTAATTATTTCTCGAGTTGTGAATTTTTGAAAATTTTAGTTTTCGAATTGTGTACCACTCTTGTAAAAAATTTAAAAATATATAAAACGTGTCGATTAAATTCTACAAAAATTAAATTAGATTGAAAAATCATTGTTTTATCAAATTAAGAGAAGTTTTTGAAAATCCACTAATTATTTCGCGAGTTGTGAATTTTTGAAAATTTTAGTTTTTGAAATGTGTAATACTCGAGCAAAAAAAAATATAAAACGTGTCGACTAAATTCTACAAAAATTAAATTAGATTTGCAAATTATTGTTTTATCAAATTAACTGCAGTTTTTAAAAATCCACCAATTATTTCGCGAGTTGCGATTTTTTGAAAATTTTTGTTTTCGAAATGTGTAATACTCGAGGAAAAAAAATAAAACGTTTCGACTAAATTCTACGAAAATTAAATTAGATTTGCAAATCATCGTTTTATCAAATTAAGCAGGGACAGCTCATAATATAGAGCCAAGAAGCCATGGCACTACCTGTAGTTTCAAGCTCAGCAAGAATTTTTAAAACACTTTCGCCAGTTACTTTGGTCTAGGAAGATAAATCGGTTGGGGGATGTTGTATAAGTGGCTCGACCATCAACATGTTCCACGAGCCTCCACTGCATTAATGTAAAAAAAAAATCATTCATTACTCAGTACTCCGATAATACTAACTAGCTCTCAACCATGTGGTCTTGCAAGTGCAAGTTTGCTAAGTGTATCAGTAAACTTAGTTCTCCGTTCACTCGGAACTCGGAACTGCCCTTAATTTTACTATTGCATATTGCAGTAACTGACAGAAATCCAAAACATTAATGTTATGCTTATGCTCGAGTGTTAAGAGTGTAAAGTACGTTATAAAAATTGCAAAAATGTTAAATTCGACCTACCCGACATTATAAATTAAAAATTTCATTTATTCTTATATTACAAATTTCGCTTTGAAATCGAGAAACATGGAATTTCATAATTAAACAAAAAGAAAGAATATATTTTTGCTAAAATAAATTGAATTTAAATTTAATTAAGCCGATTGTTTTTCAACAATAAATGTTTCCAGGAATATGCGCTCACGGAAAGGTATGATAAGGGGAAGCTTAAATAATTGGGCGATTCAACCACCCTCGATTTATAAATTGTAAATTAGATTTTTCGGGAAAGTGGGTGCTAAAATTTGATATACCGGAATGTAAATTTTCCGAAAAGAGTTTCGCTTCCATTTTTTATATGCAATTTTGTGTGATCATATCTTTTTGCAAGGTTTCGTAAGTATAGGACGAGTCGAGAACATCGTGATAGCATCTTTATTATCTACGATACAAAATAATGTTTTAAACGAGAGTTATGGAATTTCTCTCATCAAAATAATTTTAAGTATACGAAATGTTCCATAGAATTGCGTCATGTGAAGGTAATTTTTTTAAATAAAATATTTAGTATATTATTATCCTTTGAATTAAGAATATACTCTGTTTTAAGCAGAATGAGTAACCAAATAAATTATTTATTTGAGGGGTTTAAGAATAGTTATTTTTTATACGAATATGGAATGCACGTAATTAGTCCTGCAAGAAAAAGTTTACCCGTGTGCTCGCATTACATGGCTCAAATGACCTCTATAATTCGATTATTACACCCGATTTTCGATAAAATATGACAAAGATAAGATCATTTATTGGTGTTATTGCCATAGGTTTACACAGGTCAAAATATAAGTAATACAAAAATAATATGCCTAAACTTTATTGGATTTACAGGTATATACAATGCGCGCCTAAAGAATGGAATAAATTCAGTAAAACCGAAATAAAATATTTTTGGAAAAAAGTCGATTTTCTTCGATTAAAATAAACATTTTTGCATAAAAATTAATTTTCACTCATCATTTGTTTTTGAGTAATGACGTCATCCATTTTGCTTTTAAATGTGAACCCCCAATTTTTGTTCTTCATTTTGAGAGATCTTATACAGTAACGTGTATAAATTTTCGAATAATCAATTTTTTTTCTACGTCCGTTATAAAATGTAGAGTTTTTTTCATTAATTTGGGTTCATAAAATATGTGATTCCTGAACCCTACAAATAGCGTGAAAAAAGTGGCATAACGGTTCATTTTTTCACTCTTTTGCGCGAAAAAAAGTGTCGTAGCGGTTCATTTTCTAACGCTACTATAAAATTGTTTGTGCAAAGTGTGCCGCGAGTTCCGCCGATAAATGTCAAACATTCGTTTCCGATCAAGAAAACTTGATGATTATTTTTTTCATTTAAAAAAAGCAGTGGCGGCTCGTGGAAAATTTTGATGGTAGAGCCACTTAGCACACACAATATATCTCACCGCCTCCTTTTTGAGAAAAGAAAAATCGACTATTAAAAACGTTTACTTGTTGCAGAAGCACTAAAAGAATTAAATAAAGACGAAAAATAGCCCGCATTTAATCTGTAACATCGTTCTTCATCCACGAAAATCAATTAAACGACGAATTGTATTTTGTAACATTACCTCCTTTTTAAGTGCTAAACAAAACATTTTTAAGTGCCAAAATTGACAATGACATTTTCCAACTGCCAAAAATATAATTTTCGAATGATTCAAAATATTACCATTGTCAACTGTGAAAAACGACAATTTTCACGTGTCAAAAATGAAAAATTTAAATTGCCAAATTTCGCAATTTTCAACTGTTAAAACAGATAATTACAGTCTAAAATGAACATTTTTAAGTGCTAAAAAAACAACTACAAACTGACCATTTTCAAGTGCCAAAAAAGACATTTTCAAGTACCAAAATTGACAATTTTCAAATGTAATAAATGACATTTTTTAACTGCCAAAAACGATAATTTCAACTGCCAAAAATGATTATTTTTGAGTGTCATAAATGACAATTTTCAAGTTTTAAAAATGACCATTCTCAACTGCCAAAAACGACCATTCTCAACTGCCAAAAATGACAATTTTCAAGTGCCAAAAATTACAATTTTAAACTGCCCATTTTCAGTGTCAAAAAACAGTTTTCAATTTTCAAAAATGACCATTTTTAACTGTGCAAAATAACCATTTTCATGTGCAAACAGGTCAAAATTCACAATTTTTAAACCCAAAAAATGGCATTTTCCAAGTGTCAAAAACGATAGTCGTCAACTGTCAAAAATTATCATTTTTGAGTGCTATAAATGACAATTTTCAAGGTTCAAAAATGACTATTTTTCAGCTGTTAAAAAAGACAATTTTCAAGTGTCAAAAATGACAATTTTCATCCGTGTAAAGTGCCGAAAAAGACATTTTCTAAAGACCGAACTTGACAATCATTAAGTGCCAAAAAAGACATTTTAAAGTGCCAAAATTGACGACATTTTCCAACTGCCAAAAATTATCATTTTCGAATGCCATAAATGGTTTAAATATTACCATTGTCAACTGCTAAACACAACAATTTTCAGGTAAAATTTTTAAATACCAAATGTCACAATTTTTAACTGTTAAAAAGGGCAATTACCAACAGTCTAAAATAAACGTTTTTAGGTGTCAAGAGGGCATTTTTTAACTGTACAAACCGACCATTTTCAAGTGCCAAAAAATACATTTTCAAGTACCAAAATTGACAATTTTCAAGTGCAAATAATTTTCCAACTGTCAAAAACGATCATTTCAACTTTCAAAAATTATCATTTTCGAGTGCCATAAATTCAGATTTTTAAGTTTCAAAACGACCATTTCTTACTATGCAAAATAACCATTTTCATGTGCAAAAAAAGTCAAAATTCACAATTTTCAAGGGCCAAAAATTACATTTTCCAAGCGTCAAGAACGATAGTTTTAAACTATCAAAAATGATCATTTACGAGTGCCATAAATGACAATTTTCAAAGTTCAAAAATCACGATTTTCAACTGTCATAAAAGACAACTTTCAAGTGTCAAGAATGACAATGCTAAAAAAGATATTTTCAAGTGCCAAACATGACAATCATCAAGTGCAAAAAAATATATTTTCAAGTGCCAAAATTGACAATTTTCAAGTGCCCAAAATTGACATTTTACAACTGTCAAAATTTATCATTTTCAAATGCCATAAATGGTTAAAAAATTACCATTGTCAACTGCCAAAAGAGACAATTTTCAAGTGCCAAAAATGAAAAATTTAATTGCCAAATGTCGCAATTTTCAACTGTTAAAAAAGGCAATTACCAAAAGTGTAAAATGGACATTTTTAAGTGTCAAAAAGGCAATTTTCAATTGTGCAAACTGACCATTTTCAAGTGCCGAAAAAGACATTTTCAAGTACCAAAATTGACTAAAATTGTCAATGTTGGTACTTGAAAATGTCTTTTTCGGCACTTGAAAATGGTCAGTGCAAAAAATAACATTTTCCAACTGTCAAAAACGATCATTTCAACTGTCAAAAATTATCATTTTCGAGTGCTATAAATTAAAATTTTCAAGTTTGAAAAATGACCATTCTCAACTGTCAAAAATGACAATTTTCAAGTGCCAAAAATGACAATTTTTAACTGCCAAAAAGGGCAATTTTCAGCTGCCAACAAATACAATTACCATCTATCAAAGATGCCCATTTTCAAGTGTAAAAAAAACAGTTTTCAAATGTCAAAAATTACCATTTACAACTGTGCAAAATAACCATTTTCATGTGCAGAAAAATATATTTTCCAAGTGTCAAAAACGAGTTTTTAACTATCAAAAAATATTATTTTCGAGTGCCATAAATGACAATTCTCAATGTTCAAAATAACCATTTTCAACTGTCATAAAAGACAACTTTCAAGTGTCAAAAATGTGCCGAAAAAGACATTTTCAAGTGCTAAAATTGACAATCTTCCAGTGCCCTCTATACTACATGAGCAAAAAGGCGTGTTCGGTAATGAACTAATTTCATTCATCGTGGATGGCGCGGAAATACGACTGACAAGTGCACGTCGTCGTCGTGCGCATGAGCGGAGCCAGAAATTATTTGGTTCCTAATGCAGTTCCAGAACGGAAAAATTTCTTGCTGACCTCGAAATTAGAGGTAGTGCCATGGCTCCTTGGCCCTACATAATGAGCCGCCCCTGAAAAAAGTATCATTACTTATAAAAATTAATTCAGGTTTTATCGAATTTATTTAATGTTACGGACGTAGAAAATTTTTTGTATGAAACTCGAGAGTAAAGCAACTTTACTCACTTGTTGCATAGTTGTACGTTTGTAATAATTTCGGACACTGTAGAACATACAATACTTATCAAGAATATCCAAAAATTCATCATGGAATGCCGACTATTTATAAACGGTATATAAACGCTCGATATTTAAAAATTTGATCTAAAAACGTACACAATTCACTATCGCAATTACAATAAAAATTTAAGAAGGGAGCTTCTTAGCGCATTGTAGTAAATAAATATTCACATCACATCGACAAATACAAAAGTTTCCACGTTACAGAGACAATATCGCCCGCCTTAAATCTTAAAAATGGACCCCTTTTTTATTGTTATTACGCGTTCGCGGTTACGAATGGAACCGCACGTACTATATCAATGCATACAAACTGCTAGATTTATTCTCGTCAAACTCCATTTTTCGCGATGGCACCCTTCTCCCCTCTCCTCACCCGCCCGGCGTAATATATGGACCGACATTTTGAAATGTACGCAAACACGGTAATATCTTAATGTCAGCACGGCATGACCGAATCGTCGGCATAAATCAAAAGCCGGCGAAGAAGACGCTCTCATTACGCGGAATGTTTGAAAGCAATTGTAGCGGATACCGGAAACGTTTTCACGTGTACTGCCTAATTGGAGTGTTATACGTTATACGAGAATGTACATTTGTTACAAAATGAGCGACGAGCCGAACATGCAATCATTAAGTTTAAACAGGTTCTGTGTTTTTGGCATTTGCCGTTTTTTATATGTTTAGTCATTAGCTTAGTATAAACAAGGTAAAGGAGTTTAAATACTTAGGATGTCTAATATATCAGGTGGAACTGCAAGTCATGAGCTTTTTTTTAGTGTTAGCATATTTTGGATTACATAATTAATTTGGTCAACCTACGTCGGGTAATGGATGTTATCAATCGGCTGAAATCTGAAGATATACAAAGACATCGTTAATTGAGTACTTTTCCTACTGTAATTTTGCTTCATTAGACCAACGATCGACAAATATTAAAATATGTTTATCCCCTAACGGGTCCGGCGTCGTCTGGCAGAATTTAACAAGCTTAATAGCTTTTAGAGAAATCGTAATTTAAATACATAAGATGTAAATTGGTATTCCCTGTACGTGGTTATTTAATAGTGAGAAGAAACATTTGGATTTTATTTTAGGTCGAGTTCAAGCAGTTGGTCGTAACAAATTTTAATCTAAGCTCGTGAGGTTTTCCCGTGGTCGCCGAGGGTTTTCGGCAATTTAATGGATCAAGTTGAACTTTGTCCATTGTCTTGTAAAGATTACAATTATTACGGGCAGGTCGGACGGAGATAGTCGTGAATAATTTGCGTTGGTTGTTTTAACAATGCAAGAGAGAGAGTGTGGTGTTGCGGCGGTCCCGACCGGAACATCTATTGATCTTTGTTAATTAATGTTCTCGCAACATGGAGAGACAAAGTTTGCAGGAACTCAAAACAATGAAACTTTGATTTGTTGTAGTTACGGACGCGGGTGCGCTACTACACCTGTCTGAAAGCGACACGGTCTGTGCATTATACATCATTAGCGAAGGAAGGTGGTGTGGTGTGGATGGTTTGGTCGGTCCTCGAGTGGATGGTTCGATTCGCCCCCCGAGGGCTTGTGATAACAACGTGCTATTTGTTTCACTTGCGGGGCTGCGTATATCTCCGCTTGGACTGCGCTGGAGGAGAGCAAATAGGGTGAAGTTTAATCCCGTCCGGAGATCATCTGCTAAAGGGACGAGGAAAAACATTTACGGCAGATCGATTGGTTCTAATAAATGAAATGGGGATGCGCAATCATACATCGATCCCCGTACGGATAGCTCCAAGGGGGGGCAGGACTAAGATGCTATATGGAGTGACACGATGGTATAGAGCGCCCGGGGGCTGTTTTTATCCCGAAAAAAAAACAGACGCGGGGGAAAACAAAAATACATTTCGGACCAATTAATCTTCCGCGATGGATGGAAAATCTCGGAGGCATTGTTGGGTCGGGCTGGAAGGAAATTTATTGGGGGTGAAAATTTGAAAATTAATTTTAAAAACAATGAATCACTCAACGATCGACGCCTCACTCCTGACACATTGATCCCGCGAAAACATTATAATATCACATTCAATTTCCTGCAGAGTAATGAGGGTTCGTCGTCGGGATGGGATTCGATTTTCGCTGCCGCTCTTCACGACCAGAATTGACACAATTCGGTTTAACTGCCAAGCGGACTGAGGAAGGAAGAAAACCGGCGGCATTGTCCCTTGTCGTGATTGTTATGTGCGATAGGTAATTCAAGTAGCTTGCTGCGGTCAGCGGCGGATTAACTGCGATACTCCCGCGGGACCCTCACAATACTATCGCGTGGCAGGCTGCCGTTCCAGACGCAACCAGATGCGAGACCCCCGGGACCCATCCCGCAGGAATCGCAATCGCCGCTCCCGCTTTTAAGACGTCCCACAATGAGGAAAAACTGATCCGTCCGCGTACCCGACCCGAATAAATCCTTGTTTATTTGAGGACCAGCTTAGAACGGAGGTTTATAGCAAATTTGATCAAATTTTACAAAACAGATACAAATATCCATGAGTACTACAATTATTTTATATTTGGTTCAACTCTAAAACTGAGTGAAACTATAAGAGAACAAATGGTTAAAATTAAAAAATAAAATTTAATATAGGTTCTTGAAAATGGCATTAAGCCGAAACTAGTTGAAAATAAAACAATTTAATCGTGAAACAAACCAAGTGAATTTTAATTTTTAAAACCTATATTAACATAATGTTTACCAAGTGATCAATGAGAAACAAGTATATGACAAATAAAATTTAAATTTATAATCGTTTTACAAGTTCATTGTTTTAGCATCACACTCTTCTCTCGAGTTAATAGTAAATATATTTTTCGCATTTCTTTAATCAGTGCGCAAAATATCATTCCTATTAACTCGAGAGAAGAGTATGATGTTAAAACATCATTTCAATATTAGTATATACTGACGATGTCAAAATATTCAGAACCATTGTATCACAAAAGGACTGCGCTATACTTCAACAATATCTTTTAACAATAGAACGCTGGTGTCTTCATTACGACCTTCCTTTAAACATAACCAAATGTAAACAGATATCATTTACGCGTAAATTAACACAGTTTAATTACAATTATTTGTTAAAAAGAGTCTCCTTAAAACAATGCTCTGTTTTAAAAGATCTTGGTATTACATTTGATTGTGGTTTAACCTTTAGTGACCATATAAATAATATTTGCTCTGAAAGTTTTAAATTAATTGGTTTTAAATAAATTCAAAAAAACGAAATATAGCCTGAATATATAAATATTCAACCTGTTCGTAACTCTGCAAGCAAAATTAAGTCTTACTAAGACTATAAACAAATAACTTATTGAAACAACTACTTCCCTGGCTGATGCCACGCCGGATATTGAATGATACAAAAGAAATTTGCATGTTATTACTAGTACTACTAGTGAAATAACATTGGTTTAAGATCCCTTATTTCTACCCACAGGACTAACTTGAAAAATGAAACTAAATTGAATTTGAAAACTTTAAATTATAAAACTTAATTAAAATCAGTCCAACCCTTCTATAATCTCCTCATTTGTTTACGACTCCTTCACGGTCACCTTCACGTAAGTGTATTTTATTCTTTAACATTCAATTTAAATGCGAAGCTGCACTGATGAGAGATAAATCTCGAAACGCGTCTGCAGATGGCTATTTACTTAATTTTTACATACTTTTGGGTTCAGTTTTATAATTTAAAGTTTTCAAATTCAATTTAGTTTCATTTTTCAAGTTAGTCCTGTGGGTAGAAATAAGGGATCTTAAACCAATGTTATTTCACTAGTAGTACTAGTAATAACATGCAAATTTCTTTTGTATCATTCAATATCCGGCGTGGCATCAGCCAGGGAAGTAGTTGTTTCAATAAGTTATTTGTTTATAGTCTTAGTAAGACTTAATTTTGCTTGCAGAGTTACGAACAGGTTGAATATTTATATATTCAGGCTATATTTCGTTTTTTTGAATTTATTTAATACTCTCTGCAATAAGTAAGGTTGTTTCTATTTTTTTTATTTATAATTGGTTTTATTCGACGGAACTGTCAGAATTTTAAGAATACAAGTGCAGTACTACAATTGTATTTTGCGTATATTCGTAGTAAGTTGGAATATGGATCACTCATCTGGTCTCCAGCATCTCATCTTTACATAGATCGAATTGAAAGGGTACAAAGAAAATTTTTGAAAAACTTGTACTATAAGAAATTCTCATGTTATCCAGATGATTCAGTGACATATAATGATTTACTATCAATATTTAATATACAAACCTTGAGAGCTCGAAGAAAAATAAACTCAGTATTATATTTAAATAAAATGATCAACGGAATTATTGACGATCCAAACTATTTATTTTTAATCAACATACATGTATCGCACATTGGATGTAGGAATCCTCATATATTTCAGTCCGTCAGAAGTCGAACCACGTTTCATTTAAACTCTCCATTGACAACGATGATCAGGTTATATAATAGCGTACATCATTCGTGTGGCATGTTTAGTGATACATACAAAATGTTTAAAACCAAACTGTTGGCAATATTTGCTCCTTAGTTCATTTTATTTATTTAATTAGGTAATTAATTAATGTTAAAGGTATACACATGTATAAAATAGTATTTTGTATTGTTCAGTTTAATTTCATTTACAACTGTTCATAATTTTAGTTAAATTAAGTTAATTAAGTCTAAACTATCTATAATTATTTTTAGTTTTTAATTCTATAGTTATTTATTTTTTATTTGTTAATTGTAAAATTTCCCTGTAATTGGAATATTTCTTTGTTCTGTTGGGAAATAAACCTATTATTATTATTATTATAAAACAATGAACATTGCGTGCATTTCTCAGCATAAGGAATACAGCGTGTGGCAAAGCAAAGCAAAATAAACATGTGAAATTCAAGTATTTTGTAACTACATTTTCAAATTCACGGCTCAATTTAAAATTGGTTTATATTCAAAATTCAAAACCTATTTTGGAATAACGACTTATTTTTAAATGTTTGTATTATTTTTTCTTTCAGTAAAATGTTTATTTCGATTACTTCGCTTGAGTAGAAAAACCAAAAATATATAACTCGCTTGAAAGTCAGTGAGTTTTTAAAAATCAAAGTAATTCCGAAAATTCTTGAATTTTTGTGGAATATTTAATTTTATTAAAATGGAAATGTTCAATAATTCTAAATATAAATACGTGCTTCCTGCAAGAGTGTTTCGTTAATTGTTTTTTAAGCTCCACGTATTTTTTTCATTAAGTTTTAAAAATAAAAATTTATTAAATTGCTTCCGTGCATTGTTTCAAGTTCCGAACAAATTTTATAATAATATTTTAATTGGTTTTAATTATTGTATGATTTAAACATTGAGAAAAATTGTTATTTACGATTTTGTATTACCCATAATAGCTCAAGGAAATTTAGAGAAATTATAATTTAATTATAATAAAACATTTCCGCATAAATAGCTGTAAAAATAATTTAAAAATAGCAATCTTTTGTGAATTTAAATTGATTTTTACTTTATCCGTTACGAAGTACGAGACAGTATTGTGGTCACGAACTTTTTTTTTAAATTGTTTTTTACGGAAATATCTGTTTTGGGATCCCTAGATGCCATTTCAACAATTTCTGAAAAAAAAGTAAACACTTGCATCATTAACGTTTTATATAATAATGATTTGTTTGGCAATAAAGTGACAGATTTACGGACGTGGCTGGAGTTTCACCGGCGAGCGAGCTTGCGAGCGCCTCATCTGATTGGCCGTGAAGTCTCACCTGATTGGCTCATTACTTTTACAGCCTAGGCATAAATAAACATTTTTAAAGCCTGGTCCGCAAAGTGATATTTTACGGCGTAAAATCAGTCTTACATTACATATCAATCCGCGAAAAATGTATTTATCTGATCTCGTCTTTCTAGTCTTTCTTGCACAATAACCAACAGAATTCTTCTTTAAAAATGGATTTTTTTATGTACTTTCTGACGTCTATGCCTTCTCGTACATTAAGCATACACTTTAACATCGACTATACGCTCCAGAAACTTGAACTTTTTAAAAGTTCAGACTTCTCCATGAAATACGTAAACAAAACGTTTACGAATACCATACTCACGGTTTTGTTTTTCCTCCAGTCTTTAAAATCACTATAGAATTTTTCATATTGCCATTTTAATTCTTGTGGTATCAAGTTTGAATTGACAATAGTTCTGAACTCCGGAGGAGTACATTCGATGGAAAGATGGTTATCGCTTTCAGATTCTGAAGCTGCAGCCATTTTTGACACAACTAATCAATGATACATAAAAGCCACCTACGATTTATAATAGTGATGTGGCCATCATGTTACTTTCTCCGACTTGATGGTATCATTTATATTTACGCTTTCATGGTTTATTTTCAATTTAAATCATATTTTAAATGTACATCGAGCGTTTTGTAGACTCGGATGAAACTGACGTTTAAAACGTCAAAATTATGAAAGATGGGAAAATTATACTCCAAATTCAAAAACTCAGTTTACTCAAAAACTAAAGCGATTTTAAAAAAAAACTTATTCTTTAGAAGTTGTTCATTTTGGCATTCTCTACAATTATTATTCAATTTAATTGGTTTTCAATACTTTATAACATCTCTAGAATTTTAAAAAAACATAAATTCGCTTAAAACTCAGTGTATTTTAAAGAACCAAGTTATAATTCTAGAAAAATTATACTAAAGTTTAATTTCCTCCAAATCCCTTTGATTTTTCAAAATACGCTGATTTAAAAATTATGGTAATTTATAACTCCTCTAAATATAACCCCACATTTTTTTTTAACGTAAACTTAATCGAAAAACTGGAGATTTTCAAAAACTAAACAGATTTTAAAAGTCTGATTTGTTTCCGGGTGGTTTTAATTTTTCTATAATTTTGTTGCTGTCGACATCACTGGAAACATTTTTGATTAAAACCTTCGAGGACACGTGAAACCGGCTACATTTTTAAGACACAAAGTGATCTTGAAATAAATCCGTTTTAAGCTAAGAATGTAATTTTTTTGAACAATGTTAATATACGGAGCTCAGGGAACGGTCAATCACGTGCTTATTTGTCAAAATTTTGAAAAATGTTTTTTACAAAAGTTATGCAGAATAGTGAGCTGCATGCTCTAAAAATAATTAAATTTATACAGGGTGTCTCATAACCTCGGTACCTAGATTTTAAAACTAATAATAAAAACATGCAAATCACCAACGAATTTTGAAATATTAAGGTGAGTATAGACTAAAGCATTTACTAGTACCAGAACAACAAGCCGCTCTATGATATGTTTTAGTGTATCACCCTCACGAAACAGACGTCTTTTGAAGACAGCTTTTGAAACTGAGCATTTTCCTGTATTGTACCATTCGTTAGAACGGTTACATTACATAGAAATGCTCGAGAAAATGCTCTAGTGTATATTCAAAGCTTACTCAATGAACTTAAATTATGAAATAATATATAGGGTGTGCCATTTGAAAAAATACTGAAATTGTGCAGTTTGCGAATGGCTATCACCCTGTATAATACGCTGAGTTATGTTTTGTTTGATAGAGTAATTTTGAAGACTAAAGTTCAACTAATCTTTGCCACTAAATTAGAATTAATTATCTTTATTGTTTATTGTTTCACGGGAGCACTTTAACAATTTTGTTCAAATTTTTGTATAAACAACTGAATAACACAAAAACGGCCCCGTTTCAACCCCCACAACCTAGGTCGTTTTAATCTCCAAGTAACAAGGAATCCAAAAATGCTAAAATATACAGGGTGTTCCATTAAAAAAAACAAGACCAAGTTTGGTCTGTAACTTTGTTATCAGACACCCTGTATAAAATTAAATATTTTTACGGCGTGCAGCTCACCATTCTTCACAATTTTTGTATAAAATATTTTTCGAAATTTTGAAAAATAAACACGTGATAACCGTTCCAAGAGCTCTGAAACACCCTGTATAATAGAAATTAATACCACCTAACGAAAAGACGGATTGGCAGTTAAGAAAATTGACTGTTTAGAATTTTTCAGGCTCTAAACTGTCTTTTTTATTTGGTTGTATTATAATATGTTTCGTACTCTTGATTATATGAACTAAATATTAAAACAATTCATTTTTTTTTTAATTTTTTAATGTTTGAGCAGGTAATTCTGATCAATTATTGTCGTCTAGTTCCGAAGGATGAGTAATTTGCAAATTGGTACGTTTGTGTGTTTGTCTAATTAAAAAATGTATATTACAGGCCGGGTGAGTACAAATTGGATTGATGAGCTACTCCAACAATTTGAATAATTAAAAAGATGCTTAATCCAATGGACGAGGAAATTATTTTGATAGTTGTATATATTTTCGTGGTATTGCTATATTATTGTATAATTATTTTTGCACAAACATTCTATTTATCTTTTCCCTAAAAAGATAATATTCCCTCGAGTTGGCACACTGCTTGTTATGATCAGCAGTTTTAAACAATCGTAGGGCCGCCGTCGGCCGAGAGCTCATTCTCTATACGATGCTAGTCTTTTTATACGATGTGTTTGCAATACTTGCATTTCGATTGTTCAAAACTTCACCCTCATGGCAATGGCCATCTTTTTCCGTCTTTTTCTACGTTCGTTATAAAATGTACAGTTTTTTTCATTAATTTTTAATTCATAAAATATGCGTAAAATATGTGTGGCTCGTGCGGCAATCTTTCATACTCGTGAAAAAAGTACTACTTTACTCACTTGTTGCATAAATAACTAATTCCGCAAGCTTAAATTAAATGTATGTAGGTATTTTCTGTGTACTTGTCAACATTTTGCTTCTTGCACCAATACTGGATTTTTTTACTGCTTGTCATGCTTTAACTTAGATTTTTCCGGTAGCAAATACGGCGCGATAGAGCTCGCAACATCTGCAATATAGAGCGGTGTACTTATAAAGCAGTAAAATATTTGTCGCAATAACCATTTTATAAATGTCTCATAATAAACCGATGTTTACTTTTATAAACGTCAGTTTTGTTTCTGTTTATCCGCCCCCTAGATACGAGAGCGTCTGAAGTTCGCCTTATCACAAAGCGAAAATATCGGCACATGGTTGATATTTATGTATATTAGTTATACATATTTATTAATTATGTTTGGTTTAACTGCAAAAAATATTGTGTGTAATTTAGAGCGCAAAGCATATTTGCCGATTTCAATCGGCAAACACGTACTTGAACATCATAGAGAATGACATGATGGCCACATCATCATTTTGTTTGTTTTCTTTGAATGAGTACCTCAAAAACATTGGGTAATACGTTCTTTTTTTTATTAATTCAATTTACGCGAAAATACCCCGATTTCACGTTGAGATAGAATCGAGGCACTTTTTTGTCCCTGGCTATTGATATTTACAATTTATGGGCTCCCACAAATTCTCGGTGTAATACAACGATGCAGTATGCAATTTACTACCGAAACATGATAATTTTTACGACTACACCGACCGCCAGCAAAACACCCCACAATCTACATCCGCTAGCCGTTTTTTGGACAAGAAGCAGCCCCGGATTATGCAATAAATATCAGCGACAAAACCGCCCCACGTGCACACCTATATTATCCGCGTAAGTGTGAAACCTATCTGGATGGGTAATATGGATTAAACCGGGTTCATGTTAATTACAGTCGGGTATGCATATAGTTTACCAGCACTATTTAGGCAGAAATTTATAAATTGTGAATAAAGTTAACTTATGCTTAACAAAAATACAAGACTTTTAAATAACAATTAAAATTGAAGAACTCTTACTTTTTCTAGAAGATTTTAACAAACCAAATAAGGACCAAAAGCATAAACTTTCAACCTGTTTACAACTTTGCAAAATAAGTCTTATAAAGACTAAGAATCTGAGAACCTTACTGAAACCACTGGCTAATGCTACGCCGGATATTAAATGATATAAAAAATTTGCATGTTATTTATAGGACAACTATTGAAATAACGTTGATGTAAGATCGTTTATTTCTATGTACAAGGGCTAACTTGATATTATTAAACATATCAGTGAAGTTTTTAAATGTATGTTTACATAAGCGAGATTAAGAGGGATAAATCGAATAAAAACACTTCGTTTGCTTCACAAATTTTTAACTAATGACTCAACTAGTTTCGCTTTTTTCAGCATTATCGAGATTGAATTATAAAAGAAACCATCGATTTCTCATAAAATATAACTGTTACTCGTGTACACATGTGAGAGCATCGGTTTTGTCACGAGGATGTTTAACTCACAAAAAAGTCACACTAATGTGACTTCGCCTCATGTGTGTATCTCCATTGTCTTCAATGAGTTAAATTGAAAAGTCAGAGAGCATGAAAGTAAGTTTTTTTTTGTCTTAGGATTAACCATTCAGTCACACATAGCTATTATTTTGTATTTTTATTTTGTATGAATAATGGGAATAAATAAAAAAATGAATAATGTAAGACATATACAACAATCACGGACCCGAGCGAATACTTCTCGATCGCCGACAAATCTGAAAGTGAGTTAATGGCATTAATTTGATGAATCACCATTGTGATCTTAATGATTTAATTTTATCCATGAAACATAACAATTATCAACAATAGTAGATTATAAATCAAGGGAGAGAAATGTCTTATTTTTCCTAAGGTTTTCTCTCTCCTTCGGATACAACGCACCGAGGGAAAAAGACATTCTCTCTCTAGATAAATATACAATTTTTTTCACAAACGGGTTATTTTATTCTCCCTTGGACGAGAAATGTTATTTTTCTCACGATTTTGACAACTGAGAACTCTAATTTCTCTCCCGTTTGTGAAAATGTAGTTGCGAGTTTTATCGTTTACTCTTTATAAAATTTAAATTTAAATTATTACCACCGAATCTTTATTATAATAATTTCTCCAATTATACTCTTCATTTTACGTAAAATCTTCTGTAACTAAATAATTTTTTCACTAAAACCAATAATAGTTGCAATAATCATTCTTCCGGGTACGTAATTTTCGTTTCCGCCCGTTCGTTTTCCAACAGCATTAACCATGGCAACCAAAAGTTTTCCACAACTAAAACCTCGGCATCATTAAATGCAGACACCACTTTTAATTGGGGCAAGTTTTCCGTTGCAATTTAAAACGATATTGTGATATTGAAGAAGCCCACGTGCAACTATTTATATATTCACCGAGGAAATATGAAACACGACGAAATATAGTCGGTGCATCCCAGGTGTATGGAATTTCTGTTTCCTGCCGAGATTGCAGAACGAATCCTCGCAGATGTTACCTGTACATACATATAAATCGGATATCGGATGCGAAATAAAAGCCACCACCATTGGTTCTTGCAGAAGTGGAAGGCAACACCTGTATGCTAAGGTTACACTAAAATAGGCACGACTATTAAAATAGTTAATAATAAAAATGTAAGATTCTACATTTCCTGTACATGTTAGAAAATCAATAGTAAGGTTACCTATTTTGGATTTATCTTTTATAACAACTACGACTATCCCATGAAATCTATGTAATAATAACTGAAGCGTGGACTGCTTAAGTTTTTAGTTGCAAATGTATCCTTGGAGAAGCTACTTCTATTTACAGACAAGCAGTTTGAATAAAGAGTGATTTTTATGTACATTAGCAATTATGTGCAATTAAATTACAGTGTGTTTCAAAAAGAAATTAATCACATTGAATTGAAATAGGCATGATTTTTTTGTATAAATATCAACATTTTGTCTAAATGGCAACTACGAATGTTTAATCAGAGACAGGCGCATTTGAATTCATCGGTGTCAATCTGATTCCACTGTTTCAGCCGAAGAAGAGGTGGCCGTGATATATAACCCTGGTACGAAAACTCAGTGCTCCAGTGTTATATGTGATCTTGTGGCGTAAACAACGGGCTTGCTCTTATCCGCCGATTGACCCGTTAGGGACCCCTCTAGCGTGATACTGTTATCTAGTTCACCCCAGTCAGTCACCTCTGCCTTAACGTGGCGCTGGGGCTCAAGTAAGTACCATGGAATAACAGGAAGCGACAAGGCATGTTGATAAATTGGAATCGGTAAGTGCCATCTGTGAATAGCGGTGTGAACTAACACCAACACATGCACACAACCGATACGTGTGTGTGTGTATATTCTTTCTTCTTTCGTACTACACTAAAATAAGATAAATATTGGTAATCAAAAACACTTGGTTTTACTTGTTTTACAATTTATATTAATTAAACTTCCACAAGTTTTGTGCATTCTCCTTTCGAGAATGTTCGTGTGAACAAAACAACTTGGGCAAGTTGTATAATATTTATTTTACTTAATATAAATAGTAAAACATAGTGATTTTGTTTGCCAATATTTACCTTGTTAATAACGTTTCATCGGATGATGTACACATATATTTTGTACATATTGTGCTATGAGGCTAACACAAGAAATGATTGTTTTATTCGTCCTCGATTTCCGCACTGTTTGACATTCTACGTTTCTTTCAAGTAACATGGGGAACTACACGGCATGTAAATAAATTTTACCAGAAAAGCGCCGTCTAGTGTTTGTAGCAACAAACATAATTTACAGAAATCCATCGATTTTTTATGGTGGCGCCATCCACTATTAGCGGCGTAAAGCTCGATTTCTTATGCCCTGTTTCCCATATCTCTTGTCATACCCCTGATAAGTACAACAATTGTGAAACCGTTTAATCCATCCCCTGGGTGCTAATCGGCTAGATGCGTTATCGCGAGCGCTTTGCCAAGGACCCTTGTGCCTCCCAATCAGCCTATGTGTCGTACTTAGTTGCCAAAGTCGGTCACAAGATCACCTTAGCACGTGGGAGTCGTTTACTAATACCTGTGTCCATGGGCGTCCACAGAAATTTTTCCAGGGGAGGACAAAACTTTCATACAGAAATTTCGAATAAATAACCGTCAAAAATGATAATTTCGTATTGTCAAAAATTCTGCATTTTTGCCACCGCAAATGGCACATAAAGAAATTTGCAGCTGTTAAAAATTGTGGATTTTTACTATCAAAAACGGCATTTTGTGATATTAAAAAAAAAGGAAATGACAATTTCGAATTATCAAAAATTCTGCATCTCTGCCACCATAAACGGACCGATTTCAACGGCAAATAAGGAAATTAGCAGCTGCCAAAAATTGTGGATTTTAACAATCAAAAACGGCATTTATTGATATTAAAAAAGAAAATTGCCATTTTTGTATTGTTAAAAATTCTGCATTTTTGCCACCACAAACGGTACGATTCAGTGATAAATAAAGAAATTTGCAGCTGCCAGAAATTGTCGTTTTTTACTATCAAAGACGGCATTTTTTGATATTAAAAAAAGAAATTTTCAACTGCTAAAAATGATAATTTCGAACTGTCAAAAATCGCACTACTTTCACAAATGCCAAGTTAGCAGTAAAAAGGAAATTTTCAATTGCTGAAATTGAAGAGATTGATTCAGTACTGTCAAAAATTGCGCATTACTGAAACCGGCAAGTTTCAACAATAAATAGAAAATTTCCAAATGCCAAAATTTGAGCATTTCTGCTACCACTATCGACATTTTTTCGGTATTAAAAAAGGGAAAATTCCAACGGGCAAAAGTAACAATTGCAAATTGTCAAAAATTATGCAATTCTACTGTCAGAAACGGCATTTTTCAACAGTAAAAAGATACATTTTTAACCGTCAAAAATAACAATTTCGAATTGTCAAAAATTCCGCATTTCTGCCATCACAAACGGCACGATTCAGCGGTAAATAAGGAAATTAGCAGCTGCCGAAAATGGTTGAATTTTACCATCAAAAATCGCACATATCTACCGTTACAAATGGCACGTTGGCAGTAAAAAGGAAATTTCAATTACCAAAAATAACTATTCAGGACTGTCAAAAATTGCTCATTATTGAAAATGGTTTTATTTCAACAATAAAAAGAAAAATTCCAAATGCCAAAAATTTTTAACTGTCCAAATTTGAGCATTTTTAGTATCACTATCGGCATTTTTCAATATTAAAAAGGGAAATTTCCAATAGTCAAAAGTAACAATTACAAATTATCAAAAATTCTGCATTTCTGCTACTATAAACGGTATTATTCAACAGTAAATAAAGAAATATGTAGCATCCAAAAATTGTGTCATGAACAAAAAACCGCATGTATTTTCTTTGTTCATAAATTTGAAAATATCAATATACGCCAGCTTGACACTCACCAATAAGTTTAGGAATTTTGGCTCATGGCCAACTTTGACTAACTTTTATTCGATCGCACTGTATTATTATTTATTATTACTATGCGTCGGGTGGAACTGTGTCCGATCGTCCTCAACTATTTTCGTAGTCATCGAACATAACGCGGAACGCACTTTTTGTTATAAATTTTAATTTTGACTACATACAAGTTTGGTATATAAAATATTACTTTAATTTAATAAATTCATTTTCCAGGAGGGGGCAGCTCCGCCTGCCCCCACCTGCGGACGCCCATGCCTGTGTCTCTTTGTTTCAGAATCCAATTGTTTACTACCCATCTGAGTTACGCCGGTTACAAGTCGAAATGGTTACAATGGCTTAATAGAAATTCAGTAACCAAAATGCCTTGTTACAGAGAGAAATATGAGATGCAAAAGGTAAAAATCCAATAAAATTTCTAAGTTACTGATACAGTTTCGAGATGGATATTCCGACACCACCGGTTTATTTATATCATTATCTTATTTAAGAGACATAATAATATAAATTAAAGATATTATAAAATAGGCGGAAATAACATCAAACTCATGGGCCCTTTAGAGTGACTGACATTCAGACTGGGAGGCTACGGAAGTGTCACAAAAGGAATGTGAAGGAGAAATAAATGCCTAATAAATAGTTTCGAAATAAATATTTTATTTATAATAATAATAAATTGACGCGAAAAATTAAACAAACAAAAAAGTGCATTGGCCTCGTAAGCGATGTGATTTATTTTCTTAATGCATAATTAGTTTATACTGATCTGAAGCGATCGTTAGACGGAGCACAAATCCTTGCATGGAGCGATTTTCGTTGTTAGAATTCATTAATAATTTATCCCGAATAAAACTAATTTCATTGTTTTTGATTATTCCAAAGTATTAGTTATTTATAAAACGAATGTGGAGTTTAGAAAGAAACAGTTTAATTTTCTTAAGGGACTAATAAGTAATTCCACATGAGTGTAATATAACATTTTATCCAAAATCATCTGTAGTTGTATTAAATATTGAAATAATGTTTTTAAGATTTTGACAAGAAATTTTGACGTACGTAGTGTCAATTTGAAATATTCCAAAAATTCTACGAAGGATCTATGTATTCCGTGAGTCCGAGTTATTCTCTCACTATGGGCTAATGGACAACATTACATCCCTCAAATGACCGCAGTAATTCGCTTATTACACCCAATTTTGGATAAACATGTTTATTGCTATAAAAACATGACTTTACATGATAGTATTTACTGTTACCAATTAATTTAGCACTTATATTTTGATAATTTCATTTAATTTTAATTTTGTTATCAAAGAAAGTTTACTCTCATTCAATATTATTGAATACCCGAACGTGCACTCCAATCTCTGGAAAATGATTGAAATAGCGCAAAAGTAAATGTGCAAACATTCGTTATACGACCTTTGTTTCCCACGAGGAAATCATCAGCGGAATTGTTTACCTAGACGTGCTTGAAAAAGAAGTGCGCATTTACAATACACATTTCCCAGTTATTTGCTCCTTAATACGAATGTGTCTCAAGGGGATTTATCATTAGTTTTTTTTTCCACAAAATTCCCCAATAAGGCGAAACTAGTCGAGAATTTTAAAGATTCAGATATAGGTTTAAGATTAAAAATTCACTTCGTGTGTTTCACGAATAAATTGATTTATTTTTAATTAGTTTCGGCTTAATGCCATCAGGTGATCAATGAGAAATAAGTATACAGGGTTCACTATAAAAGTAATGCGCATTTTCTGGGAAAAAATATATTTATTGATCGTACCAGTACAAATGCTTACAATTCTTCAAAATACTCCCCCTCAGCATCAATACACTTGCGGAGACGTGTCTGCCATGCCTGGAATGTCTTTTAGGAAGGTTGTAACATGCTTTTGGATGTTTTTCGAGAACTCCCAACTGTCAACTCAGCCTTTTACCTGCAGGTGCTCAAGATATTGAAAAGCCGGGTCGCGCGCGTGAGGACATCAAAGCCATGGTCAGGCTTCACCATGTCAATGCCTCCAGCCACACGGCCTCCATCGTTACCAATTTCTCGACCTGGAGCAACACCCCGGTGGTCCCCCAGCCCCCTTACAGTACCGACTTGGCTCCGTGCGAAATTTGTTTATTTCCCCAACTGAAAAGAGAGCTGAAAGGAAAGCCATGGAAAACATCCAAAACCAATGTTACAATGTTCCTAGAAGACATTCCTATCGGAGAGTTTCAGTGTGCCTTCTGGGCATGGCAGACACGTCTCTGCAAGTGTATTGATGCTGGAGGAGAGTATTTTGAAGAATTTTAAGCATTTGTACCCTTACAATCAATAAATATATTTTTCCCAGAAAATGCGCATTGCTTTTATAATGGACCCTGTATGATGTAAACCAGGGGTCGCCAAACTTTTTTGATCATCGACCCCTATATAATTTTTCGAAAACTTCATTGACCCCCATAAAAGTAATTTTCAGTTAATTAAAATAAAACTATCTATTAGATTAGTGAAATTGGTCAATTTTAATTTTAATTCCCCTCGAAACTCCACATTTAATTTATTTCTGTACTTACAAGGGAGCTAATCCAAGTGTTCCTCTCCGATTTAAATGGAATTTGGTGGATTTGTAGGGGGAGTCAAAATATTTGATACGTATATTTTTGTTTCATCTAAAAAATATGTTTAGACCCCTGGGGGTCTATATGGACCACTTTGGCAACCTCTGATTCATTCAGAACATGAACTTAGAATTAATATCTATTTCATCCTTATTATTATTTATTTTCAGAATGCCAGGAAATGTTACTGATCTCAGAACTAAACACCATATTTCGAATTATTTCTTATGAAAATTACTATTTTAGGTAACTTTTTAACTTGTATTGCAGATCCATTTATATTTACATTAACATTTGTAATAGTTATTTATGCATCAACGGCGTATGAACGTTTTTATGTTCATGGGGTGAGGCGTGATTTAAAAAAAATGTGTGAAAACATGTCAAAGCCCATTAAAGCTATTTACGCCTATAGCGCATACACTATTTTATGCACGATTGAGAACTATAATATTTATGACCATTTTGTATTAAAATATTATAATATTTCTATTTACATCGAGTAATTGCTCTCGTCAAATTTTACGTTTTAACCCTTGTAACGATGAAAACAACGATAGGGATTTTGCTATTGCGGTCAGTTTGTGTTGTGGGTGTATTTAAATTGGTCAGCTCTAGTTTCTAGTTTAGTTTAGCTTTAAAAACCAGCGATGTTGAATGAGAATGAGTATTTCATCTATGTCCCCTATTTGAATCATCTAGAAGGGAATTATACCGAAAAAAACCACAGACTACAAAGTATGGATCAACTCTTATAATTTCAGTATTTTAAAGGCCATTAATTCATTCGAAGCATTATAGACATAATATTACACATTCAATCTACACTTTCAAATACGCAGTTGAGTTCTCTTATTATTTGTTATTATTATTACAACTACCCCACCCCTTCTCTATTGTATCCAATCCGTTGGGCCAATCCCTGTGCAAGTAATTCCTTTATCGTGTCGGTCCCACGAAAACTCCCTTTCTTAATTCCCGAGTAATGTCTTCGTTCCCCATTTGATTTTCGGGACTGATCAGAGTTGATCACGCATGTGATCCAGATCATATATATAAAAAAAATGAGAATGAGATTGATAAGGCAACCGAAAAGGTAAGAAATGGCGGATTGGTACCTAAAAAATTAAAGCAGTCTACAAGAAAATGTGATATTTATTGTGACATTTTATTACAGGCCGGCAGCGTCACGCACGGAGGTTTATAATGAGATCCATGGGCTATGTACTCGTTTATGTCAAAGAAATATCTACAATATTTAATATGAATAAAATTATCATACATACATACATAACTATCTCTATTTGGTTTCTTATTACAGATAATATGGTAGTTAACTGAATCCAAATGGGCTAACTTTTATGTTTTAGTTCTTGTCATGGCAAATTGCGAATGAAAAGAAGGTAGAAAATTAGTGTATGATTATGTATGACTATGATAATGATGCGTTGACATGATGATTTCGAAGATAGTTTTAAATTTAGGAGGGATATGGGATCGCGGTTATTATAGAAGAATGTTAATATTCGAATATTGTTGGGGGTTTTAGAAAACTTTTTTCCACAAGGAATGGAGAGCACCCATTTAAGGGCAGTATACCAATGTATTCGTAGGGTACTTCATTGGAAGTGTTGTGCATAGTATTGATAGGATGTCTTAATTTGGTAAGGATTTGTAGAGCGGCCGTACCACTGAAAAACGAGACCAACAAAACATACTTCATGAAACAGCAGGACCTTCAGGATTTGCAAAGAGGCGAATTATAAAGGATTCACCTGTAAGCGCTTGGAGACTTTTTATTAGTGAGTCGATTTTACGCCTTGTCAAAAAATGTGCTGAGATAGGAACTCGCAAAGTTCTCAAGCATGATTCGTGGTCTGTATCTGTAGAGGAGCTTGATGCATTTATTGCAATTTATAGGATAGAGGGGCATATGGCGCAAGAACACCCAAGCTGCATGACTTGTGGAATAAGAAGTGGGGCCCTCCGTTTTTCTCAAATACAATGGCGGGGAATGAGTTTAACGAAATTCTAAAATTCCTGCGATTCGACGAAAAAAAAACACGTGCTCATATCCGATACATTCTGTTTAGCTTCTGAACTATGCAACAAATTTATTGAGTACTGTATTACAAGCTATACCGGGTGTTGACTTGGCGGACGCAACATAAGAAAGTCGCATGTTCATTTTGTGTTTAAATATTGGCTCCCCTATTTATTTTGGACACAAAATGTATTTATCTTTTTAGTAGGGAGAAAAATTCTGATTTTATTAATGTTCATATTGAACACTTTACGTTTCTCTAAATTGAAATAATTAAGAAAAAGTAAAGTGATTTTATAAAAATAATGACATGCCATTGAATTGAAACAACAATTGCGGATATCAAAATGGCACAATATATCGCTGTCATTTGAGTAAACATTGTCGAAATTATTTACACCACACAAGAAAAAATCCTCCTAATTAAGTGGAATTACGCAGACCACAGTTATCAGGATCTTTGCAATATGCTTTCTATCCAGTTTACAGACAGACCGATACCTGATGAATCCACTGTTCAGCGATTGGTAAACAAATTTGAATCTAGGGGAACAGTTTTGAATAATTGCAAGTGTGAAAATAAGGACATACAAGAACGAGATCTAGCAAGAAAAAATCAAAAGGAATTAAATATTTTGCTGTTCGTCGAAGAAAATGCGGATCTGAGTACGAGAAAAATTAGAGTCTAGTTAAATATAAACCATACAAATGCTTTTAAGGTTTTAAAGAAACACAAATTAATTTTAAGTATTTGAGTGCCATCAAGAATTAAGAGAGGGCAGTGTAAATCATTTCGAAATCATTTACTTTAAAGAAATGAGAGCCATGTTTTGCGCTATTTTGATATCCGTACTTGTTTTTCAATTCCATAGCATGTCATTATTTTTATAAAATCACATTACTTTTTCTTAATTATTTTAACTTAGAGAAACGTAAAGTGTGAACATGAATAAATTCAGATTTTTTCCCTCTACAAAAAAGTTAAATACATTTTATCTCTAAAATAAATAGGGGTGATCACTTCAAAATTAACAAGCGATTTCCTATGTTGCATCCGCCAAGTCAACACCCTGTAGACTAATAGAAAACATTGATGAGCAATTGTTTTAGGATAAGTGCCGTTGTTGTACCCTGAACAATAACAGTTGCCAAAGTCAGATACGTTTTGAATGGTTTTGAATGGTTTCCCATATCTTGAAAAAGATGAGACAAGACCTCAAAATAGATCTCTAGGTGAGCCTGTAGTTCTACGTCTTTTTGAGCCCTTTCTAGATTAAGAAAGGAATGTAACTATAGACAACTTTTTTACTTCATAGAAGCTGGGAGGAAATTAACTCAAAAATAGGAAAAGTTGTGTAGTGGCCACTCGAAACAGAATTCGTAAAAAGGTGCCACTTTCAGTAAAAAATGCACGCGATCCTCCAAAAACTACTGTTACGTATATACAAAGCGGGCGATACTACCTTGACATCGTATCAGGGAAAGGTAAAGAAAAATGTCCTTATCCTCGCTACATGGTGGAGTTTTGGTGGATGAAACATCTGAAGCAAAGACTCCTGAGACTTTAAAATTCTACAAAGACACTGAATGCGGTGTAGATATAATAGATCAGATGTCACGCAAATATAGTGTGCGTGCTAGTACTCGACGTTGGCCCATTTGTGTATCCTACAACGTTCCTCGACTTGGCAATGATAAATGGTCATACTTTCAATAAAATGGTAACTAACACAAATGTATCACGACGTGCTTATATATTCAGCGTAGCTGAGGAGTTATCGGGACGCAAGTAAAATAGTTCTGTGTTATCGCTAATGCCGATGGACCAGCGGTTGATGTTAAACAAACGCCAATAATGCCAAATAGGTTTTTGTAACAAAAACCGAACGACATTTATTCAAAATGCAGAAGATTTACCTGTGGAACTTTTCTCCAAAACAAAAAAAGTTGCGGAAAATGCTAAATATTAAGCAAAATGTAGTTTATTCTTGATGGACAACATTTGTTCCTTCAAATAAATAAAATTATCTTTTTAACTAGCAAATATCATATCTAAAATAAATAACATTATTGCCACTAAAACTGATTGAAATTTTAAAAGAAAATCCATTTCGGTAGCTCTAGTGTTAAATAATTCACGTATGCAGCATTAAAATAATGATAGAAAGAATATGATAAGCATTGATGATTGTATTGTATATATTTATCATTTATCTAAAACTGAATAAATATAAGAGCAACTATTTGAATGTAACGTGATCCATCGTAAAACAAATAAATACATTACAGTGGTAAATATTTCCTCATTGTAAATGTGCAAACTAAGGGAATATTTCATAAATGTATATTCAGATATTAATATAAATATTATTATTAAACTGCTTAATTTGAAAAATATTCAATTATCAACTGTATGCTATTTCACGAGAAAATTACTTCTATAATTACAAATATGTGTGCATTCTGCAAAACTGCTGAAAACCAATAATAAAATTCATTTACAGAATTAAAGAACACAACAGAACAAACCCAAAAAGTGTCCAATTTGTATCATAAAGTACACATAACAATAATTAATAAATAAACAATAATAAGAATTTAAATAAAAATTAAGAAACCACAACGATAACATTTTCAAGTAAAAATAAATTAAAAATACAATTTGCGAATTGCTTTTCTGTAAATAATAATGTTTCGTTTGAACCATAGTTACACAGCATACTATTTGGTGGAAAGTCAAAACACGAGTTAATGTTCTTAATAGAAAGACGAAATAATATATTTTCCTGGTTCTATATTAAACATTAAACTTAATGAGAATCAAGGGGTTTGGAGAATTAATTCTAATAACAAGTTTAAATAATATAAGCTGGTCGCACATTTTGCTACTTGTTGTTTAATTTAATATATTAAATAGCCTACAACTATCGTCGCAATTCGTATATATTACAGATTTTTTTTGCTCGGCCACTAACGATGATGTACACGTGTTAAATGGTAACAGAATTGCAGAATTAGCTTTACAGATGTTTAAAAACAAAAGTAGCGTATAAATCTCTGTTTCACTCTCTCAAGGCCATTAACATTCGTGTCATGGTTAGGATTCCAAATTAACGGTACTAAACTAAGACAGCCATTAACATACGCATAGTATAAATATTTTATAGACAAACGTGCAATTTACGAAATTTGTTATTGCAACTTTATTAAGTAGCATTTTACTATTCAGTATTATAACAAAATCCCTGACGGTGATTACTTCATCCAATGGATTTTTTTTTAAACAGCAATTTCTGGAAAAAAAACGTTGCTATTTAATGATAATTGGTTTTCTAAACAGTCTTTGCAAGTCTGATTAAACTAACAAACAATAGTTTGATAATGATCATTGTTTGATCGAAACTGCAGTCACTATTAAATAAATAGTGTGATATTAACTAAGTAAAAGTGTGTTTTATTTAACAAACAATCTTCAGGGTTTGTGATTATGTGGTACATTTTAGATCATCTGCATGGCTCAAAAAGTTACAATGTTTAAATGACTAATATCTAGGTCACGTACAGAATAATGTAAGGTATCGTGCACTGTTATTAGTTGCAAACTTTGTGTAGTGAAGAACAGTGATCATTCATGTATTGATTAGTGTAAGTAAAGAGATAACATTATATTTGAGAAAGGTGCAAATACAGCATCGTTTGCAGATTTTATGCGGGAGATAAAACGGAATCGCTATTAAATTAGTCTGTGTCGCCCGGCGCATCCACCAAAAGTAACGGCATCACTACCCACTCCAGGGGCCGCTTATCTAAACACATTCCCAGGAGTGATATAGCCATCATGAGATACTGCAAAGATATGCTCTCTCCCCTTTCATCCGTACTTATTAAAACCGACGGGAAATTATGGTATCGGCCACTTTTCCACGCCAGGCAAGATCTGGGCAATTGCGACAATGGAATGTTATGGAGCGCCCCCGCCAGGACCACATTGGAGCGATCGTTTGGATAAAATACCTTTTGTTTTGGCTTGGGAAATACAACGTGAAAAAATACGTAACAGAACTAACCCCCGTGATTTATCGCATGTGCCGAGAAACGTGCTCGAAATGATGAACTCCGCGAAAACTTTGAATATTCTGTAGTATGTCGTACAAATTGCAATACACGAGACTTTGATGGATAAGATCGCAGGTAAGTTTTCGTGGAATCATAATTCTTGAGTGGAAACTTTCGTCATCAATAGATCATTTAATCTGAGATGTTGCCGAGGAGTTACAAGTACGTTTTTATCACTCAAGACTTTCAAACTATAGAAAGCAAAATTAAGAAGTAAATGGTTCAGTTTATAAATTCAAGAAAATAAATACGATTCGTGTTTATGTATAAAAATATTTTATTTCATAACAAGAGAACATTTTATAAATTAAATTCGACAAACAAAAGCAAGAAACTTGATCGCATGAATCCCAGAATGATAATAACCCGAAAGCTGATTAAAAATTCTCAATTACTCCCGCTCATGTTAAATCCTGCGTGTAGCCTTCGGTATTTCTTTTAAAATACGAAATTAAATTCGCCCACAAATCCAGTGTACAAAATATTATACATTAATTTTACTTACAATAAATATGCTTGGATATCTTATAGCGTGCTTCATGAGTTTCTACGTGTTGTACTTAAATAACTCTGAGAGTTATGTGTTGAATTACATACGGAAATAAAATTACAGTAGGCATCATTCATTTAATAAAATTAGTTTCGTTATTATTCGCTTGAACTACACGTTACATTAAATGTATTAAAAATAAAATTACATTAAAAAAATTAATAAAATTGTTTGAATGCATGGTGAAAATATAAAACCAACTAACTATCAAAAAATTGTCGGACCACAAATAATTACTATTACATTGTGCCATTATTACTAGGTACTTCATGTAGTGCACAGTAGCATAATACACTAGGACCATTAAAAAAAAGGCCCAGTACTTAATTTCAAATAAATTGTTTCTTAGTTATACTGTGTAACTTTGCAATTGCAAAGAGATTTTTATATAAGTGAATCTTTTAATACGTTTTCTAAGCTTGGACGAACTTTCTTCCATCCGTAAATGATGTCTCTGAATTCCATGAATTTAAGATATTTTCCAGCAGTGATAAATAATCTAGCCGAAACAAAACAAAAAAACGTCTTCCCGCTGAAAATCCCGATATTCCCGAGAAGCCGTTGCGTCTTGAATCTGAATAATCCAATGGTAAATAATGCAAATTGACGCAAACAAGTCGGTGCGGCACATTTAATTTCCCGAATTCGTGCCGCTAATTTCCCGCGCGCGAAATTTATTATTATTAAGTTAAATAGGTGAGAAGGACACAGTTTTATTTGCGGCCCGAATCAACTGACGAACCAAAAACCGCGAAGAAGTGGAGGGCTTACTCCGGCGAGAGCAACAGACGGCAAACATCACGGTTCATTAATAACCGGCGCTCCGGAAGTTGGAAGTTTCGCGAATTAAAATTGCAAAATCTGTCTTCCAGCACCAAACAGTTTAAACTCGTCCATTTCTGGTTGCATAATTAAGTTTTACAACTCGGCTAGGTATATTACTTTTGCGAGATAGGAACACGACCGTCGCACTTATCCATAATTTATGCGGTTTTTTTGTTATTCCATTTAGTAACGTATTTACTTACTTAACAAACTTTGCATAATAATGCATAGCTTTCACCTTATTCATAAGTTTCGATTTTGTTCCGGATTTATGGTGACACTTTAACTCGCAATAATATTTTATCGCGTTTTCACTTTCGTGTTTACAGCACGGCTAAAAACTTATTCGTCCTTCAGAGAGATAATTGTGTTTCCGATATAATTCTTTTGTGCTTCGGCTTACAGGAACTGGGAACACTGCACTCAAATTATGGCTTATTATTCTAAAGCTGCAAAGCTTTATTTTTATTATGTGTTTGTACTGCAACCTTAGTGGATGAGTTATTTAAAAACAAAATATAATTAAGGTTTAGTCTTGATTTTTTCTGGGGCCAAAACATCGCTGCTTTCTTAAAGTTGTGATTTTTTTCTATAGTTTTTGCTACTCGAAATAAAATAAGAAAATAATCACCATCGATTTAAAAGTTACAAAATTTTCTCATATTTCAGACCAATTTACAATTCTGGGAAGCATTTGTATACTCTTTCTCTACATTTTGGAATAGTTTTATTTGAACGGAGTGAAAATTTGCATAATTTTCTGAGACCGAGAAAAAAATATGAAAACATTTGATATTCACTTGAAATTTCCAAAATTTGCTCATAGCTTATTATTATTTGCGGTTACATAAAAATTATAAATATCTTGTTCTTAAACTTCAAGAAATTTTTTATTTTAAACAGAATGGCAAGTTGTGATTTTTTTTTATAATTTTTTTTATATTTAAAATTCTGTGATGACTATGGAAATGCTTCCTGCACATTTTGGAATAGTTTTATTTGAACGCAGTGACAAGTTGTGAAAATTTGCATTATTTTCTGGGAGTCGAAGAAATATAAAAACAATTGCTGTCCATGTGAAATTTTCTAAATTTGCTCATAACTTATTATTATTTATGGTTAAGTGAAAATTATAAATACTTTGTTCTTATTTTTTTTTATTAATTTTCATTTTAAACGGAATGATAAGTTGTGAATTTTTGTATAATTTTGGCCACTCGAAAAAAATAAGAAAACAATCGACATCCATTGAAAATTTTCAAAACTTTCTTGTATGGTAATTTACGATTCTATGACAATTCCACAAATGTTTCCCATTTTGAATTAGTTTTATTTGAACAAAGGGGTGAATATTTGCATAATTTTCTGAGACTCGAAAAAATTTAAAAACAATTGCTATCCATTTAAAATTTTCAAAATGAACTCTTAACTCATCATTATTTACGTACATTTTGAAATAATTTGATTTGAATGGAGTGACAAGTTGTGAAAATTCGCATCATCGAAAAAATATGAAAACAATTGCTGTCCATGTGAAATTACCTAAATTTGCTCATAATTTATTGTTATTTACGGTTAAGTGAAAATTATAACTATTTTGTTTTTAAATTTTAAGATATTTTCATTTTAAACGGAATGATAAGTTGTGATTTTTTTTATAATTTGGGCCACTCGAAAAAAAAAATAAGAAAACAATCGACATTGATTTAAAATTTTCAAAACTTTCTTGTATTTCATGTCAATTTACGATTTTATGATAACTATAAAAATGTTTGCCATTTTGGAATAGTTTTATTAACGGAGTAACAAGTAGTGAAAATTTGCATAATTTTCTGAGACTCGAAAAAAATATAAAAACAATTGCTATCCATTTAAAATTAAAAAAAATACTCTTTACATATTATTATTAACGGTTAATTAAAAAATATTTATATTTTGTCATTAAATTTTACGATATCTTAATTGTAAGCGGAATGACGTTGATAAAATTTCTGCCACTCGAAAAATATATGCAAAACAATCGCATCCGTGTTAAAATTTTCAAAATTTACGCATGTTTCATGCCAATTTATGATTCTGTGATAACTACAAATATTTCATCCCTACATTTTGGATTTTTTTTTTAATAAATGTATATGTTTATAATTTAATTTGAGTAGAGAATAAAGTTTATTATTATTATTATCTGCATAATTCATGAGAATAGAAAATTTGTAAAAACAATTGTGGTCGATTTGAAACTTCTAAAATTTTCGCCTAACTCATGCCAGTTTACAAATTAGTAAAAAAACACAAATGCGTCATTTGTAAATCTTGAAATAATTTCATTTGACCGGAATTAAGTTATGAAAATTGAATAAATTTTGGGACTTAAAAATCCATTCTCATTCCCATCGATTTGTGATTTTCAAAATTTACTCGCAACTTATATCAATTTAAGGTTCATCGAAAATTATAAATACTTTTCCTTCGAATTTGAGTTATTTTTATTTCTACGGAATGACCAGTTTTAAAAATTTAAAAAAACTTTTGGGACTTCAAAAAAATATAACAAAATTGCCATCGATTTTAAAATTTCTGAATTTACTCATAATTCATGCCAAATTAGGATTCAGTGAAAATTGCGAATACTTTATCCTCAGAATTTTGGAAATTTTCACTTGAACGAAATGATAAATTGTAATAATTCAATAAATTTTTGGGACTCAAAAAAGTATAAAAACAATAGTCATCGATTTGAGATTTTCAAAATTTACTCGGAACTTATGTCAATTTAAGGTTCAGTGAAAATGATAAATAGTTTTTCTTTCAAATTTGAGTTATTTTTATTTCAACGCATTTATGACCAGTTTTAAAAATTTAAGAATCTTTTGGGACTTGAAAAAATATAACAAAATTGCCATCGATTTTATGTTTTCCAAATTTGCTCATAATTCATACGAAATTACGATTCAGTGGAAATTTCGAATACCTTATCCTCAGAATTATGTAAATTTTCACTTGAACGAAATGATAAGTTTAAGATTTACTCAGAACTTATGTCAATTTAAGGTTTAGTTAAAATTATCAAAACGGTTTTCTTAGAATTTGGGTCATTTTTATTTAAACGGAATGGAAACAGTTTTAAGACTTTTGGGACTAAAAAGAAATATAAAAAAATTGCCATCGATTAGAAATTTTACAAATGTATTCATGATTCATACCAATTTAGAATTCAGTAGAAATTGTGAATTTTATTTGAACGAAATGACTAATTGTTTAATTTAATAAAAAAATATAAAAATAATAACGGTCGATTTAAAATTTCCCCAATTTACTCAAAACTTATGCCAAATTAGGATTAATTGAAAATTACAAATGCATTTTTCTTAGAATTTGTGTTATTTTCTTTCAAAGGAAATGACAAGTTGTACAAAATTTAAAAAATATTTTGGACCAGAAAAAAAAAAAACAAAAATTGCCAATGATTTGAAATTCTATAAATTTATTCATGATTTATGGTAATTTATGATTCAGTGAAAATTACAATTACTTTATCTTTAGAATTTGTGATATTTTCATTTGAGAGTAATGAAAAATTGTAAACATTTTATACATTTTTGGGACTAGAAAAAAATTTAAAAATAATTTAGTCATCGATTTCAGCTTCTTAAAACTTACTCATAATTTAGGTTAATTTATTATTTAGTAAAAACTGCAAATGCGTCATTCCTAGATTTTGGAATAGTTTCCTTTGAACAGAATGACAAGTTGTAAACGATTTAATCATTTTTGAAATTCGAAAAGAGTGTAAACACGATGGCCATCGATTTGAAATTTTCAAAATTTATTCCAATTCATGATGATTATAATTTTTTGTAAACTACAAATCAAGCGAGCGACTAAAAAAAATGAAAATAATTGAAGTAATATTATGTACAGCAAAATAATACACATTAAGCTTGTGGAATAATTATAAATTATGATTTAAATACAGTAGTAGTACCATTAATAACATGTGAATTTCGTTTGGTTTTGGCACTAATAAAATGAATAAAAATAATATGAATAGAAGAAATCGAATTTGTTTATCATTTGATAAAAATCTCCATCAATTCAAAGAAAGTTACATCATGGCTGCAATGATGTTTAATATTTTTGAGTTCAGCAAAAAATAATATGTTAGTAAAAATACAGCGCATAGAATGTCAACAATATTGCTTTAAATTATTATTTTTTTAAAATTAATTAATGTCTTCTCCTTTTCTTTGATTCTATAAACCAATAATAATTTTTATTTTTTCATCACGTTTACTTTTCTTTGATCGAATTATATTTGCTACATTAACAGCATTGCCTGAGAATGTTTGAATCAACGTTTCTTTGTGTTACGATTGTCTTTTTTTAACTCAGAACATATGATTGTTAATGTCTATGTTCTATGTCATAATAATAGACATTAACAATCATATGTTCTGAGTTAGAAAAAGACCCTGTATAAACAACCACTATAATTATTTGTATTTTGAAAGATTTATGAAGGTGTTTAAATTGAAAAAAAATCGATTTAGGAATGTACTTTAAAGTAAATACTTAAATCACAATTGTAGTGGCTGGTAATTGCAAAATTGACTCATTGCCTTCAATTCGAACTCTTCGGAATTTCACATAGACCGATTCTAATCGAATACGTGTTAATTAGGTTTTTGCAATCAGAGTGGACAGCGGCGCCTTTGCGGAAGCTTCTGACCCTTTACAGCTTTACGGTGCTGCACTTCAAATGTGGAACGTATGATAATGAATGTGTGCCTTTTATAATTAAATTCCCTGTTTTATGTAAGTCCGATGACGCACAGAAATGGGCCGTAAAGTGGTGATTGGATTGTTATAACATGAGATTAATTATGTATAGAGTGGAGCAATTAGTGTGCATGTCGGGTGGCGTGGCGTGACCCCTGCCGAGCCCTTTCATCCTCGGGCCCCTCCGCCCTTTGCCCTTCGGCCCCAAAATACACATGTCACAAACTTAAATGAGCCGCATGACAACTCAATGCGCACATATTTACGGATACATCATTTCATTATCTTCTGATTAATGAATAACTGGCCGGTGGAAACAGCACATTGTTCCGTTAATTGCCCTCTATAAAACACCCTCCAGTATCATCGAAATTTTCAACATACAATAGTATGTACTTGTGCCAAACACTACATTTCCCGCAGTTGTAAAGCGGAAATATTTCTAGTGTAATAATAAACTAAAAATGAGAATTCCCTTTACAAAATTTATCATGGGTGTATCTATCTATACAGTGGGGCCCTATAACATAAAATTTTATTCCGGACGACGAAGGAGGAGAGAGAGAGACAGAGAATGCGAGTAAGGCCTACCCTACAGACAATTTCGCATAGTTCCGATTCCGACTGCGAGCATATGTGTGCTCAAAAAAATGCAACAATTTAATGTTTCGCATTTTATTCTTCATGTATATATAATATGGGCTTGTTTATTGCACGGAAACATTTCACGAATACCTTTTATTCACTAGAAATATAACAACTCATCGCTGCAGTATTATATTCAATTAGTTTACCGCGTAATCGGATCTATTGTGATCACTTCCTGTCTTAAAGTTTCCTAGCCTTTTGTTTCATAGCGTATCAAATAAGTGGAATTTACTCTGGAAAAATATAAAATATGTATTGTAAAGAACTCTTTGTTTTTCCAAGTATCATTTTTTTCTTAAATATAACGTAATACTTGAATATCGATAATTTATTATGAAATCCAATTCAATTCAATCCCAATCTTTAGAAAAGTTTCGTCGTTGGGATTATAACGCGTGATTTTGTAAATGAAATATCGACAGTAAGCGTCAAACTTGATGTATTATCTGTGAGAAGCGCAAGAGAAAGTGACCTAAATATGATATTCCTACCCGTGACAAGTAATTAACTTCCACAATCATGTATTTTCAAGAAGTAGATTTTTGAACTGAACAAAAAAATATCGCGAGTCTAATTAAAATATTTTGGTAATTAGTACTCATTAAAAAAAAATATTTCTGTTAAACTGAGAACGTATAGATTTCAATATTAACAGGAAACGAATTGCCTTCACGTGTAATTATTTCTAAATAAATGAATTCGCAGAAATTCTTTTAATTTTGCAAAGCCTGCAATAAAATAAAACAGCCATCTCGATATTGCTGCAAGATCCATTTTTTATTTTTAGTAATAGTTCAGTACTTAAATCGAAATATTTCTAGCGGAGTGAGAACTGGGTGCATATGATAAATTTTAACAACAAGACAAATATCAGCGGAGAGATAAGTTTGTTTCTGCTAAGGCTGAGGGTCCCACGTGTAAATGTACTCACTCCCCTTAAAAGGAGGTCCAGCCAATAGCCCTTAAAGCGCAATGAAAATTTAGTCCCAAGTTTGTTTACATGGCTAATAAATAATTTCCGGTGACGGGAACGACAAGCTAGGTACATTTAAGTTCCCGTTTCCGTTCTCGTTGCCGTTCCTGGGTTGTTCTTTCAGCGTTGCCATCTGATCACATAATATTTTCGCCAGATAGCTAACTTAATTCCACTGGAATTTCGCCAGAAAACATGAAAATATAAAGTACGAAATAAATCTATCTTATATTTTAACTGTTGAATTTAACGTTTTGCGTACGAATTAAGGTTAAATAGTGGGTAGAAGAACAATGAAATAATCAGAAGAAAAATAAATACAGATATGATTGAACTCCTTAAAAATTTGAATGAATCTTTGAAAATTAATATTTTTAGTAGTAGAAGACGAACAAAAAAAATCAAAAAAAAAATTAAAGTGATATAATAGAAATCCACAAAAAATTTAAAATCTTCACGAAACACCTACCTTTAACCCGTTTTTGCTCAACGATTTTTTTTCAAATTTTCTGTGCAGTTTCTTAACACAAAAGATTCAAACGGCAATCGTGCGTTTTCCTTTAGTGTACAGGGGTTTTACCAATCATAAATTCATCATAAACAAACGACGCTAAACGCTGGTGCAAGTGTAATTCTTCGAAAATATAGATGTTCCACTAATGGAACAGTGGGCAAAAATGGGTTAAAACTAACTTCAATTTTTGAAAATTTTCCAAGTTCCCTGAGTTATGAATTTTTGAAAATTAATGTTTCAAGTTTAACAATTGAACAAATCTAATAAAGAAATACTTATGTGATGAAATTGCTCAGAATTTTTAATATATTCACAAGATACCTTTAATTTAAACTATGATTTTTGAAAATGTGTAAATTTCTGCGTGAGTTATGAATTATTAAAAATGAATTATTTAAGTGGTCGAATAATTGAAGACGGAAAAACTAGAAAAAAAAATCATATCGATATGATAGAATTCCTTAAAAACCCTGATGTAATTATAATATATTTACCTTTAAATTAACCTTGATTTTTGAAAGTGAGTCAATTTTTACGTGAGTTATGAGTTTTTGAAAATTAAGATTTTCAGTTGTTGAAGACGAACAAAAAAATCTAAAAAAAATAAATAGTGATATAATAGTATTTCACAACATTTTTTAAATATTTACTACCTTTAAAACTCACTTAAATTTGCCAATATCTCCGAGTTATGAATTTTTAAAAATTCATGTTTTGAGCAAGTTTTGAGCAAGTTTTGAAAATCTAAGGACAATAAATTCTTATATGATGGAATTGCTTAAAATTTTTAGTATATTCACAAGATATTTACCTTAAACTTTGATTTTTGAAAATGTGTCAGTTTCTACGTGAGTTATAAATTTTTAAAAATGATTTTTTTAACTGGTCGAATAACTGTGGCTTGGTGCTAAAAGGGCCAATGTCACAATTTTACTGTTTGGAGTTAAGCAGTACATTAGATTATTTTTCTCAAAATCTTTAATAATATCTTTAATGCTGAAAGGGCCAGTGTCTAGTTTAACCAAAAGCCAATTTAAAAAAACTTTTACTTTACAAAATCAACAAATAAAATCATTTTTAATAAAACTTTTATCTCGATTATCTCTATTGTAAAATACTTGACTTTGGCCTTTTTAGCACCAAGCCACAGGTATTTGACCAAAGAAAAAATAGAAAAAAAAATATGATTGAATTCTTTAAAAACTCTGAAGTATAATGCATTAATTTACCTTAAAAATAGCTTCAATTTTTTTTAAATGAGTCAATTTCTGCGTGAGATAAATTTTTTGAAAATTAATATTTTAAGTTGAAGACTTGAACAAAAATCAATTTTTTTAATATATTCACAAGACATCTCCCCTAACTTTCATTTTTGAGAATGTGTCACTTTTTCCTTAAGTTATGAATTTTAAATGTTTTAACTTATTGAACACTTAACCAAACCAAAAATCGAAAGCAAAATTGAGTTCTACAAATATTTTAATAAATCAACAGGACGACTGACTACCTTTAAAACTTTGATTTTTGAAAATGTGCTAATTTTTCGGTGTTATGAATTTTTGAAAATTACCGTTTTAAGTTGTCAAACGAAAAAAATTCAGGCATTATAGAATTACCAAAAATTCTGGTATGATAGAATTACCAAAAATTTTAGTATATTCACAAAACATCTGCCTTTAAATTATCGTCGATTTACCTATAAAACTTTGATTTTTGAAAATGTGTTAATTTTTGGGTGTTATGAATTTTTGAAAATTATCGTTTTAAGTTGTCAAACGAAAAAAATTCTGGTATTATAGAATTACCAAAAATTCTAGTATATTCACAAAACATCTGCCTTTAGAATTATCGTCGATTTTTGAAAATGTGTCTATTTTTGCGTGTTATAAATTTTTTTAAATGATTTTTTTAAAGTTTACCTAATATTTGAACAAAAAATATAAACTCTAATGCAATCATAATACATTTACCTTTAAAATTAACTTTGAGTTTTATTTATTTTTGCGTGAGTTATGAATTCTTGTGGATCAATATTTTAAGTTGTCGAGCACTTAAACAAAACATACGAATTTTTTTAAATGAATATTTAAAGTTGTTGAACACTCTATTTTTTTTAATATATTCACAAAACATCTACCTTTAAAACTAATTTTAATTCTGTCACTTTTTCCGTAAGTAATGAATTTTTAAAAATTAATGTTTTAAGTTGTTGAACACTTGAACAAAACAAAAATCGAAAAGAAAATAAATTTTGATATGAGAAGAGTTTTTCAAATATTTTAGCATATTCACAGAACATCTACAATTGAAACTAGCTTTAATTTTTCCGTGAGCTATGAATTTTTTATAAGTTTCTGCTTTTTCTCTTCTAAAATAGATGTTTTGAAAATAAAGTTTAAATTTAAATTGAATTACGCAAGTTTTCTCAATGATTCAACATAATTCCGTTAGAAAATCCTCCTGCAGCTAAAACGAAAATTATTCCGCAGTTCGGATTTAAAATTCGCCAGATCTAGTGGATTTTTCTCTGACTTGGCAGCACTGGCATTAACACACCTGACAATGGCGAGCGCTACCACTGTTCTCTCTCTCGCTTTCTCTCTCTCTCTATCACGCAGGTGATTTCCGACCAATGAGAAGCCTCTGAGGATCGCCTCCAATATCGAAATAAATCTGCACATTACAACGAATGCGATATATGTAAACTGTATGGTGGCATATTAAGTTGCATAAATTCCGATCGCACTGGTTTACATTTGCCTCAAGTCCGGCCTGGGTGGGCGCACTAATTTTAATCATTAAAAATCGGGAACATTCGGTTAATACAACAATTTATAATTAGTGTATAATCATCAATTATCAATATTAAAGCCAACACGGAAGAAATTTATTGAATAAATGTATATTTTTATAATGTAGAAAATTAATGGTGAGGCCCGTAACGAGCCGCCACTGCTGCAACATTGTAAGTAATCATATGGAATAAACTCTCGAATTGTCAAAATTGATACAGCTTCTCTAACTCACTAAAAAATATGACCCCCGTGGCGAATGTTGATTATAGCTACGTCACTGTGGCTTAGTATTATTTTAAGCACATGGGCCATAAAAGCCAAACTATGTCCGCCATTAAGGACCAATAAACAAGAGTGTAGTTACAAAATTAAATAAAAACATTGCAACAGTGGTTCCAAAATTTGAAGGATGATGAATAATATATGTTTCGACATGCATGTTTAATCGGTAGATATACTCAAATATGTACATACATATGCTTGCAATTTTAAGGCAGGATAGCTCTATAGCAAAAACTTGTTAATAGAGGCTCTTACAACGGGTGACTATTCTGGGTTTACTTGCATTATTATTCAGCCTTGAAATATATTAAAAAAGATATACGCACGCCGTTTCAAGAAGTCGTCTGAGGTGATTAGCGAAGGGTCGGAAGGACTGCCTTCATCAGAATTGATTGGATATTTCGTCACGTTACCCTCACAGATGTTTACACTTTATAAATTGATATAAATTCTACCAAATAAAAACTCTAAATTTTTACAATTCTCTACTAGTTTCGCCTTATTAGGGCAATTTCAAGAGAATTAAAAAAAATAAAAATGCGCTAATGAGCTAATATATTTAATAGAATCAATATCTATTTCGTATTAGTATCCTTAATAATGTTAACTACCAATAAGTAAATATTAAAATAATTAATTAACTTGAGACAACCTTACTGTGGTATTATTTGGAAAATTTGAAGTTATCATGTTAATGCCATTCCATCGTGACACCTGGAAGTTAAGTTATTCGGAGATATTGCGATAACAAATCTACGCGAGGCCACATCACCGAATTGAAGACTCACTCGCTACCGATTCTGTGTCTTTATTTACATTATATACACGCGGCGCTCGCTGAATAATTAGTTTCCGGCATGCCCTCTCTTGAAATTTAAGATGTTCACTACGCAATGTGCCACGACAGTTTGGGATGGCTATAGATAATTGCACTACTAACTGAATTACATGAACCTTTATTATTGTTGATTTTATTATAATTTGAAGGTGATGATTATGAAAAATCAGAGAGTCTATTCGTTTAAATAAATTATAGTATTTTGGAAGTTCTGAAGAAGAACAGCAATCCCATTCGATTTTATTTGTTTGGTGTACTAAATTTAGATGCACTAACTTAAAATCAAGAGATCAAATGAATATTATTATGAATCGCACCTTTCTATGTTAGGACAGGTGTTGCAAGAATAACAATTTGTTTAGTTCTCTTGAAATATCAAATGCGTTAAGTACATGCACATGCCATTGTATTTGTGTTTGTTTGCGGAGACATCCATGCACAAAAGCGAGACCTAGTGTAGAAAATTGCACTCTCGGTCCTAGCAACAGATTATCACTATGTATATGGAGCCATTACTTAATCTTGAAGGGCTTCTTTGTCATAAATAACAATGTAAACATGAACATAAGGTGGAGCAGTTCTTTTAAGGCAAAAATGTAACCGAGGATGGAAACCCTCTGCGGTTGTTGACTCCTTAGCTACAAAAAATAAAAATACTAAATGTAAATGAATCATATTTAGTTGGCTTATTGCGCTGTTACAAGCTTCAGATATATTTTAAATTTTGTAAATATTACTTATGTAAAGGTAATTTTTAATTAATATTATTAAAGAAAACATACAAATATTTAACCGTTTATCTACAGGTCATTCAGTCTGAAATGAAGAAAAAATTGTTTTTTAAATTGCATTATTCATAAAATCATTAATTTGCATGTACATTTATTTGACTCTAAAAATTATTGTAAAACCATTTTTTACAAATCGCTATTAAAAAAATAGCATTTACTGAAATATTTTGTTTTATTTTATGTTTCCAATTAATAAAAGATCAACAGAAATAACACAAATAACTAAATTGCACGAATTCCTCAGCCCAAAGCGTCGCGCGCGACTCTACTTTGAAATAAAAATAGTTATTTACGAACCAAGTGCGGGAAAACGATGTTACCGCGTGAGCGCGTTCGCGATGAGTAAATCGTCACGTTACATACCGTTTTTTTCATTAATTTAGGGTCATTAAATATGTGATTTCTGAATCCTACAAAAAGCGTGAAAAAAGTGCCGTAGCGGTTCATTTCTTAACGCTACTATAAAATTGTTTGCGCAAAGTGTGTCATGAACGCTTCGCAACACGCAGCGAGTTCCGCCGATAAACGTCAAACATCCGTTTCAGATCAAGAAAAGTTGATGATTACTATTGTTTTCTTCATTAAAAAAAAATAATTATTACTTATAAAAATTGATTAAGGTTTTATAGAATTTATTTAAAGTTACGGACGTAGAAAAATTTTTGTATGAAACTTGAGAGTAAAGCAACTTTTTCCACTTGTAGGAATTGCCGCACTCGCCTTCGGCTCGTGTGGCAATCCTTCCTACTCGTGAAAAAAAGTACTACTTTACTCACTTGTTACATAAATAACTATTTTGAAACGAACAAAACCATTAAAAATATATATTTATAAAATATTTGCACTAAATAAAATTGAGACGCACTGCATTATTCAATAAATACAGTAACATTCGAATTTAAAATGCCCTCATAATACCGTGATATTCATTCATTAGGTCAAAGTGTAAATTGAAAATATTCATAAATAATATGATGGTGTTGTTTTCGAGCCGAGCTTAGCATTAACAATTTATAATACGTATTAATTGCCGTTGTAAAACGTTGATATTTAATTGGGTATAATTAATAGTGCTGTAGTTGTGATAAATTAGATGTAGCGTGGAGATTGCGCCATGAATTTTGATGATGAATTCGCAGCGATCTATTAAGCGCCGTTCCAGGTGATGTTCTAGGGGTGTTTACATCTATAATTACGGCTCTTTTTATAGTCCATAAACGAAATTGCGTGGGCCCGGTCTGCCGACCCGCCGGCCCACTTTTATTATGGCAAATTAAATTCCGTCCTTGGGGACCTAATAAAATATAAATTATTAATAGCGGAAAACTGGAGAAAAACTATGTCGGCGTCGAAAATTTAATTAATCTCACCCCCGACGAAGGATAATCACCGTTTAACGCGTACTCATTGGCCGTTGTTGTTATCAATTTAGTAAACGCTGGCTGCGCGATTTTATTTGGACGTCGGGGGCTTTGTGAGTGGCGAAAATGCTCCCCTGTGCACAGTAAATGCAATTAACATTCAGCGAAAGATTTCGCAGTTAAAGTGCACCATTGTTTTATTAATTAAATTAATTGCAGAGCTGCACTTACTTTATTACACGAGCTGTCAAAAATTAAAATACTGGCTTAAAGAGAAAATGCATTAAATATAAACCGTTATTCTTGAACAGGAAAGACTAAGATGTTACCTAATATAAACTGAACTTTCAGAGAATGCGTGTTTTAACAAACCAAAGTAGTAATTAAAATTTTAAACTTTATAAAATAGAACAGTCCCATGTGGGAAATATAAAGGAAAAAAGGAATAAAGGACCAATTAATTGAAGCAATTAAAGGTGTTTTCAAGAAAATAATCAACTACGTAAGGACAGGAAGTGATAAATCGGAAGAATTCATCACGTCATATAAACTGAGATAAGGTGGTGCACTGTTTAAATAAATGTGGGATTCTCTATCCAATACAATTACTTGTATCTGCTAAAATAATATATCAACACTTAGTTCAATTAAATATAAAGCAATAGGGTGGTAATTTTAATTTTTTTAAGCGCTTTATTTTATCTAGTTAACAATTCCAGTATCTGAGTACGATTCACGATAACTTTTTTGATAACTGAAAAAAATACTTGCGTATGTTTTCTTTCATTGTTCGCTATTTCAGTCAATATGGAAGCGTACCGCCCATTTAGCTGTGATCTTACAAAATGACAAATTTCATAAAATTACGTTAATTTCATTGTTTGAAATTAATCTAAAATGGTTTAGAGAAACAATTATTAAAATAAATCTAAGTACGTTGCGTTTATTTCTTAAAGTCTAATTAGTTTGAATTTCTACAATCATGAACACACTTGTTGTACCATAAGTGGTAAGTATTTGAATTACATTTGCTTATTAGATAGTGAGACTTGACATATTAAATTTTGTGTAATATAATTTCAAACCTCACGCCAGTGTGAGATGTCAACCTTTCTTTGGTGAATAAAATTACTGTGAAATCATGTTTAATTTTATCGTTTAAGGTGAGTCAAGAAACACTTCTAAGAGAAGCAGGAAATATGAAGAACAGTACGTCAAAAAAAAATATTTTTGGATGTACTATTCACGATGAGACTTAATTATGAGGATAGAGGAAGATAATTTGGACAGGCGTCAAAAAAAGCACCATTCGAAAAATCGTGAAAAAACTCGATTTTTCAATCCGTCGTAACTTGGTTCAATTTGGTCGAAAATCGATTAATCTTTCAGTTTAGTAAAGATTCAAGTTCTATCTTTAAGAATGTGTAGTTGATTTTGACCCCAAGTCCAACCCACCCCCCGTAACAACGCGATGACAAAAAAAATGTTTTTATGTAAAAAATTGTACAACTTTGACAAGTTGTACCGTGCGCAAAAAACATCGGCGGGAAATTTCACCATAATGGCAGAAAAATTTAATCAATTTCCTTCAAATGGCTTAAAAATTCGAGTTGTTTCGATGGTTTGGAGCAAAGTTATGAATTTTTGAAAAAAAAAATTACATTTTGCACTTTATTGGCCATAACTTGAGTAATTTTGCACCAAAATTGATGAACTTTTGCAGTCTGAAGAGTTTTAAATTTTCTCTTCAACCTCATGTGTATTGTTTTGTTGCTGAAACGATTCCACCCCCTAAAGGAAAAAAAATGTTATTGAAGTTTAAATGTGCAAATTTGGTTTCTTGTACCGTGTGCAAAAAAAAAATCGTGGACTCAATCGGTCAGCATAGTAATAAAGTTCAATAATTTTCCTTCAATTTCCTCCAAAATTTAAGTCGATGCGATGATTTGGCGCGAAGTTATGCAGTTTTGAAAAAAACATACATTTTGCGCCTTTTTAGCCATAACTCGATGGAATTTTGCGATCTAAGTTTTCGACTTTCATGACCCCCTGAAAACCCCTACAAAAAGTGTTTTAGATTGACAAAAAATGTTAAATTTTTACAACTTGTTTTAATTTTCAATGTCATTTTTTTTCAAAAATTCATAACTTTGCTCAAAATCATCGAAACCACTCGAATTTTTAAGGCATTTGAAGGAAATTGATTGAGTTTTTCTGCCATTGTAGTGAAATTTCCCGCCGATTTTTTTTGCGCACGGTACAACTTGTCAAAGTTGGAAGTTGGACAATTTTTTACATAAAAAACATTTTTTTTCCATCGCGTTGTTACGGGGGGGGGGGTTGGACTTGGGGTCAAAATCAACTACACATTCTTAAAGATAAAACTTGAATCTTTCCCAAACTGAAAGATTCATCGATTTTCGACCAAATTGAATAATTAAGTTACAACGGTTTGAGAAATCGAGTTTTTTTTCGCGATTTTTCGAGTGGCGATTGTTTCTTGACGCCGTTACAATAAATAATTGTGGTTTTAAAATATAGTAAGTGTTTTATTTTTATTATGGATTACCACGTAATAACGGTTGCAACCATCATCATGAATAAATAAATATTAATTTTTAATATGTTGTAAAACAGCCAACTGTTCAAAATAATTTACCAAGTGTGCAACGAGAAATCTGTAAAACGTAAATCAATTTTATTTATTATTTTATATAAATTTTGCTCTAATTAAAGAAAAAGTTTGGCAATTATTTTCAAACCCTTTTTTAATGGCAACCATTACCTGATTCAAAAATTCGAAATATCCATTTCAGTTAGAAAACAGCATCGAATCCAATTTCAATTTTCATTCACTTGTTAAATGCTCATTTTTAATAAAATATTTACACCAATAAATAGCCATTATTTAAAATGTTCATTAATTATGCCAACTCAATCAGCAAATAGCATTCAGAATCTATTACAATCGCAATCGCCTTTGAAACTGGGAAAACTAACACTTTTTCAATTACATTTTCCCGTACAATTAAAACCGGCCGGACTCCATTACGCCAATATAAATTACGTTTTCCAAAACAACTCTCACAGCGAGAGTTTTCACAAAACAGTTCAATCAGTCAGTTGCATTTATTTGTTTTTTTCTTCTTTTCGCTATTTTTCCAGCCGGTAATTCGCACGACTGATTATCAAACGCACAAAGGACGATTCCCTACGCACTAAATACGGACGGTAGTGAGTAATTTTGATAAAAGAGGCGGTGAAAAATATGGCTTAATTAGAGCGCGGACGTTAACGGATGTATTCATTTTCCTTTGCAGCCTTTTTAAATTGAAATGCACGTTCTGGACCAGTAAAGTTTGTTTGTATTCGGATGCCATCGACGCATCGGTTGTAAATAATAGATTCGTGCAAATTAAAAAAAATTGTATATGGCGTTACGGCTGCGGAATATGTAATTTTTCGGATTTGAGCTTGAAGTAGAATTTGTACTAATTTGTTAAAATGTTTGGGGTTCTCTAAAAAATGCAGTGTTTTGCATAATAAATTATTACAAGTAGGATGTTGTGTAACATAAGTAATGAGGTGCGTTTCAAAAAGAAATTAATTGCAGTCGCTTATGAAATGAAATACACAGGTATCTGTTGAACATTTGTAGTTGTAATCCAGACAATTAACCGCAAAAATATTTCTCATTATGCTAAAAGCATTACAGTATTACCGAGCACTCGAGATGCCCTCGCAACTTTGCGCAGAGTGAGAAAATGTTCGGAGGGTGTGAGAAAACGCGACAACAAATCTCTCGAGCCGAATGAATTTAAGATGGTCACTACGCAACACGCCTCGAGTGCTTGGTACAACTCTACTCAGCGACATGCCCATTAAAATTCTTTTAATTGCATTTTCTAAACAACTGTATTCAGGTAACTTTCATGATTGAAGGACAGAAGGCAACTCTATTATTAAAAGGCTTTAAATAAAATTAAATCGCCTGCTTAAAAGATAAAAATGAAATAAAGGTATCTACACCACTTTTTTTTTAATCAATGTTATGTATGTTTAAAAGAACTATTACAATACTCATACTGAACAGATTTCGAAGGATATGTTTTTATGTTTAAATTTTCATTGAGCCATTTTGAACGATAATTTAAAACAAAAGATTCGGTTAGTAAAAAAAGAAACGATGAACCATTTCCTTCGCGAAGAGCGAAATAATACAGCACAGAGTATTAGGAATCGGCTATTGGCATTCATGAATACGTAATTTTCCGGTTCGGACGAATCAATTATTCGTCGGCGGCGGCCCGTGTTCGGGGTCGGTTCGTCAAAATGGAAATTGAAATAACAAGTGTGCCCCAGGACGGATCTAGAGCCTCCGCCGCCGCCGCCGCCGCCGCCGCCTCCAACGACAACGTCAGATTATTTTCGTTCCCCTTTGGCTTGGCGCGCTCGTGCGGATTTGATCGCGGCAGATTTTAAACGGATCGATCTAATCGGATTGATTTCGACCCCCGAGGGGAGATTGGCAATTTATTTAAGACATCTTCTCAGGGCCGAGGGGGCGGTCAGGCGCCGCCGTGAGAAAATCCCCATCACCGATCTTTTCCTCCTCTTTCCATACACTGAATATTTCATTGAGCGATTGTTTGCGTCTCAGTTGGAGGGTGAGAGGGCCGTCGGGTTTCAATTTTGCGCGAGGGCGGCTGTTCAGAGGGAGGCGAACAGCGGGTTACGATTGCCGAATAATGTCCCATTTACATAACAGTTTGCGTATCAATAACAATTGACTCAAACTGTTATACATTTATAGTTATTTGTAATTTTGGGAGTTTGTGAAACGCTTTAGAACGCTTCTCCGTATTAATTGAACAATAATAAATAATAAAATGAACAAGTTGTTATTAGATATATTTCAGATATTCGTAATTTTATATTGTTTCAACAATTATGTCATTTTGAAAATAAACTCTACAGTTTAGTGGCCTAGCGTGTCGCTCCAACTTGAAAAATTCATAAATTGTTTATAGCTCAAGGTTACCCTAATTTTTCGAATTTTATTTATACATAATGTCATGTACTATCTAATTGTTGCAAAAAAAGTTGAGCATAGAACTCCAAATGGAAGTTAGGATTTTTTTTTAATAGTGTCTTACTTATGTGTAAACAATGCATATTCAGACATATCGAGTTTAAATTTTATTATTTGAATTAAATAGGACTATAGAGAAATGTGAATGAATCATTATTTAATGAAATTATTTTAAGTTTATTTCATAGAAATAAATAATTGAAAAAATGTAATGGTGGAGGCGCCGGGCGAATTCGTGGCTGGTAATTTATGGTTAACTTCTCGCCGGTTAATTATTTCTCTTTACCTTTACGAATTATTGCTTCTATTCAAAATTAACATAAATTCCTAATTATTTAAATTTCCAAACGATAACCAGCATACAGTTAGCACCATCACATCCATAAGAAATACATTGGCGCACTTATGAAAGTATAACTCCGTTATTTATAAAAATTGCCGATTGATGCACAAGACGCACTCATTCCTGTATTGGTTTTAGACGTCTAGATAATAAAATTTTGTAAAATATTCATACACATAAATTAATTTATGTGTGTGAGTACGAGGGCTGCCTTTTTAGTTTTAGTCCTCGAGGACGCCACTAACCAAATAGCACTACTAAAAATTAACCTCCATTAGTTAACCTAAATGTAAAGTGACAGTACGATACACATAATGTTGTAGCTGAAGATAATTGTCAAAGTTGGCAAGTCATTCCAAAAATGAAAATGAACCTAGAAATTCAAATAAAACGAATAACTTTGTTAGTATCACTTTATTGTGATACTAACAAAGTTATTCGTTTTATTTGAATTATTCAAAATGTATCACGAAGTGAAAGCCTCCACAATTACTTATTGAACCTAGAAAGTTTTCGCGCAATATTTTTTTACAACTTATCTCAACAAGAATGCCTCGCCGAGTTGGTTTCTGTTTTTGCAAACGAAGCATCACATCAATCGACAATTTCTCGTTGATGTGGAGATTTTAAACGCGGGTGAGTCTTGAAATGATCCAAAGGCAGGTGTATCAAAAACGACAGTCATCCAGAAAAACGTCTGATGCTGTTAAGCTCTCCAAAGAAGATCGACATGTGACATATCGCGAGATTGGGGATTTCAAAGGCATCAATTCAAAAAAAATTGTTTGCATGAAGAATTGTCTGTAAAAAAATTAGTTTCCTGTTGGATACCACATCTCTTGACCGAAGAACAGAAAGCAGCTTGGATGTCAAAAAATCTAGACCGCTTCAACGCAGGAAACTTTAAAAACGTATATAACAACGTGATGAATCGTGGATTTACTCTCTAATGAACCAGAAAGTAAACGCCAGTCATCTGAAGAAAAGCCGGAAAACGTCACCTGTTCTCGAAGTGTCTCCAAAAAGATAGTCGCGATATTTGATTTTTTTAAGCAACAAAACGTCGAATTGTTAGACCAGTTAGTACAGTCCTGACCTAAGTCTGAACGATTCTTTTACATTTCCAAAAATCAAGAATGGACTGCATTATCATAGGTTCCGGCCTCCAGAAGAAGCAGTTGATGCATTCAAAAACGAAATTTGTACTGTACCAATAAACGAGTGGAAAAACTGCTTGCTTCGATAGTTCGAGCGCATGGAAAAGTATATTTATTTTATCCTATAATGTTATAATGTCAATAACTCCTTAGCAACGAGTAACGTTAAGGTACCTTTGACAACACTAGTGTTGTTAAGAAATTGTTAACAACACTGGTGTTGTTATATGCATCTTAACGAAACTCGTTGCTATGGAGATATTGGCATACAAACATGATTTCGCTTTTTGGCGGTTTTCATTAAACATTTTTCTAAATTAAAAAAATAGAAATAGGATAAAATAAACGGTGTTAAGACACACGTAACGTTATTGGCTTTTACATTACTCGAGAATTTGAAAGCACAAGCGACGTACATTCTCTCGTAATGTAAAAACCTTCATAACGTTACTTGTATCGTAAATTACTATAATCTTTGTGAAGAAATCTTCAAAAAGCCATAAAGTGTTTTAAAGGTATCTACTGTTTTGTTTTATATGGAAAACTAGAAAGACAGCCCTTCTATAGAAACTTATGAAAATAACTAAAAATAGTGATAATTCGATAAAAATCGTGTTAACGGAGAGGTTGGCCAAAGTTTTAGCCGCGAAGATAAAATGGTTTAACCTACACTATAAGCTGTATTGAACTTTTAAAAAGCCAAAAGAAGAATCTTAAAAAAAAAAAACGTTTTTCTACCTAACGCCACAACGGGAAAACCCCATTTAATTGACCACGGAAAAGTCTGGCGAAAACTTTTGAGGTTTTATCAAAGATCAAATATTCAGGATGGCTTATATTGTTTTTCTTTGAAACTATCAATGATACAAAAAAATGTTTCAGAAAAAAGTTGAACGGTTTGGAGGGGAACATAATGTAGTGACATAGTGACCTTGGTTTGACCTTGTGACATCCACGTAAGGTCAGGTGAAATTCAAAGTGCGCGCTGTATCGCAAAAACTAATCCAGGAATGAACATGAAACTTTGAACATAAGTCTTATTTGATAATCCCAAGAAAAGAAAAGCTTTTGGTAAAATTTCTTACAACGGAAGTGGGTGTTTACCTTAACCGTTTTTTGTTTCTTGTCGATACTTTTTTAAATATGAAACATACTACAAAAATATGTTAACAAATATTAAAGATAAGAAAGAAAAGAACATATTTTGTTTGTAAATATTTTTCATAAAATTATTTAATGAAATTATTTATTATTTTAAGTTTATTTCATAGAAATAAATAATTGAAAAAATGTGATGTTGGACGTGCCGGGCGAATTCATGGATGGAAATTTATGGCTTACTTCTCGCCGGTTAATTATTTCTCTTTACCTTTACGAATTATTGCTCCTATTCAAAATTAACATAAATTCCTGATTATTTAAATTTCCAAACGATAACCAGAATAGTTAAATTTTTCATAAAATTATTTTTTTTCGAGATTTTATTTTATTTTTCGGAAAAATGTAATTTTATGAAAACTATTTTCAGAGAATAAAATTGAATTATTTTCAAGCGAACCAGCATGACGAGTCGACCGACAATTTGCAAAACATTTGAAAACCCATACAGCTGGCGAAGCAATTTTCGATATGAGCAATGGTTATTTTGACAAAAAAATGGAATAAACTGGTCTTGTTGTGTGGGTGTGTGTACTAGAGATGGATAACCCTTGAGTGAGTCGAATCAAAGAGTCGAGTCAGTGAAGGTCAGTTTGAGTTATAACTCGGTGCAGAATGTACGGTTTAAAAGAGGAAATTTTGAAAGTGAGGACATTGTTTTTAGGTCTCCATTATGCACGAGACATATTGCAACATTTTTTAAAGTTTTTTTAGGCCTTCACTTCGTATCAGAGATGTTTGTACAATGACGTGACTCTTTAAAAGCATGTAAAGATCCGTATTGGAGAATTTTTGAAAGCGAGGACTGTCTTTTTAGCTCTTCACTTCATGGCACACAGTTATTTTTATTTTCTTATGGACGATGAGTCGACTCTTTGTAAAGAAGCGTATTGGCGAAATTTTTAGAAGTGAGAGCCATTTTTTTAGCTCTCCATTTTATGTACGGGGCAAATTGGAAAATTTTGGGAAGTATTTTACTAACAAGGGGAGGATAAGATGTGTGACTCACTGATTTGATCCAACTTTGGCACACATTGTGTCCCATTTACGACTTCGCAGTGATGTGATCGATCAACAAAATGTCTCAGTGAATTCTGTATCACTTGTGGCGAAATAAGGTTGATTTCTTCAGTTATTTGTTCCTCAAATCACTTTAGATTATTTGGCATGACCCCTCAAGAAAAAAATTAAGGCGCGCTAGTTCTGGAGAACGCGCTGGCAATTTAAATGCTCCTATGTATCTTTGTTTTTATACACTTGAAATTTCGCGTGACCACTCAAGAAGAAATTAAGGCGCGTTAGTTCTGGAGAACGGGCTGGCAATTTAAATGCACCTACGTATCTTATCCAGCGTGCAGGAAATATTTTGTTCAAGTAATTACGAACATCATGAACAAAATATAGCGGAGCTCCATCCTGTTGGAACCAAATATTTTTCGTTTGGCTGATTACATGTTTGGATTTGGAAATAAAGCTGTAACTTCTGGCACAATCTCGTTCCTCAATAAAGGACCCCTCACAAACCAAATGGAAATTGGCTTTCGGTGAAATTGACCAAATTTTGGATACGTTGTTCCTTTCGGTGTCCAGATCAAAAGTCTCGATGGGCACAAAGATCGAAAATCTTCCCTGCGAACAGTACCCAGCTCCGAAGGTTAGAGACCGGTAATCCCCGATTTTCGCTGATTTTGCCTCTCCCCTTGCATTTTTGGAATATTTATAAGATAATCGGAATATATATATATAATCTTCATATACACTGCTGAACATTTGAACTGGTACACTAACAAGAACATATATAAAAAACAATTTACTACTTTTTGAGCAACACCTCCTTGCTTAGTTGATAGTATATGGTTCTGGAAATACTTTTAGGGCAATGAATTAAAAGAATAAAACCTAAAAAATGAATTTCAAATGTTCCAATAGAAAAATAACAAAATCTTCATTTTAGTATTTATTAAACTTTGCTCTGGAAAGAAATAATAACATTTAAAGATGAATAATGCGTGGGACCTCTTCTAGCTCTGACCTCTTGGAAACGTCTTGGCATGTAATGCTGAGGAATATTTAGCCATTCGAGAAATTCGCAAAAATTCTCTTAAAACTTGATTAAGTATAAGCATTTGTTCGCATTCCGAAACAGAGCCCTGATCATTTAGGAAGTCATGCCAAATGCCCAAAAATGGTTGTTTGCTTTTACTGCATTTTATATAAGTGTACCAGTTCAAATGTTGAGCAGTGTATATCCCGAAAATGCAAGGGGAGAGGTAAACTCAGCGAAAATCGGGGATTACCGGTCTCTAACCTTCGGAGCTGGGTACTGCTCGAAGGGAAGATTTTCGAGCTTTGTGCCCGTGAAGACTTTTGATCTGGACACTGAAAAGAACAACATATTCAAAATTTGGTCAATTTCACCGAAAGCCAATTTCCATTTGATTCGTGAGGGGTCCTTTAAATAGCCGTCACTATTTACATTTTCTCTTAAGAGAAATGGTGCTACTGTATTGTTTACAACTATATCAGCCCACACATTTACTTTTTGAGGGTGCTACGTATGGACTTCCTCCATTCAATGAGGGCTATAACTTATCCAATAACGACAATTGTGCCTACAATTGATCAAAATGTTGATTCGTCAGAAAAGATTACCTGATTCACTAAATTAGGCTGTTCTCTGATAAATTCTGTCATAAATTCGCAAAAATATAGTCTGCGATCTGGATCATCTTCGGTCAACTCATGAACAATATGCGTTTTGAAGGATTACAGATGAGGAGACTAAAAATTTGTCAGCAGATTTTTGGGAAATATCATGCAATTCTCCCAATTTCGTTTGTGGACACTTGTTTATTTTCTTGAACTGTCAGTGAATATTCAGTTTGGTGTCTTCATCGGTTGCTATTGTTAACCTTCCACTTCTTGGTAAATATTTTACTTGGCGAAAAGCTTTGTAATTTTGAACAATACGGTACACCGTACTTTTTGGCGATCCGAATAAACAGTATTAAACAAAGCGCGAACTTCTTCAAAAGAACGTTGAAGGTCACCATATATACGCATCATTAAGGTGTCAATTCGGTCAGATTCTGTAAGTTTTTCTGCCATTTTAGAACGGTTTAATTAATTTACAAATCCAAAAGCCAGTAGCAACATTCACACGGACGCGCAATCTTGAATGTGACAGATTACAGATCACAGGAACACTTTTTGTTTTATTATTACTTTCTTCAGAATAATAAAATAATTGACATTTCTAAATGTAGTTTTTTATTCTTCATCCGACAATGTAAAAATATACTCGGCGATTTATTTTAAAAATGGCATTTCCAAATAAACCGGAAACTAAAAGACAATAAAAAAAAAAAAGTTACACACTTTCTCGTACAAAATTGCTTTTACAAAACTACAGAAACGTCCCGAATGACGCGAAATTAATATTCCTGTACTTTTACTTTTACTTTTAATTTTAATCTAAGCTTTTAATGTATTTATTATAATAATTTAATATTTTACCTACTTTTAATGTGTTAACTGTATTTATGTTTTTATATTTTTTATATATTAATCTGATGCTCACATCCGCCACAATGTAACTTTAAGTACCTTATGTTGTAATATGGTGGCCAAAGTGAAGAATGAATAAATAAATAAATAAAATGTCATGGATACATTCGTTGTGTTTAACCCGCCAGTGGTGACGAAAATTTGACTTTGATCAATGGTGACGCCGGTCTCACGCACCGGGGTTTTCAACTGAAGATTTTTCGAAACGTGTTACTAATAGTTCATATTTTTTTTAAATTTATGCTCTTTGACAATAAAACAAGGATATTTAATAAATTTGAGCTCTGCAATGCGGCAGCCACTTGAAATTGCAACAAAAAACAATAACGGAGAATAAAGTTATTCAAATTTTTTTAACACACCCGGTCTCACAGACCAGTAGGTCACCATTGGCGGGTTAACTACATATCCATACCGAACTTCACAACAATTACTTCACAAATAACACAGTTATGTGACTGTTTCAGGACTTTGAACTCTGTATAAAAATGCGCTGCAAGTCGGCATAATTTTTTGCACAAATATTTATTTGAACGATATTCACCCTTATGAGCGGTTTGGATGCTAGGACCATCCTGTATATAATTAAAAAGCAAATATTTCACTCCATCAAAATGTAGGAAAATATAGGAACGCGCACACACGAAACACTTTCCATTGGCGTAACTTTATTAACTAAAATGAAACAATTTCCTCGTTAACCTTTCCAAATTTACCTTTTTCGATAGTTCGCGCTAATTGAAAAATAATGGGGTCGAACTAATTAAGCCGTTTCGTGCCGGTAGACGTCGGGAAAACGTCAGCTCGTTACAATCACTACTATATTTACACACCGGATTACCTCTTAGCAATCGAATATTAAGGGCACTGACAAGTTACTGAAATGATTTTTAATGGTCGTGGAAGGGTGCGCATTTCGTCTGCAGTGAGGGTTTGTTAAGTCCTACGGCAGATATTACGTGCTGCAATTTGTGAGTTTACGAGCACACTTAAGTCCTAGTTAAAAGGGTGCGCCAATTAACTCTTTTTAAAGCGGCGGCAAAGACCCGGTTTGCTGGTGAGTTATTGGCCCTGCAGCTGCATTTGGTCTGTAACGTCTTTTTTCTTTGGTCTTACTTGTCTAAAAAAGTACGTTTTCTAGAAAAGTTAATAATAAAAAAACGAAAAGTTGATGATGTGAATATGCTTCTTGTTTGAATGTACGTTGATGAGATAACTCGTAACTGCTAACACATAGTAGTGTACAAATTTCATTAAATAAAGTAGAACATGTACCACGACCCAATGTATGCAGCAGTTATCGCAATAATATATTTACGTTATTTATGATATTAAATACATAAATTACATAAATAAGTTGACTACGAGAAAAGCAGGCTCTTAATATTTTCATTACATTTTAATCACCAAAAGTAATTCTAATGGCAAAATTTCAATCTTGGCGATATGTTTTTTTTTTTATGGACTATAATATCCAAAAATAGTGTTCCAACTAGAAGAATCATATGAAACAAGAAATTATGTCAAACATCTCTTAAAATATTACTATTTTACCCAACACATCAAATATGGGCCTTCCTAAATGTATCCTGTATTAAAGCAAAAAAAAAACATCTATTCATAAAGTCTTCCTTGTGAGGATAAATTAGTACACGGTTCTGCGTGTAATTTTCCTTTTATGGAAAGAAGCGGATTGATTTCTTGTAGAGATTATAATTTTGAAATAACGAAAATCTCATCGTCGAATATAATAACGACGTGACTTCTCCTCTCGATTCACCGATTTGAATTATTCAGGCTGTCTGTGTTCGAACTTTGCCTCAAGGTAGAAGCGCGCCCCCCAATTTCGAAAAATTGCGAACATTAATTGCGAACGGCCCGAGGCGGTTTCACCAAGGGGAAGCAAATCTGTAGGAAGGAAAATCGAATTTCATTGTTCCAAACGTATTATTCCCTTTGTGTGCTAAGTACGAAATTAAATACAACACTTTCTTTGTAAATTGTCATATGCAGACCTCAACAATGCAGACAGCACATTAAAAGGAGGCTACTTAAAGCAAATGTAGTGGCGAAAAGTAATTAACTGTCGCTGCAACTAAAATCTTATGATCTCTTATGTAATAATAATAATAATAATAATAATAATAATAATACAAAAGCTTGGTTTGTTTCCCAACATTTAATTTAATTCCAACTAGTTTCGGCCGTATTAACTGTCTTTTCGAATTCAATATGGTCGGAACCAGTCGGAATTAAATTAAATGTTGGGAGACAAACCAAGCTTTTGTATTATTATTATTATTATTATTATTACATAAGATATCATAAGATTTTAGTTACAGCGACAGTTAATTACTTCAAAATACAGAAAATCATTTTGAAGGAATGTGTAGAGAGAAAACATCACATTGGTTATACCGACATTCAGGTAACATGGGAGGTTATTATAGAGGAAATTCAAATCTCTTTCTTATTATTTACATCGCACTTGACAATTTCCAATCCTTCTGGAAATTCAGATTGTTACCCGTATTACCTGATTGTAAGCTATGAAAATCATTGTTATTAAAAAAGTGATTGCGCGTCATGCAATGTTCCTGTTTTTACTTTCTCCGTTACGAAGTACGAGAAAGTATTGTGATCGTGATTTTTATCTCAATTTTTTTTTACGGAAATATCCGTTTTGGGGTCTCTAGATCCCATTTAAACAATTTCTGGAAAAAAAATTGTGTCTGTGTGTGAGTGTCTGTGCGCGCTGTATCTCAAAAACTAATTGAGCAATTGATACGAAACTTTGAACATAAGTCTTATTTAATAATCCAAAGAACTGAAAATCTTTTGGTAAAATTTCGTACATCGGAAGTGGGTGTTTACCTTGACTGTTTTTTTGTTTTTTACCAATATTTTCTTAAATATGAAAAATATCACAAAAACATTTAAACAAATATTGAAGACAATTAGTAAATAAACATCTTTCGTTTAAAAATATTTTTTATAAAATCATTGTTATTCGAGAAAAAAAAACTCTCATTTTTTTCATTATTGGTTTACAGAAAATTCATGTTAATTATAATTGTAGAGAACGCCAAAATGAACAACTTATAACGAATAGTTTTTTTTCGAAATCTCTTTAGTTTTCGAGTAAACTGAGTTTTTCTATTTGAAATAAAATTTTACATAATTTTGACGTTTTAAACATCAGTTTCATCTGAGTCTACAAAACGAACGATGTATATTTGAAATACGATTTAAATTAAAAATAAACCATAAAAGCGTAAATATAAATGATACCATCTAGTCGGAGCAAATAACATGATGGCCACATCACTATTTTTTAACAAAAGTTCCAAGGGGTGTACTTGAGTATATTTTCATGTTTTCGTCAAGAATTAAAAATCTCTGATTTTAATTGAATCCGACTAATTGACAGACGAGGAGCTCAGATTTGCAAGCCGCGTTCAATTTGGAGTTTTCGTTTAGCCGCTACGGCCGATCAAAATTTAAATAATCAATAATTTTTTTTAAATTTTCTAAAATGCTCATGTTGACTGACTATTTTTTTGCTATTGAAGATAGCTGAAATTTTTTAACGGCAATCAATTTCTCTCGTTTTTCTTGTGTATTTTTTCATGTTTTCGTCAAAAATAAAAAATCTCTAATTATAATTGAATCCGACTAACTGACATACGAGAAGCACAGATTTGCAAACCGCGTTCAATTTGGAGATTTCGTTTAGCCGCAACGGCCAATTAAAGTCTGAAAAATCATTTTTTTTTATTTTCTAACATACTAATTTTTTGCCATTGAAGATAGCTGAAATTTTTTAACGCCTATCAATTTCTCTCTGATGAAAAAGAAGGTATACTTCAAAGGTCTACGATGATTATTAAAATTGGTGATGTGACCATCGATTCATTCGATTATGAAAATAATCGAGAGAGAGAGAAAAGATCTTTAGTTAGACACCTACATTACATCTTTAAATTAACATTATGAATTTATAGGGGGTGGTCTGTCCGGGCTATCGACTGAGGTCTTTCTGCCCGGAAATAATCGATTATCTCAAGAATTTATTTTTATAATTCGAATGATCTGTACTCGATTATTCATTTGAATAATCATCATAATCATCATTTATTGGTGTTTTAACAAAAATGTTTTACACAGGTCAAATGTACATGTAATAAGTCATAAATAAATTAAAATAAATAAATTATTATCTAATGCTAAATAAAATAATTACATTTAAAAAGCGTGTTACTGTATAAATGATCATTAATTAGAACTAATGATATTAAATTTGAATACTTTGACCCTTTCACTTTTACTTTTTGATCCTGTAGGTTCAATAAAATATTTAAACAGAGTTCTAACGAACTGCACCATATGAGCCAAACCCGAAAATCTATTAACTGTGTAAATTCAGTGCATGAAAAAAGTTGATCAAGTTATCCCGACTCTTTTCCTTTTTGCTACTACTATTAAATACGTATTTTGATCGAGTATAGCGAGGGCATTAATGGACGAGGGCCACGGAATCGGTCGTCGAGCTTTAATTCCCCTTTGATGGTTAATCAAAAAGCTATAACAGCCCCTATTTACACTTTTATTTTTGCCGGCGGAGTAGTTGTAACTTTTTTACAGCCAGTTTTACTAGAATTCTTCCGCAACTACTTCAATTTCCGACCCGAATTACGGTCGTAATTTAATGATATTGCTAATTTAAAACAAAAAAATATTGATGTGGCCACTATATCCTGGGATAAAAAATATTTTTCTGATACATCTGATATTCATCGATTTTTTGTAATTAGTTTTGAAGAAATATTATTCATTTTGGTAATTTTTTGCATCAAAGAAAAACGTTGAAGCTAATGAGGATAAGAAAGTTCTAAATAAATTCAATAAAACGAAATGTATTGAATATTCATATATTCCGGATACATTTTGTTTTATTGAATTTATTTAATGCTTTCTGCAACAAGTAAGGTTATTTCTAATTTATTTATAAGAAAGTTCATCTAAACTTGCAGAGACATATATAATTCGCGGCCAGTTAACAAAAACGATTGAAGTGACGATAATTTATTGTCGGTGTTTATCAAGGAGTGAATCTATTGAGTAATACTGAAAATATTACCTTGTATAAACAAACCAAAGAAAAACCTGCTATTCAAATCACAAACAACTCTCAGACCAATTAGCATGTGATATCTCTTCGATCTCGCTTTACTAACAATACCCTGGAAAATTTGATGAACATACTAGGTCAAGTAATTACCCCAGACGTCTTTATGGACCACAACAAAAACAGCCTTACATGAAACAACCTAATTAATAAACATTCGCCCTCAAACACTAACATAACAGCCCACACGTCTACACAAATATTTGCCTGAAATAGAATAATCACGGCGAAAATATTATACAAATATATTACTTATTTAATATAAAAATATGTTTATTAATCAATAATAAATATTAAAACAGATAAACATAATCTTTTAAAATAAGTTGTCTTTATTTTATCTACTGAAAAAACATTCATTATGAATTTAAATAATTTAGTACAAGATATGGTAGATGTCAAGATGGTCTGGGTAATACAGATGGGTAGGGTCAGTTGCAGAGACGGCTGTCTCTGTATTACCACCTCTTGTTCCTCGGCCGTACCAGAAAAAACTTCGCGAACCGTCACTGAGTTGTATTATTATTTCTTTTACATACATATATTAGTAATGCAAATTATCAATCATAAAAATATCAAATCATATTATACTATAATTACCAATGTTAGATGCCGCCCAAATGTATAACTGACTTAAAAGTTTATTTTTTACTCATCCGCTGAGTATTAATGACTTTTGGCACGCAGACACCAGATTAAATAAACAGGATCTGGCAATGGAGAAAACTACCGTTAATTAGTGCATTATATGCAGGCTCTCGAAAAAATAATGATTGCTCCAAACTAAGACTGTAAAAAAGCCCACCGTTGGTTTTTAATTAAAAACTTCAAGTTCTCCTAATTATACTTTTAATAACCGTAACGTTTCGGAAAAGCGGCGTCGAAAAGAAAGCTCGAAAATCTGGGTGGTGCGCGCGGACTTTACGAGGGACAGTCGGAATTAATAATAGCGGCTGGGGAGGGGGTTGAAAATAGAGAAACTAATCCGTAAAACATGAATAATCCACGGAACGGGAAAATTAGATCCGCGAGAGGCGTAATTAAGGATGGCGGTGCTTATTAAGATTACCAAGAGGAATAATCCTGACCATTAATGGGACCTCACGTACTTTGTTGAGTTGAAAGATTGCGTTATTGCGTAAATTGGAGCACCAAAAATATAAAGGGTAACGTATTTTTTTAATTTTATTATTTTCATTAAAGTTACGACTAAGATAACTAACTGTAGTACAGGTATAAACTTAACTAGGTATTACAAGGTGAAATATTTATAAATTACATCAGAAATCTTTGGCAATTAAAACCCACAATTATTATAAAAATAATACTGAACTAAATTCAAATATACAGGAAATTGATCGCTAATTGCAATGTGCAAACAATGTTTTTGTAACCAGGGTTTGTCGTCATAACAAAGTTCATACGGTGGAAAAATGGTATCGCGTCAATTTTTTTTCTTGCGATCATATTTTGATTTTAATGTCAAAAGTGTATCTGCTTATATCTAGGACAATTCGTATGCAATCTTTAATTAGAAACTGTGTTATTGCATGAAGATGGTAATATTGATAATACTGGTTCACAAAATAAAAAAAATAAAAGAATCTGTACATTTATTGCCACTATGTATTTTGGCCCGCTAAACTCGAAATACTTCAATTTTTTCTAAATGTTTAGATATAGATCATACTTTCACCAAGAAAATAAGATATTAATTAAGAAAATCTTTGGATAAATACCGAAGTTATGAGCAATTGAGTAAAGGTACCAAAACGAATTTATTTGTTTAAGAATAATGAAAAAATTGGTATAGAATATACGGGGTTTCTCGGAAGTAATGGAAAATCTGTTGACAAAAACGGAGATATTTATCAAAAAATTTTCAAATAAAAGTGCCAATATTCCAGCAAGCGTTATTACGGCTTCTGCAATAAGTGGAAAAAACAATTGCAGTTTGTCTTTCACAGAACGTCTTGTACTTAAATACCAAATTGCGATAGATTTTGAAAAGTTTAGAAATGAAGTATCAACATACAAAAAAAAATAATTTCTGAAAAATAAGAAAACAATGTTAAATTATATATTAAATACAATAAATTTAGTTTTGCATTTAATTACAAACAATTGCAATTGTTTTACTACACATTTTGGTAAATATCTCCGTTTTTATCAACCGATTTTGAGAAACTAACACTCGCGTAATAGTCGGGATCAAATGTAGCACTATTTTCTCCAGCCGCAACTTTGGGTGAGGTATACTTTCCAGGGGCGGCTCGTCATATAGAGCCAAGGAGCCATGGCACTACCTCTACTTTCGATATTAGCAAGAATTTTTAATTAAATAGTGTTTTACACGCGTGCATTTGGAGCCAAATCTCATCTCAAACGAGCGACCACGACGATAGTTCTCATATTTTCCGCGCCATACATGATGACTAGAATTAGTTCCTTACGGAATAACCATTTTTTTTTCATGTACTATCGAGTACATAAATGAAACAATTAGGTAGCCGTAACAAAATACTGTGGGGAATGTCGAAAATTTTCCAGAATTTCAAAAATACAATATTTCTGGATGGATGATTTGAGAAGTTTGAAGCTAATTTTGGCATTCACTATTTTTTTAGAATTTCTTAAATCACTAAATGCAAATTATATTTTTCTAAAAATCAAGTTTTGAGTGGTGACATTTTGTTTCTAGTTTTATGTTAAAAATACTATATTTCTGGATGGATTTGAGAAGTTTGAAGCTAATTCTGGTAGTCACTATTTGTTTAGAATTTTTTAAATCACAAGATGCAAATTTCGTATTTCTAAAACTCAAGTTTCAAGTGTTGACATTTGGTTTCCAGTGGGGGTACGTCTATCATTTTTCAGTATGTTAAAAATACAATATTTCTGGATTCATTTGGGAAATTTGAAGCTAATTCTGGTAGTTAATATTTTTTCAGAATTTTTTAAATCACAAGATGCAAATTCCGTTTTTCTAAAAATCAATTTTCAAGTACTGACATTTTGTTTCCTGTGGGGGTATATCAATCATATTTCAGTATGTTAAATTGCAATATTTCTGGATGTGTTTGAGAAGTTTAGAAGCTAATTATGGCAGTCACTATTTTTTTTTAGAATTCTTTAAATCACAAGATGCAAATTCTGTTTTTCCAAAACTCAAGTTTCGAGTGCTGACATTGTGTTTCCACAAGTTCCTACAGTACGTTAAAAATACTATATTTCTGGATAGATTTGAGAAGTTTGAAAATAATTTTGGTAGTCACTATTTTTTTAGAATTTTTCAAATCACAAGATGCAAATTACTTTTTCTAAAAATCAAGTTTCGAGTGCTGACGTTTTGTTTCCAGCGGGGGTATATCGATTATTTTCCACTACGTTAAAAATACTATATTTCTGAATGGATTTGAGAAGTTTTAAACTAATTCTGGCAGTCACTATTTTTTTAGAATTTACACAAATCACAAGATGCAAAATTTGTTTTTCTAATAATAATAATAATAATTACTATATTTCCAGTAAGAACACAATACATTCGTGGATTAGTCAGGGAGTGAAATAGTTTAGTTTAGAATAAAAATATGGTAATATAATGAAATCTTAAAGATAAACACAGTAAACTTATAAATTACATACAATAGATTAAAAATCAAGTTTCGAGTGTTGACATTTTGTTTCCAGTGGGGGTATTCGATCATTTTCCAGGATGTTAAAAATACCATATTTTTGGATGGGTTTGAGAAGTTTGAAGCTAAATCTGGCAGTCACTACTTTTTTTAGATTTTTTTCAATCACAAAATGGAAATTTCGTTTTTTCAAAAATCAAGTTTTGAGTGTTGATATTTTGCTTCCAGTGGGGGTACGTCGGTCATTTTCCAGTATGTCAAAAATACAATATTTCTAGATGGATTTGAGAAGTTTGTGAAGTCACTCTTTGTTGATGCAATAGCTTCCAGCTTTATTGCGTCGATTTCGAAAATTCATAAATATGAGAAAGTTTAATCGAGATATACACTTTAAAATCAATTGGCTTTAAGATTGTAAGGAAGAAAACGTATTTTTTGTTTTTCATGCGTTTTGTTTAGGGTGGGGTTACGTGGACAAAGAACGGTATTACAGATTTAGTGCATATCAGGGAGAAAATTAAAATACACGAAAATCAAAAGTACATATATTCTTTCTTCAAAATATATTGTACGCTAAGTGGCTCCACCATTAAAATGTTCCACGAGCCGCCACTGATATTTTCAATCACACAAATACTGATATTGGCAGCAAAGAGACACGACAAAGTCAGCCCATTTTTTGGCTCGCGAATTTCAAACTCACGCAGCACCGATTACTTTCTAATTACGCTTATTCGACTTTTTTTACGACAAACAACTTTTTCCTTAAACAAAATTGTTGCTCATTGTTTATTAAAAAAATATTAACAAAAGTAGTTTTAGTATAGAATGATATGAAATATCAACGAATGTGTCTCTAGTGGAAACAGTCAAGGATAACGTATATTTACATTTCCTTACAGTCAAGAACTTTTTCTATTATGTAGACACTTAAACATCGAGTATTAACACAAAAGTGTCATCTGGAAAGCATTACTTCCACCTCCTTGTGTCTCCAGAACCGTGCGTATGCTCATCTTGAAATTCCGCTGGGATTAATGTCCCTTCATATCGTACTATTTGGCGTAAAAATGTTTGCGGTTCAAAAAATGGGCCAAAAACCAGGTCTCTTTGTCGTCACTTTTTTATAGAAACTTTAGAAATGGCTATTCTCATTGATACCTATTACCGTGGTTACAAACAAATTAAGGATATCAAGGGAACTACGCTTATTTATATTCCCTCGTATAAATTTAAAATATTAATTTTCTATAAATTAAAGCTTAATTATACTACAAATAACCGGCACAAAAAAGGTTTTGGCCCTCGATGGTTGCTGACCTCCACTTCTAGTCGGCCTCCAAACCGACAATAACTATTTTATAATTATAATTAAGCCATGTAGGTTTTGTCGTTATTTTGCATTGCTTTACTATCATTAATGTTTTCGTCAAATAATAATCTATTGTCAGTATCCGTGTATAGCATTCGTTTAAATTTTTAATGAAACACATCTACGGTCATGCATATATTCGAAATGACCGAGTCGGGCACAAATTGAGATCGCGCCCGAACAATAAAACACCGCGAAAAGCAATTTTGAACGTATAATGCCCCCGTTCGGAAATTTACAATTTCACAAACGTATTCTTTATGTTTGCTTCGCCCCAGTAAATAATTCAATCTCACCCCCCCCCCCCCCACCCCCTTCGTCCATAAAATCGGACAGCCACCTAAATACATCAAGTTTAATAGATAGCCGCGATCCGGGAAATGGAATTTTCTGTTTAAATGGAAATTAATAATTGTTTATACGTCTGGTCGTAGATTACAGCAGCAAAAATAAATCGGGATGATTATTTGGGGGAAGGGGAGAGAACAGAGCGCACCAGTTAGAATCCGGTCGTCCGGTTCCGGTAATGAAAACATGATCCAGAAATTGATAGTCGATTAAAGGCGGAAAAAGTGCATTTATAATTTATGCCTTTTTGGGGTTCATCCCCTTGCGCGTCCCCATTTTAATTTCGCATCGATTATTTGGATTTGTTTGGGCCGTTGTTCTGTTTGGTCCCCCGTGGGGCGGCTGTGAAATTTATGCATGCCCCACGTCTGATTGATTTTCAACGCCCCCACGAGCGCATTGTCTTATTTCCTACTAATTCGCGACTGGCATTAATCAAACGCGCACGATTTATTTCCATTTAAAAAATAAACGATCCATCACCAGAGTCCCACCCTGGAAACAAAGCGACATCCTTGTCGGCTCTCAATTCGGCAATAAAAGCCGAAAGCAAATGACACGAAAGAATATTATTTGAACTGTTCGGCCGAGTGCGCTATTCAGTTATGCTAGCAACAATGGTGTGTGTGGTGCAGAGGATTAATTGATCGGTTTAGGATGGGCTTAGGCGCAATAGATTAGTTACAAAATGTTTAATCCACTCCCGCACCATGATTGGATTTCCAGTTTTATGGAAGGGAGGCAAACGCTCCGGCCACCCCATTTAATCATCAATTCGGGACCATGTTGTTATTTGCAAGTGTACATAAATTGGATTGTTCTTGTTAGTAGTGATTATATAGGTTGGCATTTACAATATTTATTAACTAGTTGGAACTTATAGAGCGCGATCCATTCACCATAAATTTTCAAATTGTAATATTTCTAATTATATAAGTAATTGTGGAGGCTTTCACTTCGTGATACATTTTGAATAATTCAAATAAAAACGAATAACTTTGTTGGTATCACTTGGAAACTATAGTAACTACTCCAAGTTAATAAAGTGATACCAACAAATTTATTCGTTTTATTTGAATGATTTCTAATTATGTTTACAATTATAGAATAACCATCTGTAAGAAACCGTTAATTATATAAGAAAAACATGCTTGAAAATACTATTTTTAAGCAAATGCATTTTTAAATCGCTAAATTTCCTTGGTAAACTCAACATTGCAATTAAAAAACATAACATTAGTGTTTCTTCAAAATTCCCTATAAACTGGATACAATACAAAAATAAATAAAATGTAATCTGGTAATTTTAAGATCAAGGATTATTTATAGGACACTGTAATTGATATTTTAAAATCAGGCTTATAGAGCACATAAGTTCATATAGGCATTGAAATGATAAATCAGCTTTTGCTAACTAGCCTACGTAAAAATAAACCATACTTGGAAGTTTTTTTTGCCAATAAAGGCTTAGAGGTGGATTTAATGGAATCACCAGAAGTTTTCGAAATAAATCGTAATTCGGACTACCAATTTGAGTTGATATATACTTGTAATAATAAAAAAAGATATTTATTTTTCTGATTCGGAAGATGGCGAGACACTAAGTAATCTAGCTGCCAAGGGAAAACAATAGTATAACTAGACTAATGTAACAGGAGACCAAATTAATTTACCCCATCTACTGTTTACATCATAAGAGATCAAACAGGAACAGGAGGTAGGGAGACCAATACGCTATTTGAAGATTATTTTTTCAAATGAACCATTATATTTGGTAAAAGAGCAGAGCAACTTAAATGCTTGTCAGGTTGATCCTAAAAAACCTCATAATTGAGAATTTTCATAAGGACTATTATATACATGTCTATTTTCGATTTGCCAAGGCATCAAGATCCATCAGCAGAATATTACAAGTTGCCGATTTTATATCACGGAAAGTTGGGAGGAAATAAAGATGAACCTTCATTTCAATAATAACGTGAACCTTCCAAACGACCTTAATGACATAGAGATAAATTGTTCAAACTTCGACTTTTCCTAAATAAATTACAGCAAGCATTTTATCTACAAGTAAAATTACAAGTTTTGTATGTAGAGAATAGTGCCATTTAAAGGAATATCTTCACTAAGGCAATAGAATCCAGAGAAGCCCAATAAATAGGGTTAGCAGTATTATTTTATGGGCTAGTGCTGAACTAATCCATAATTTTTACCCTTTGCACTCGAGGCATTTTTCGCTTGGACGAATCAGCAACTCAAAACGAGTTGCTGGTTCGCGCAAAACGAGTTACAGGTACTTTAAAATCATTGGGCTGCGTTAGGTACGGTTGGATAAGGTTGGGTTAGGTTAGGTTAGGATGCATCCCACCTCCCGGACGCTCTAGCAGCGCCGCTCGAGTGGACGCATCAAACCGCCTGGGCGCCTTAGCGGCGCCGCTCGAGTGCGAAGGGTTAAAATTGATACTGGCACCTGGGAAAGAAGATATAGGTGCTAGCGGCAATATAGTTCCTCATTTAGCATCCATCATATTATTTCGTTTTTAAAGGCATCTACTTCTACCTGAAGAATATCACAAGTAGCCGTAAAGAACAAACTTCATTTCAGTAACAACGTAAAGCTTCCAAACGGCTATCATGATATAAATAAAGATAAATTGTTCAAATTTCGACCATTTCCAGATAAATTGCAGCAAACATTTTCTCTACAAATGTAACTAAAAAGTTATGTGTAGACAAGCAAAATAGTGCCATTCAAATGAAGGCCTTCACAAAAGCAATATGCAATAGTGGTGAACTGCTCATTCATTTTAAAGTTTATATTGGCATCTGGGAGAGAAGATATAGGTGCTAACATAATTATAGTACCCCGTTTGGAACCCATCATTTCACAGCATCAAAATAATTTTTTTTGACAACTGGTTTACTTCTATGAAACTCCTCACCACTCCGTTTAAAGATGGAATTTATAATTTAGGCATAATAAAATAGACAAAAGTCCTAGTCTACAATACGTTTCCTCTTTTCTTGCATTAAAATCATGATCCATCTCGGAGGAGCTATTTTTCTACTATTTATATACTTATTTATACCTATACTTTTTTAAACAGAACACCCTATATATTTAAATAGAAATAATTTTCTTACCTTGTTTTCGAGGTTTATTAATAATACTTTGAAAGTTATTATTACAACTTTTATTTAAATCATATTTTTCTATCTTAAATATTTAAGGCCAAAAAGTAACTTTGACGCACCAGTGAGGCACTCGGTATACCATGATGACTGTAAAATTAATCGTCTCGTTAACCCGTCACTGGTCTGTGAGACCGGGTTTGTCGAATAACTTTATTCTACGTTATTGTTTTTTGTTGCAATTTGGAGTGGCTGCCACATTGCAGAGCTTAAATTGATTAAATATCTTTGTTTTATTGTCAAGGAGCGTAAATTTAAAAAAAAACATGAACTATTAGTAACACGTTTCGAAAAATCTTCAGTTGAAAACCCCGGTGCGTGAGACCGGAGTCACTATTAAATTTGCGTCACCAATGGCGGGTTAAACATATATTAAAATAATAATTATTTATTAACAAAATTCTATTTGTATAATTAAAGTTGCACTGAATTTGCACAAAAATTAAGCTGTTATACGAAATTTGGCAGACTTGGTGACAAACTACGTACATGTGAACGCACATTACACGGGACTGTACTCTGGAAAGACGAGCCATACAAGAGGGAGGGTAAGTAACCGGGGATCCTGCGTAGATAATTGAATACATTTCAATGCCTTTTTGGTGGATCGATTCGACACGTTTTTCCAACTCGGTACACGTTGCCAAAGTAGTCCGTTTTTGCCCAAAAACGTGTGATTTTTTGTTAGTGGGTTGAAGGGTTCGAAAAGGGATCATTGCAATCTGAGTTTACCCTCTTAAATTAGAGCCAAAATGGGATTTTTTCCCGAAAGAATCATCAAATTTGGAAATGTGTGAAAAACCTCAAAATGCACATTATTCAAATACCCATAACTAGGTGCCAAATCGTCGTAGGAAGTTCGTTCTTTGAGTCCTTGAGTCAAATTTTAATGCCTTTATGGTGGATCGAGTCGACAAAATTTTTCCAACTCCGTAGACATAGTCAAAGTTAGACATGGTTTCCAGAAAAAAAAATTCACAGGAGCGCTAGAGGGGAAGAAAGGGTTACGCTTAAGTTAGCATGCATGACTTTAAAGAAGATACTTCAAAGTTTCTCTCTCTTAAAGATTCATCAAAATCGATTAAAAATACGTTATGGCGGTTTGAAAATGGTCGAAATTTTACGAATTGCAAGTGTTTAATTTTTTTTCCTCCAGTGTAGAAACAGTTGCTATACACTTGAAACTTGCTAAATTTTCCTAAAATAGATGCTGCTTCATAATTCAATCGAATTAGAAAAACAATCCTATGTCAGAGTTTGAGGTGGTCACAGGAGAACACAGCTTATAGTAATGCTGAATTTTCCATCTTTAAAATAGTTTGAAAAAATATAGAAAAAATTGCCAGACTTGAAGTTTTCAAATTTTCTCAAAATAGAATCCGTTTAATAATTCAATGACGTTTTAAAAACACCCCTTTACTAGCTTTTGAGATAATCACAAGAGAACACAGTGGACAGTAAGGCTGAAATTATCATTTTTTTAATGGTTTGAGAAAATTGTAGAAACAGTTACAGCACATTTGAAACTTTCCAAATTTTCCTAAAATAGGTACTGCTTTAAAATTCAACCGAATTAAAAATACAATTCGTTGCTGAAATAATATAATCACACGAGAACACAGATTATGATAATGCTGAAGTTTCCCTCTTTAAAAAGGTTTAAAAAAAATATAGAAACAGTTGCTAAGCATTTGATATTTTCCAGATTTTTCAAAAATAGATGCTGCTTCAAAATTAAATCGAATTCAAACAATAATACTATGCTAAATTTTAAGATAATCACAAGGGAGCTCATCTTATAGTAATGCTGAAGTTTCCCTCTCTGAAATGGTGTAAAAAAATATAGAAACAATTGCTTCAGACTTAAAGTTTCCAAAATTGCTCAAAATAGATTGTTTCGTAATTCAATAACATTTTAAAAACACCCCTTTACTAGCTTTTGAGATAATCACACAAGAACACAGTTTATAGTAACACACACAGTATCCACATTTTAGAGGTTTGGGAAAAATATAAAAACAATTGCTGTTTACTTAGCTTACCGATGTTTTTTTCTAAAATAGATGCTTCTTCATAATTCAGTGGAATTCAAAAACAATCCTTTGCTAGATTTTGAGATAATCATACGAGAATACAGGTTACAGTAATGCTTAAGTTTCCCACTTTAAAATGGTTTGAAAAAATATGGAAAGAATTGGTATAGACTTTAGAAGTTTTCAAATTTGCTCAAAACAGATCCTGCTTCAATTTTCAATTGTATATTTTAAAAACACCTCTTTGCTAGGTTTTGAGACAATCACATGTAATGGTAATGCTAAAATTATCCACGTTTTAATGGTTTGAGAACATTGTAAAAACGATTGCAACAAACTTGAAAATAGTTGGTTTATAATTCAATCGAATAAAGCAAATTAATCCTGTGCTATATTTTGAGATACTCACATAAGAACACAGCCTTATAGTAATGCCGAAATTATCCACTTTTTAATACTTTGAGAAAAATATAGAAACAACTGCTACATACTTGAAACTTGGTAATTTCAGTTAATAATAATTTCTTTAACAAAAAATTTTCGATATTTGCTAGCATAGCCAGAAAAAGCTATTTGGTCGTTAAAAGGTTAAAAAAATCATGTGAATCATATTTAAAATTAATTCTTGTATTGTTGTATAATTTATTATGTTTTATAAAGGCACACAGAGTGAACCGAGTATTTATTCCTGCGTTAGTGTTTTCAAATTATATACTCATGTACTCAATATCTCATTTTGTGTAATTTCATCAAATATTACACAAAAATATACGATCGATGAAAACGTTATAATGAAACATGTCGTTATGAATGCTGTTCACGTTATCTTAACGATCTTTATTATATTATTTCGTGGGATTTCGTTATTAAAACAAAATATTTTCTCAATTATTTTAGGAATTAAAAAACGGAACAAATTTAGAATAATTTATGATTTTATAATAAATAAAAAGATGCTTAGAAGAGTTTAATGTAACGTAGATTACTAGGCTTGTAATTTTATTTTCCAATTAAATCAAGAGTCAGTGTTCAGTTTTACAAAGCATGTAATAACTAGGGCAGAAATATATTCCCAGACGTCTAGACTGTTCTTAACTTTTTCAATAATAGAGAATGCATTAATTGTTAAGGTGATAAAAAAATAGTATAAGCGACGTGAAAACATTAGATTCCCAGTCTTATAGTCAAAAGTTACGAAAAGTGATGTATGGTAATTATAAAGAAAGATCGAAGACTGAAGCGGTGGGTGGAGCATAATCTCAAGCAAAGCAACGAGAACTGCTGAAATATTAACCGCGTCAATGAGGTCGTCCATACATGTAAATATTATTATTAGCTGATAAATTCTAGGCGATTAAGGAGAGAGGCACTTCGCTCACATGTCATATTATCGCGATTCGGACTATACATGTTTTTTTTGTCTCGGACCATGCCTCGCCAGAAACCTTCCAGTTTATCCAAAAATCTATAACGTATCTTACTAATATTATATTATTCAACGAGCGGATGAATTACGTCATCCTCATGAGTAATAGGCACTGCCCGAGAGTAGAATGCCATACTTTATCTATGACCTTATCTAATAATACGGTACGTAATATATGACTCCATCTGACGGATGATGTACGATTCTTACCGAAAATAACTTTTTATTATAAATAATTAAAACCTATAATGAAAGTAATTACTTTGATCATCTATAAAGAATTATTATTAAGTCGCACCATTCATACAAATCTATTGAAGTTCTCGTATTTTGGGAGGCAGTAGTATTTACAGTAAAATAATTATTTCCATCAGAAGAAATTAGTTATGCCGTTTGGTGCTTTGTATTATCTGCAATAAATTATTAAAACATGCTAAAAGCACGTCCCTTTAAAATGATAGGCTTAACTTTTCAGTCGATTGCTTAGCTTCCCATTTGGCTACTTTAGTATGCAAGCAAAATTATTCTTAAATTATTTAACTCGACTTCAACGCTTTTAATATGTAACAAGTGAACACGAGTTATTAGAGGTGACATGTTACAAACGAAGCATATTATGTAGATGGTTAAGCATTTGCGCATTAGTTTGCGGCCATTGCATTACTTTACCGATATCACACGGTATCGATAGAGTAATAAAATGACGCTGCGAATTTTCATTACCATTTGTGAGCGAAAAGTAGAAACTTGTCGTTTTACTGGCATTGCAATAAAATTCGCGTGCATCCACTAGACAAATTGCTCCTGGAAAAGCGTATTAATCAATCTAATATCGTAATTTTTTTGATATATGAAAAGCTGCATGTAAGATTTTAAATTGTAGGCAATGCATATATGCATCTGTAAACATGTGGTTGCATACGATCAGTGTTACCAATTCAGCGGAAAATCCGTTAGATCTGTCGGATTTTAAATCCGAATTGGGGAATAATTTTCGCTTTAGCGACTGGCGGATTTTCTGGTGGAATTATGTTTTGCATTATTGAAAAAAAAAATAGCGTAATTTAATTAAGATGTGCAAAAGATATTTTTTACAAGAGAAAAGGCAGAAACTTAAAACATTAATAAAAAAAATATAACAGAAAAAAGTGAGACATCTTGTTTTAAAGGTAGATGTTTTGTCAATGTATTAAAAAAATAATTTATTTTGTCTTCAACAACTAAATATTAATTTTCAAAAATTCATAACTCATGCAAAAATTAACACATTTTCAAAATTCGAAATTAATTTTAAGGCAGATGTGTGAATATACGATATTTTTTTTAGAAATTCTATCATATCAGTACTTATTTTTTGTTTTATTTTTTTTGTTTTTTTTTTAATTTTCAATAATTCATTACACCCAAAAATGAACACATTTAAAAAAAAGTTAGTTTTGAAAGTAGTCGTTCTGTGAACGCATTAAAATATTTGTGGAATTCAATTTTGTTTTCGATTTGTTTAAGTTTTCGACAAATTAAAAAAATTCATACCTCACGCAAAAATGGACTCATTTTCAAATATCAAAGGTAAATATATTATAATTGCATTATAGTTTTTAAGGTATCCAATCATAGGAGTTTTATTTTTTCTTTGTTCAAATATTCGATCCAAAACGTTTAGATTTATATTTAAAAATTTATAGCTCAAACGAAAATTGACACATTTTCAAAAACCAAAATTTATTTTAAAGGTATCTTGTAAATATATTTAAAAAATGAGCAATTTCGTCATATAAGTATTCATTTTCTTTAGAGTTTTTTTGTTTCATTGTTCGACAACTTAAAACATTATTTTAAAAAATTCATAACTCACGGAGAAATTGGCAAATTTCCAAAAAGTAAAGTTAGTTTTATAGCTAGATGTTTTGTAAAAATATTGAAATTTTTGAGGAGCTCTATTATGTTAGTACATATTTTTGAGATGTTTTTATTCATGTCTTCCTTCAACAACTTTAAATATTAATTCTCAAAAATTGGCCCATTTTCAAAAATCAAAATTAACTTTAAAGATTAACGCCGCGGAACCCTTCTGAGATCTCGGAATTTAACTCAGTTGGACTTTTGTTTTTTTTTTTTTTTGTTTCATTGTTCGACAACTTAAAACATTAATTTAAAAAAATTAATAACTAACGGAGAAATTGGCAAATTTCCAAAAAGTAAAGTTAGTTTTATAGCTAGATGCTTTGTAAAAATATTGAAATTTTTGAGGAGCTCTATTATATTAGTACAAATTTTGGAGATGTTTTTATTCATGTCTTCCTTCAACAACTTTAAATATTCATTCTCAAAAATTGGCCCATTTTCAAAAATCAAAATTAACTTTAAAGATTAACGCCGCGGAACCCTAAAATCACCTATGAGATCTCTGGATTTAACTCAGTTGGACTTTTGTTTGTGGGATTATTTCAATACTCAAGTAAACCGACCAAACAATTTAGAACAAACCCATCAGAGAGAAAATGATACTTCCCATCCTTATAATGACGAAAATAGCGAAGCAGATAAGGGCGGGCGAAAAGACCATTTTTTGTAAGCTGCCTCACTGAAAGTGTCAGTAAATTTTTCCCTGAAAAACTAGTGGCGAGCAAAAAATAAAAATAAAAGGAACTCATTTCGAAAATTTCCCAATTTACCCTAAAAACAAAGTCAACACCAAAAAGAAAAGTCCTCACTTCCAAACTATTTTTCATGACTCAAATAGAGCTGAAAATTTTCAAAGGAATCAATCGACTCCGACGAGTTGAATTTTGGAGTCGACTCACTAATGAGTTATCCATTGAAGTATGATCAGTTGATAAGCTTATATCAGGTTGTTAATGGCAATAGCTTAAACAATTTTTATCATTGTTTTAATAATAAAAATGATCAAAAATTTGCTAAACAGTTTACAATAGTTTTTCTGGCTAATAACAACTGTAAACATGTAGTCATTTACAAAAGAACAATTATGACGTCATATTTTTGACAAATGCCAATTAATTATTTTTATTAGAAATATCCGTTTTAGTGCCCCTAGAGAAGATTCCGACAGATTTTGGAAAATAAAAATCTGGATTTAAGTGGCTGTGTGGGTATCAGTGTGTCTGCTGTGAGCGAAGAATTTTTAAAATCACTAATTATTTATAAATGAAACTTTGGACTTGAGCCCTATTTTACCATAAGAATAACAAATGTTTATTTTTATTTTTAAATATAAACAATATTAGAAAAAAAACTTTAACAATATTTAAGAAAACCTATTGACTTTTAAAAAAAGATTTAAATGTGAAAAGATTTGTAGTTTTTTGTCAGTAATTATGAAATCAAATAAGTTACATCAAAAAGTGACGAAAAACCTGGCCCAATTTTTGGATCTCGAATTTCAAACTTATTTTTAAACCAAATTAAAAACCAGGTTTTGTTGTCGTCATTCTTTACAATAACAATATTAATGCCAAAGTGGAGGATTTACAAAGAATCAGATTTTTCAAAATCTCAGTAGTTTGAAAAAAATTATAATTGTTAAAAATATTACTAAAAACCTATTGCCATTAAATAAAAAAAAAATAACATGATGCCCATGGATAGAAAATCGAAATTCTGATACTGGGGTCTTTAGTGATTTTGCCCGGGGAAACGAATGGGCTCAGATTTTGGGTCCGATGGGGCATAATAAGAGATATGAGGTCCAACTTTAAAATTTCAAATGCAAACCTATATTTTTTATTGCAGATTCGGATTTAGCGGACAATTTTACATCCAAATTGGCTAAAACCTAAAATATTTTGGTCCATTTTTGGGCTCTATAGTGCGTTTTTTGTTCAAAAGTCTGGTTCATTAAACCCAGTCGAGAAAAAAACCAAAAACTGATCTTAGAGTCTCTTGGACACGGGTAAACCATTTGAGTCTCATAGGGCCATATGACAGGTATAGAGCCCAGCCTGGGAACTTTAAATGTCTACATTTTATTGCAGATTTGTCATTAGGAAGCAGGGAATGTTTTCTCTCGCACAAACATAAAAATACAAAATAATTTGCGCGGACAAAAGTCGTAACTATTGTGGATCATTGTATTGAGCGTATTGCTTTCAATATTGGATTTGATAACATAAATCTAATAACACACAGGAAAATATTTCTCGTGTTATGTATGGGTACGTGTGCGTCGAGTCTTATTGTATTTATCTTGCTTAGTGAGTGCGAGAGAAAACATTGATTTGAGGCTTCCTAAGCCCAAACAACACAATCAGTCAGAAGTAGTAATTGGCGGGAAATTTAAATGTTAATCTTCAAGGCATTCTGGCATGGAAGTCCCATAAGACCTGATAGAACCCAAAATCTGATGTGCCCATTTCATTCCCCAAGAAAAGTCCTAGAGACTCCAAGATCAGTTTTTCGATTTTTTTCGACTGGAATGAACCAGACGTCCCCAGACTTTTGAGCAAAAAACGCACAATAGGGCCCAAAAATGGACTAAACATTTTTAGGTTTTAGCAAATTTGGATGTAAAATTTTCCGCTGAATCCGAATGCGCAATAAAAATATAGGTTTACATTTGAAATTTCAGAGTTAGGCCTCATATTTCTTATAAGACCCCATCGGGCCCAAAATCTGATGGGCCCATTCGATTCCTCGGGCAAAATTACTAAAGCCCCCGTATCAGAATTCCGATTTTCCACCCGTACGCGAAATAAATTCGCCGTTTCCAAACTTTTGAACCACCCTGTATATATATTTATAAATGGGTCATATGATAATATTTTGGTGGTTTGAACTTAAGTAAGTTTCTTCCGGATTAGTGAAGTGGAAAATTATCTTTAATTAATTAATCGACAAAAAACTAGAAAATAAGTAAATTCTACCATTAGGAGATTGTAATTGATGGTACAATTATTATCGATTTATTTTTTTTCCAAACCGTCACTACTACAAATATTACAAAGGCACATGCCCTCGAGCGCCCGTTCTATACATTTTAAAGGAAGAATTATAGATTCATGAAATATACATATAAATTATAGAGACAAGTTCGAGGAAAGAATAGACAACGCGAGTCAATATTAGAAATGAACAATCACCTTACAACCTTAAAATATTCGCGGTACAGCAAATACCGCGGAAGAGTTATGTCACGGAACGATGAAATATTGGTCGCGACGAGACTTTTCCAGAGTTCCAGTTTCCGCAAATCCGAAGCAGAAGAGTAATTAGAAGAAAAAAAGAAACGTCGAACCCTCGAATGCACGAAGAGTTAATCATTCATACCGGAACAGCTTCCGATACGACTCGGGACTCTCATAAAGAATTCCCTTTCGCGAATTTTTCCATCGCTTATTCGCGTATTCCCGATACATTATGTATACGCGAATCTCCGCAATCACGAAAGATATAATATATTATTGATAAGAGGTTTCCGCGCTGGTTATAATTTAAATTGGAAATATCTGTGGCCTCACCTGGATGGATCCGTGCTCTTCTCGGTTTGAGTAGTGTGCTGGAGGTCGTAAAGTTTACGGCCCCTCGAGCTCATGAGATTGATTCGAAACAAGCACAAATTTAGGGCAATAAAATTTAATGCCCTTATATTCATGTCTGCGGCGGTTTACGGCGTCTGGATTACCCTTTTCATCGCCGGAACGCTAATTAATTTCGTGTGTACTCTTGGCCTTCTTCTACAACGTACCTGCAAAAAAAAGGGTGTTAATTAATCGTGTGCGAAATTCGTGACCCCAATTATCTAGCTGGGGATAATTATGCTGGAGCCAGTGTACAGTCTCAATTGAGTCTGGCTCCTTATTCGTTTGTTCCCTGAAAGCAACATGTAAGTTTCCAGTCGGGATTGTGCCTTTTATCCCCGGCTACAACTTCACGAGATAACTTAATTACGGGTTATTCCTATTGTTGGCGCGGTAATAATTTATTATTTCGGGGGAGACCGAGGAAGAACCAGAGCGCCTCCCTTCCATGCCGAAGGGCTCCCCCAGGAGTCTGCGGGAGATGATAAAAAGCTGAGATTTTGGGAATGTAATAATAAATAATGACGATTGCCCTCTAATATTCATCTGAAGTCTCTGTGGAACTTCTATATATCATTCGGGGGTTTATTTATGTACTTCCAAAAAACGCCGCTAGCAACCAATAAAACAATCAAGATATTCTCGTTCATTACAAGTTAAAGCTGGTCAAATGCACCATTATTTCAGTTCTATATAGATACTGATTCCGTATGGATATAATACCGTAATAATTACATTTAAACAGAAAATATATTATTGCTTGAATAAATGCAAAAACGTATAATATAATGCAATTTTACAGAATAACTGCGTTCCTTGGACTCTTCTATTTTGTTTTTATATTATTATTAATAAAGCTCATAAACGAGTAGAATAACGTATGGGAGGTAAATTTTGAGAAAAATCAACAGGCTTAATCATTAATGTTTGAGATTGAATTGGACTGCTGATAAATCAGTTTGGAATAGTTAGAGTGACTGGTACTTCCTGATATATTATATTTTATTTCTCTGTACTAGTTTCTAGTGCCTGCACAACCAATGAAAATGGCACTCAGATTCACAGAGTTTATGTTCGAAAGGGCAATGTTAACAAACCCCGTTTTTTACGTAACGCTGCAACGGGAAAAACCTTCTTAATATGTATCCGTAACGCCTATACATGATGAAAACGCAGGTTAGACTGCGGAATAGTCTGCGAAAAACAAAGATAAAAAATTGAGGCTGGATTATATCGATTTTCTCTGAAACTATCAATGATAAAAAAAATTATGTTTTAGATCAAAATTTAACGGTTTGAAGGGAAATATACAGTAGTGACATAGTGACCTTGGTTTGACCTTGTGACATCTACTTGGTCAGGTCATTGATAGTTTCAGAGAAAATCGATATAATCCATCAGGAATTTTTGATCTTTGATAGAACCTCAAAAGTCTTACCCAGACTTTTCCGCGATCTGACCTATGTTTTCATCATCTATAGGCGTTACGGTTACATATTAAATAGATTTTTCCCGTTTTTTCAGCGTTACGTAAAGAACGGTTTTTTTTAACATTCTCCTTTAATAATAAATTTGGAAATTTTTGTGTATATATTATAAAATAGGGGTTGTGGAAGGAGGTGGAAAAATAAATTTTAAAAATCTAAAAATAGGCATTCTAGGGCAGAAAGGGTAGCCCTATTGACATGACATTAAATAAAAATTGAAATATATGTTGTAATTGTCATGTAATATGTGTAATGTGTCAAATAAAGTACTACTACTAGTTGCAAAATTTTAAGATTTGCGTACTATTGCAAAAATGCAAAATTATTTTTGACGCTGCTACCTATTAAGCACACAGACAGTGTCAAAATATAAATTTACAGGTTATTTACCTATCCCTCGTACTTTTGTAATATCAATTGTATTTTGTAAAATCTGAAGACAAACAAATACCTCTAAATAACAAAGGGTCCCTACATCAATGGACAACCAACGTGTTTTGGAATTAATGGTAACAGCAATGCAATCGGCAATTTACTTTGTAGTCTTTCGATGATTTCTTTATTTTAACCCTATAAACCTCTTATTGCTCTGAAGCGATAATATTTTTTAAGACGCAAATACGGATCGTTTCGATTATTTCTATTTCAAGTGACTCGTTAAAAACACAGCTGTAGGAAATGAGCCATGGCATTCTCGATTCCACTATATCGAGGTTTTATGCTCAACCCGGATGGCAAAAGCATTTTTATTATTAAAATCTGCCTTTATTTAGAACAAACGCTTTGACATGAGAATACGCATTATTAAACGACTAAAAGGGCATGGCCTACATTCGAAAATGGCGGTTTTCGGTTTCCACGAAATTTATTATTGCATCAGCCGCCGGAGCTCTCAGCCGGTATTCCTCTTTCACGGAAGCAACAAGAATGCGAACATGATGGGGGAAATATTTGTTTCGGATCTCGTCAAATAAGTAAACTCAGAGATGTAGATTTCCGAGATCAAAATGAAACACATGCACCGCACGGACCAAACAAAGAGCAAAAGGAAACGGGGGCCCCCATCTTGCCAGACCGCCAGCATTCCCACAAATCAATCTTTCGTGCATAAAAAATATACAATAAATATACACACTCCGAGAAATATTTGGAGCGTTTTATTACATGAAAAAATATTTCCGATACTGTTGACGGGAATGAAGGAGAATTACTCGTCTGCGCAGAATTTTTTAAATTAAAATATATTTTCTGTATTCTAATCTTGAGAAGGAACCAATGTAATAATATAATTTATTAATTTTTTTCATCTTAAACAATTTAACATACGGTTTCTATGCATTGCAATAACTTACTATCCAATTCGGCAATTCCCCATTAAAAGGAAATAAATGGCGCAGGGCACCGTCGCAAAAGTTTTTGGAAATAATTCCGTGGGTTGTTTATGATAAGGTCGGGATAAAAGTTAAGGGAAGTGCAAAAATCACATCTAGACTCGCTAGTATGGATTTGGGACGCGCAAAATGTCTCCTTGTATATTGGTGGCGCGCTTTTATTTATCTTCAAAGCGGCGCCTAACTTGCAAAATTCATCAGAAACTTTGATACCTACAAATATTTAACATCAACGATAAATCAAATAATAACAGTTAATTTGGAGTTTTCTTCCTGGTTGAATAATTTAAGTCTGCAGACATAAAATCCGATCGACTGTCCCAGTTTCTCTCGTTACTGACATTTATATTTAACTACGTTCAGAGTGTGGTAATAGAAGTAGTGATTTAATTTGTAACAGATGCCTTAACTATTGCCATATGTGGCCCTTCGATACTGTATTTACTGCCAGGGCCGCGACTACCATGTATACAATATGTGCGGCTAACATTGGCGCCGAACCCCTGACCTAATTTAACAATTTAACAAGAAACTTAAATAAAGACGAAAAATAGTTTGAATATATGAATATTCAAACTATTCGTAACTTTGCAAAATTAAGTCTTATGAAGACTAAAAATTAATTGGATCTCCATGAATATACATTTTTTTTTATTCAAGACGTAACTTTACATACAAATCAATTGTTTATATGAAGGAAAACTACTTGTGTGACCGTGATTGTTTTTCTCTGGCCTGACTGGTACCAAAGGAACAACCCCTGTATATCGACTTAGATATACAGGGCGCGCCTAAAGTATGGAATAAATTCAGTAAAGCCGAAATAAAATATTTTGGGGGAAAATCCTCGAACAGGTCGATTTTCTTTGATAAAAATACACATTTGCACGAAAGTCGATTTTCAGTCATCACTTGTTGAGTAATGACGTCGTCCATTATTTTTTTAATGACAACTATTTTTGTTCGTGATTTTGAGAGATCTTCTCATTATCAACCTGACGGTATACATTTTTTTCGAGTAAATGACAATTGAAGGCGAGAACCCGATATTTAGAATTTATACAAAATGACCTTGTTTAAGAGCTTGCAGTATGTTATCCAAACAACAATGATCTTGATCTTCCTCATAATACAATATGGTTTCAACAAGATGGCGCATCCCCGCACTATGTACGTTTCTTTGACAATTGCTTTATGAATAGTTGGATTGGCGAGGCTAATAGAGGGGCGCCCGCGAGATCCTCAGATTCCTTTTTATGGGGTAGAAGATCTATGTCAACAGACCATAAAATTTAGTGGAACTAGAACATAAGAGATGAAATGCGCCGAATTAGCCCAGAAAATATTCAAAATGTTTCAGAATTACTACAAGGGCTTGCGTATTGTCGAAAAGTCGATAGCAGTTCGAACAATTAATTTAATAATAGCATTTTCTTGGAAAAGTAGTTTTTGTTAATTTTGTTTTGACAATAAAATTGATGGTTTCTCACCTTTAATTGTCGTTCTTATAGGCAACATTTATATGCTATCAGTTCGACAATGAAAAGATCTCTCAAAATTAAGAACAAAAATAGGAGATTGTCATTTAAAAAAAATATAAATGACGTCATTGCTCAGAAATAAATGATTCTGTATTTTTATAAAAGAAAATTGAGCAGTTCGAGGATTTTTTCCCAAACTATTTTATTTCGGTTTTACTGAATTTATTCCATACTTTAGCCTGGCACTAGATAGATGTGACTCAACATAAACAAGTAGCATGATCAATGTTTGGGTTAAATGAAGTGCATAATTTTGCAAATTTTAATAGTAAAGCAGAGATTGATGTTTGAATTCGAAAATGTCTTCTTTAATATATTATTAATGAGTTTTACTTATAAAATTGTATTGGAGTTGTACCAAGCACTCAAGACATGTTGCGCAGTGACAATCTTAACCCGCCAATGGTGACCTACTGATCTGTGAGACCGGGTTTGTCGAATAACTTTATTCTCCGTTATTGTTTTTTGTTGCAATTTCGAATAGCTGCCGCATTGCTTATTGCTTAAATTGATTTAATATCTTTGTTTTATTGCCAAAGAGCATATATAAAAAAAAAACATGAACTATTAGTAACACGTTTCGAAAAGTCTTCAGTTGAAAACCCCGGTGCGTGAGACCGGCGTCACCATTAAAGCGTCACCAAAGGCGGGTTAAATTCAACCGGCTCCGGAGATTTGCTTTCGCGTTTTCAGAATGCTTTCTTACTCTGCGCAAACTTTACCCCGGCGGGTCACGAGTGGTCGTTAAAACTGTAGCTGCGAATTCTTTTTTTTTTACTACACAGTTCTATGTTGCATATTTCTAAAAATCTACAAATTAAAGTTTAGATATTTAAATGTCCCTTAAGGCGTGAGGCCACTCCAGAATTTTTAAGATATGTTTTTTATTTGTTAATATGATGCCTTAAAGCTTTAAGAATAAGAAAAACAAAAATTTCATAGCCCAGAGAAATCCCAAAGGTCATTTTCGAAGGTTTTGCCAAGGCACCCCTCTTCTGCGGGCTCCAAACGGTTAAGGCCACTCCAGAGTTTTTCAAGAAATCGATGTTTTTTTTTGTTTGTTAATATATTGCCTTAAACCCAAGAAAAATGTTTCATAGCCTGGAGAAATTTCAAAGAGGTAATTTTCGAATGTTTTGCCAAGGCGCCACGCTGCGCCGACCGATACAGCGCGCTTGATTTTCAAATTGGGCGAAAGGATAACTTCTACAAATCTTTATCTATTCTATTGAACTTTTGAGGATCAATTATAAGATACATTATGGTGGATAGCGTATGAATTTTGCTTTTTTATGAAAAATTTTTCGTGAAATTTTTGGGTGAAAAAATAACTTTTTTAAAAATGTTCACGCTTTTTCAAGAAAACAGTATTTTCTAATTTCCATATACCATCCACTAGCTTTTGGCAATTATTACTTAAACAATTTTGGTTTTTCGTTCTAATTTGAAATCTGCGGGAGAAATCGTTTCGCCCGTTTAAGGGCTCGTATAAAAGGTTCCTTGGAATCCTGGGTTTTGACGCCGCCATTTTAAAATAAAAACAAATGGGGAAAATTTTTTCAATACTTAAATGTGTGTTTAATCTGTAAATTTCAAGTTTCTTTCAACAGATGCACAAATTTTAGAAGATTATTCTTACAATATTTATTATATTATTCTTACAATATTTATTATATTATTCTTACAATATTTATTATATTATTCTTACAATAATTATTATATTATTCTTACTTAATACTAATTATTATTATTATACTTTTATGTACTTAGTTTTAATTTCTTTTTTTTGTGCATAACTGCATTTTTCATAATGTGCACATATTTTTTAGTTATGTATGTACATTATTTTTGAATAAAACTGTGTTTATTATTATTATATTATTATACTCTTGAAAAAAAATTCCCGAAATTCGCCATTTTTTGCGCGACCTGGATTGGCCTTACCCCTTAAACAGTAATAACGAATTATATAAAACCAATCATATAACTTAGAAAATTGCAATTATATAGGAATAAATTCAGAATTAAGCAGTTTTATTAATAATAATCGTAGCGAACTAAGAGAGCTAGGATACGAAAGTGTGCCAAAAACGTGTTTCGAAATCATCTGCTATTATGCAGCCCAATAAATGAAAAACGAACATTTTTTAATTTATAATAATTATAGATAAATGAGCCGAAAGAGTGTCATTTTCTATCATTTTAAAATTCTGACTACTTTATAAAAATATGATATGAATAATCTAAATTAATACTTTGCATGCATTGTAAATATAAGGTGACAGCTTACATATTTGACTCTAATAATCTATTACTGATATTTTTAAAATTTTACGGCACTGAATTATTTTTTTAATTAGTTGCAGAATGTGTGCTACTTGGACTATAAAATAGAATAGAGAAAACGATTACACCATTCCGTCTAAGTAATCAACTATTTCAAAATATAACAATGTGACCGAAATAGATAAAATGATGATGAAGCGGAACAGGCAAAAAATCGTGTCGTGTGAAAATATTGATAATGAGGAAGTGGAAGCGGAAGTAGGAGAAATCGGCACATGCCCTTCAATTAGTAAATCGTATTGATTGAAATAATTCAACAAAACGAAAGACACTGAGCAATTTGTCTAACAAGGGTACTGTATACCGGGTGTCTCACTGAAAGGCCAAAGTAACTTTCTGGCCTTAAATTTAGTAAGTATTAAAAACTACGCATAAAAAATGCAAAACTACGAAGGTTCCATTAAAAAAATATTGTCCAATTATAGAGTCGATAATTATCTACAACTTCTATGCAAATCATATCTTTCTATCTTAAATATTTAAGGCCACACTGGCCGCTAGCCCACTAGCCGCGTGCGTTCGCGCGCCAGATCTAATGTGTGTTTGTGGATGTCTATTTTCATTTAATATGAATAATATATTATAAATTATCTGTTGTCGCTGAATGACCTACGCTGTCTAAGCCAATGTCCCATATCATACATTTCCCAACCCAAATTTCCGTCAATTATCCTTCCTTAAAAAAAAATAATAAGGCCAAAAATTTACTTTGACGGTTCAGTGAAACACCCGGTATATCTCAGGTAAATGAGATGTATGATATTTATTAATAAACTTTTAATTTCAGTATTATTATCAAGGATATGAGGAAAAGTTCCAAAAATAAAGAAATCGAAAATGCACACCTTTTAAATGTTCTAGGGAACATTTCAAGAAATTGTATTACTCAGCGAGGCAATTTATTTATATAGATAATAGAAAATGCAGCAAACCTGAGAAAAATACGTGCAGATTATCCAATTCCAGGTGGGCAATAAGTGTACAATGTAAAGATATTGCATTACGTGCAATAAGTTGAATCTTCCACAAAGAGAAAAATACAAATAGTTGTGGAATTTTGACGACTTAAAACTGCAACAAATTAAACATTTGTGTAATTATTAATTAGCTTCGTGTTTGCTTAAATTGCAATAAGATACATTTGGAGCTAATCTAGTGTGTAGAGGTAGTGGATGCGGGTTCGAGTCCAGTCCGGGCGGATGTTTTTATAATTATAATTTTGGAAGGTTGGTTTTGTAAATGGCATTACATTATAATGAGATGCCACATTAACAAGTAAAAATATTTCCATACATAGCTTAGTATATTGTTATATATATTCAGTAAATACATCCACCACATTCCCCGATCTGAAATAGCCTGGAGCGCCCTGATATAGAATGCCGCGTCGAATAAAAAAATTAATAAACCTTCAGAAACGCACCGATGGAGATACGATTTCTTCAGGGTAGTTAGAGGATACATTATGCTATTTTTTTGTAGTAGTCTGTATTCTCTGCGGTTTGTTATTTTTTATGTAACCCCTAACTAGATTTGAAATTTGTTTTAAATTAATTTTATATTTTGAATAATTATAACTATCTTTTGAAAAGATTTATTTATACAAATATGGCACCATATTATAGAAACATATAACAATCAGTGAAAAAAATATATTGATAGTATACCTAAGCCCGATGTCTTAAATGGATAAATATTGTGCTTTTGACGTAAATCGTTCGTACAACTGCTGGAAATGCCGAAAAACGATTAGATTTAATTTTTCTTAAAACATTTATTTTTGTATTTTTTCAAGTCTAGAATCCCATTCTGAACACTATTTGTCCATACAAATTATTTGTGAGACTTACAGAAACTGAGACAAGCAAAATTTCTTTTGGCGTAAATCGTTTGTACAACTGCTGGAAATGCCGAAAAACGATTAAATTTATATTTTCTTCAAAAATTTATTTTTGTATTTTTTCAAGTCTAGAATCCCATTTTAACACTATTTGTTTATAAAAATTATTTGTGAGACTTACAGAAACTGAGACAAGCAAAATTACTTTTGACGTAATAATGCTATCTGAAATTGTTCAATAATGGAAATGGCTTAAAATTTGAAAAATCTTTGGAGATCTATCTATAGTAGAATGGTATAGTTTCTTTGGAAATTTTTCAGTTGTAACATCCCAAGGACATTGGTAATACGAAATAATTTAATAAGTTCCCGAAAGCACGTTGCTTAATAGCAACCCGACGCCGTAGGAGTATCGTTCAAATCGCGACTTATATTACTCTATTTGTTTGTTCAACGGAGGACATCTTTATTGCAAATAATGAAGACTATGGGAGTGACGATTGGACAAAACGCGGCTCAATTCGCAGAAAACAACGACTCTTAGCGGGAACATTCGCCTCCGAAGGCCCGTATAAGCTTCCTCCTTGCTAAAAATCAACAAATGGACGAAAATCTCGATCAAGAGAGCTTCTTGTATTCCTCCCGAAATTGATGATGACGCGAAGTTGAATAAATTCAGTTTTACTATAGAGTAAATGTGTTCTAAATCTTTAAACGCGTTTTTCTCAAAACAGTGTTTTTCAAGTCTGTTACAATGATAACTTGAAGACGGATTAACCGATCTGCCTATTCGTTTTTTTTAATTGATAGCTTATACAATTCCCTTGTCGTTGACGGATCCGATTTTGAAAATTTCAATTCCTTCTATTTTTTTTAATAAAGAAATGTGAATTTTTTGATCGAAAATCGACACTAACTTTGAAGGTTCGCCATTTTGTTGAAAATTCGAATTAAAAAAAATCGGATCCGCCAACGACAAGAATATACACTCTCCTTTAAGATGCCGTTTAAATTTTACGTTTCAGATTAACGGGCAAATTAACCGCGGAATCAAGCATATCTTGCGGAGCTGACTTCACAACGCTGAAAGAGGAGGATTTTATAACTTAATCTTTCTAATAAAATGTGAATACGAAGCATAGAAGGTGTGCTTTATAATGCAAAAAGTCCCGTTTTTATAATTTGTCACTTCGCTCTGAAAAAAAAATCATTAAAAATTCCTTTTTTTCAGGGCTCCAAACGTATATATGCCCCCTTGAGGGCGTATTGAATTAGTATACAGTGTGTTTTTTTATCAATACATCATACGGATTTAATCGGTTTTTCTCTTGCCAATTGTTTTCATCTATAAAAAAGTTGTATCAAGTTTACAACAATTACATTTTATTTTCATCTACCCATGCACTCAAAAATTCCATAACGGGAAATAATCTCTTTCTAGAAGAACTTGTGAATAAGGTAGTTTGTAGTAGCTCTTAAACTTGTCTTCCCTTTATAAGAACGACTTTATGAAATCAAGACGTCTAGGTCAGATAAAATGAACCTAACTTTTTAAGAAGAAACCTTATTGCATTTTCTTGCTGATTTCGAAATATTTTAAAAGCAGTATAATGTAATTATTTGTCATTGGGTACTCTTAGAGTTGAGACTTACAAGTTACTAAAGTTATAGCGTAATACTCGCGTGCACCAGTCAGTATGATACCTATGCGCAGTGCTGCCAGAAAATAATTAAATTGTAGTGTTTTGAAAACATCTCAACATTAGCTACATGAACAGACAATAAAAATTCTACTTTGTAGTAATAAAAAAAAACAGTTCACTTTCACCTAACCTGACGTAAATTTTACAAGGTCAAAGTATGGTCACTGTTGTATGTACTCGAAACCGTCCATCTATTATCTGAAACAATTTTTTTAATCATTAATAGTTACAGAGAAAATCGATATAATATACCCTGATTTTTTTGTCTGACAAAAGCAGCTAAAAAACTGTGCAAATAAATTGAGCCTATTAAATGTTTTGTTCATTCTTTCTAATTAAACACACATCAAAATTTAACATGTAAATCCCAACGATGTACTGATAAAAAACGCACTGTATACAGGGTGTTTCTGAATTGATGCGAAAGATTTTAGAGGGTGACTTTTCAGCAAAAATTAAGGGAGATCTTTGAAATATTTTTTTTGTTCAAACCCCCTCTATCTCCAAGTAAAAGTTCTCTAAAATTAAGAAAAAAAAACGTTTTTATTTCACATGTCTACTATGGAAGAATTTAGAAGAATAAAATTTTGCAGATAACTGTTCCTAATAAAATGGCACTTTTTGACGATTTTTGTAACCCTAACAAATAATAACCGTATGTTAAATGGGTCTAAGCTTTATTTAATTTTTTATGATCAAAGAATTAAGAAGAATACAATTTAGCAGATAACTGTTCCTAATAAAATGGCACTTTTTGACGATTTTTGTAACGCTAACAAATAATAACTGTATGTTAAATGGGTCTGAGCTTTATTAAATTTTTTTATGATCAAAGAATTAAGAAGAATAAAATTTAGCAGTTAACTGTTCCTAATAAAATGGCACTTTTTGACGATTTTTGTAACGCTAACAAATAATAACTGTATGTTAAATGGGTCTGAGCTTTGTTTAATTTTTTATGATCAAAGAATTAAGAAGAATAAAATTAAGCAGATAACTGTTCCTAATAAAATGGCACTTTTTGACGATTTTTGTAACGCTAACAAATAATAACTGTATGTTAAATGGGTCTGAGCTTTGTTTAATTTTTTTTATGATCAAACTAACAATTTTAGAACAAATGTCAAGAGACAAAAAAGTTGCAGATTGAATCCCCCCATTTAAATCAAGTTTTTAAATAGAAAAATGTAAACGCATTAAAAAGTTTTAATGCAAACTATTATTATTATAGCGGTTGATTTTTTTCACCCCCTTGTAATAACATTTTAGGATTACAAAAATCATCAAAAAGTGCGATTTTATAAGGAAGGAGTTATCTGCCAAATTGCATTCTCTAAATTCTTCCATAGTAAATATTTGAAATAAAAACCACTCTAGAAGGCTGTAACTTGGAGAGGAAGGAGATTTGAACAAAAAATTATATGAAAGACCACCCTTAATTTTTGCTGAAAATCAGCCTTTGAAATCTTTCGCATCAATTTAGAAACACCCTGTATAACTCGTGTACATTTTGCTGCATGGTATACCCTTTCAAAAGCAATCAGAATAAATTCAATAAATAGCAGATGGTAGCACGTCAAAATTAGAGTTGTTCTCACGTTTTATCATAATTTTAGAATAGTTATTTATGATTAAACCATAGTGAATTTTTCAACTTAGTTTGTTAAATAACGCAACAATGAATATTACATCTAAATTCTATTAAAATTTATTTAAACCGCTATTATAGTTATTGATAGTGTCAGTTCGAGTACAAATATCTTAAATATTGGATAATATTGAAGACGTGAACAACATTTATGGAGCAGATATTTTTTCACGGGTACTATGTTCCTGGTAAAAATAAATTAGAATTGTAGCTGTATCTTTAAGAGTTTAATATAAACTAAAACCAAATGATATATCAACACAACTACAGCACATTTGGTAACCCTAAATTATAAATTTAGAACGAAACACTCACAATTTATATCATTATCATTATAGTTATTATCAGTCTACTTTTTAATCAGTTTTATTACTATCGCTAGTTAGCCAAGTTGTGCTCGACTGCATGCTCGTACAGTGTGGTAGAGATCCGCGCCCGCAACATACTCGCTTCTAGATAGCCGGCGCATATTCCACAAGCGCACGCCTATGATAGATAAAAATAATTAAAAAGTAGATTCTCTGGTAATTATAGTAATATTTGCTTATTATGATACAATGTACGTCTTTCATAAGCAAGAAATAAATTAAAATCATTTTCTATTGTTATAATCAATAATAATAGAAAAAGGAGAGATGGTTAAATAAATTAAAATTCAATAGTTAGAATGTTAAGCATCTAAAGTGTAATATGATGGAAACTGCTATTCGGAGTAATTTGGCAGCTATAAGCCGATGGGCGCAGGTAGGATTCGCGATAACTTTTTTATTTCGTGCAAAAATATGAATTATATTGATGGATTCGTTTATTGGAAATCGCGCACACGCCAGATGATTGATTGGCGAGGGGTGAGGAAAAAGTTGGTACTCTTAGGGAGCAGATAATAAATGTCACTTGAATTTAACGATGGCTGGATTATTGATTGGCAGATGCATTATTAAAATACTTATGGGCATAGAATTGAGTTCAACCTTCTTTAATTTTTTACACACATAATTTTCGCTTGGTTAAGGAGAAAAATTTAATAATGCATAAACGCAATAAATAACTAATAATAAAAAATATTTATGAATTAAAATTGAAAACCCTTACTTATTAAATAAGAAGTATTAAATAAAGCTAAAAAGTAGCTGTTAAACAGCATTAATTTTAATGTTAAAATTAGTCCCTGGACATAGAAATATGTTATTCAACTAGTAGGGGGCGCCGCGGTGGCCTAGTGAGTAGAGCACCTTCTCACGGGCCTCGTGGTCGTGGGTTCGAATCCCATCCGTGCGGTCACTTTTTCGGAACGGGTCCGTGGATGTATAGTGTATGTCTCATTCATTATTAAAAATGAAATCTCAAAAACCTAATTATCGTTAGTGGCCGAACAGCTAGATGCTTACGCCAATTCCAAATCATCCGCACTTCCTTAACCCGAATTACCGTTAACCACCCTTAAAACTAGTGGTACTATTAACCCTCTAAAGACGGGTCGCATCAATAGATGTGTGTACTGAATTTAACTGCAGGATGGGTCACGTCAATAAGCGTTTTTCAAAATGATTGATAAATAACATAAAATAAACTAATTTTAAAATATTGCGTCTCGCAATAGTTAAAAACAAGAAATTTTCTTTTGTATTATTCAATATACAGCATGGTATCAGTCAGGGAAGTAGCTGTTTCAATAAGTTATTTGTTCTTAGAGTTAATTTTCTGGAGTTACGAACTACTTAATTATTCATATATTCAGGTTACCTTTTGTCTTTATTTAAAAAAAATAGCATCTGAGCACATTTAAGAATGAAATATTTTCCATAAAAAACATAATTACACTTTGAAAATTCAGATTGCCGTGTAGAAAGTTCGCGAGGATATTCTGCGCCGCTGCGCAAAACAATGAACAAATTCCAGCTAATCAGTTTACGACGTTGATTACGAACTCGAAATTATACCTTCTCTAGCGTGGTGCTAAAAACAAACTAGACTTTCTGCTCTTATTGCCAATTCATAATGTAGAACGTACGATTATTAAACAAAACTAGTGTAGCAGTGCACGCCCGTGAAAGCTCTCCTAGGCGTAAATCCAGTTGAATCCTCGTTGCATCTTCCGTCATTCCAGCTTATTATTGCGTGGAATACGCTTAGATGTAATTAATAACACCCAACTGCGATGTGTTACTTTAGCTCGAGTATTTATTATTCGTTAGCAGTATTTGCATTACCTACGCGAAAGACACGCAAAAGTTTGACAAAATTTGTTGTTTACATTGACTGCTTCGCCAAGTCGAAAGGAAATATTGTTATGAAATTAATGATATTTACACGTTAATCCGTACCTAATAAATGCCGACGTATTCGCGACAACAAAAACATTTTCCGTAATATCGCAAGACGTAAATATTAAAGTCCCTGCGCATCCGCCATACGCTCAATTCATGAATGAGCTAATTTTAGTTGTATGTAAAGAAATGATTGCGACGTTTATTAACTAGCTCATTAGCTAAGGGTTAATCTTGAAAATTTGACAATTTGGAGAAAAACTCTTTTAGAGTGAAAAAGCGCCAGCGCGGTACGTTGCCAGAAGATCAATTTCCTTCTTTAATGAAGGCGACTTTACAGTCTATTTCTGAAAAATGGTAAAGTCTGGTTTCAGAGCATGCGGAATAACATAGAATAAACACCAGAAAACTTTTAAAACGCATTCCAGATGGAATCAAGCAGGAAATTAACTAGCTCATTAGCTAAGGGTTAATCTTAGAACTTATATTAAATGCCTAATCAATTACAGTTTTTATAGCTGATTAAAAAAAGCTTTTCCGCTTTTGATTGAAAACGCAAAGTTGGCATTTTCCAAGTAGCTAGCATCTGCAGTATTCTACTTGTAGCAACGGGCATTTAATCGCACGACATAGTTTAAAAAAATGGGAACTAATGTTAAGAGTCCAAAAAACAAATCTTTAAAACAAATTCATTGGACTTTTAAAATACTGCCATTTAAGTTTAATGGCGCTACCGTAGGTTATTTTGAAACGACTTAACCGGACTATCTGGGATGTACATTTACATGAGGAAATCTAAATACCAATATCTCACTTCTGTAAGATTGGGTAACTTCGGACTGTAGAATAACCTCGGACGGTTAATGCAATGATAATTATATCTTAATAGGGACATCTTATGGCTTTAGGTGAGACGTTCAGCTTCTAGCGATTTATTCTAGGATGTCAATCAGAGAACTGTACATAGGTTTTGTTACTCCATTGCAGTTTTATAAGCTACAAGTGGTTTTATGTGTATAATAAAGTATTCCTATATATGAAAAGCAATATATTTCTTGACTTAAGTAAGTAATTATTTATTGTATCATCATTTAGTATGTTGGTGTTATTCGGGTAATATACATGCAACTAACTTTTACAAAACTTAACCTAACACTAAAATTCTACGCAAATATACAGGTCAGTTTCAAATAATGAGGCGAATCGTGAAAAAGTTGCAGATGGAAAATTGTCACACAGGGAAGCGTTAGAAAAATATGGTAGCCTTATCGGAACTTGAAGAACTAATATTGTTGGGGGTATTCTGCCGCAAAACGGGAAGACCCTTTAACTGGATAAGACGTTAGACAATTCGTAAAAACCTATCTTGACCGAAAAGGGTAGAGTAGAAAAACGTTTTCGCGGCAATGTTCCTGGATCAGACTGACTTCTAGCATTCATGCAACGCCACAAACACGTTTTATCGGCAAGATTAAGTGAAAATATTAAGCTCCAAAGAGCCGGTGTATCCAAAGCCACAATTACAGAATATTTTGAGGATAACATTCGAATGAATTCCTTCCTCAAACATTTTAAACTACGATGAAACCAATGTAACTGACGATCCGGGTCAGCAAAAGACAACGTCTAAGACATTTTTATTTATTTATTTATTTAACATAAACAGAAAAAACCCAATACAAAAACGTAAAATAATGTCAATTATAAACAGTCCATTATAACAATCAAGTGTTTAAAACGGTGTATGTCGCTTAAAACTATATTTGAAACCGTTACAAAATGAATTAAAAATATCGAACCATTCATTACTATTGAATACGTTTGCAAATCTCATAATTCGACTAATAGGGTTATTGTAACTAATATTTGAAGCAAACGTATTTATACGAAATAACGATCTAGAAGGCAGCAGACGATTACTAGATTCAAAATAAAAGTCCAATTGATCCAAAAGATCGGAGCAATCTAGAGTACCATTAAGTAATTTATGCAAAAGACACAAATCAAAAAGGCATCTGCGATCTCCTAAACCATGCATCCGTAACATAAGCCTAATATCCGAATAAGAGCCCTGTGTATGTGGCGATCCAATTTTATGTTCGATTGACCTAAAAAAATTATTTTGGACGCTTTTCAAGTGATTGAACATTGGACAAAGTATGAGGAGACCAAATTACAGACGCATATTTTAAATGGCATCGAACTAAACCGCAGTACAAGGATTTAATACAATCCACATTAAGCTGCCTACCAATAAGCCAAACAAAACCCCACAATCTCCGTGCCTTGCCACAAACAGTTGTTATATGTGAGTTAAAAGACAGTTTATGATTAAATAAAACACCTAAGTCCATTACCTCTGATTTATGTCCAATTAATAATAATAATAATAATAATTTATTGCACAACAACAACAGTTTAACATATTTATATATAAATTTACAATATATTATAAAGGCAATAAACAAAGAAATTTGACCACTAAAGTGAACACTTGAGTGTGGCCATCAAAATTATAATTAAAAACATAATAATTACAATCATAATATGAATCTAAAACACTTGCAATTGTATACATATACATACATACATACATATACATACATACACTTGCGTACACATACATGCATATACATACACATTCATATAATTACATACACATTCATTCACGAACATACACATACATACACACCCATACACACGCACACACACACACACACACACACACACACACACACACACACACACACACACACACACACACACGCACACACACTCTCACACACACACACACATACTTAGAGATAAAATCATCCACATGATAAAAATAATAAATAAATGGATAAATAAATAAATGGATAAATAAATGCGCAATCAAATTGGTATGGAATCAATGGTATAAGCAAAATCAATACATTGAGATCTTCTTGTGAAAGAAATAGAAAAACATTTCTTGTCATTTAGAAATAATCTATTTAAATTACACCACTCACTGATATTGTTAATATCATCTTGGATCAGCCTGCAGTCGTTGATTAAATTAACACATTTAAATCATTTAAGGTCATCCGCATACAATAGAAAACTACAGTTTTTTATTACGTGTTGTATGTCGTTAATAAACAATATAAATAGTATAGGGCCACAAAGGGACCCCTGAGGTACACCCGAGCTGACCTTAATAGCGTTAGAAAGAAAACCATTAATGCATTTTGGAGAAAAACTATTTTAGAGTGAAAAAAGCGCCAGCGCGGTACATTCCTACATTGATGAAGGCGGCTTTACAGTCTATTTCTGAAAACAGCGAAAAATTGTAAAGTCTGGTTTGAGAGCATGCGGAATAACATAGAATAAATAGCAGAAAAGTTTTAAAACGCATTCCGGATGGAATCGAGCAAGCGGTTTTTTGGTCACATTTTTTTTGAGGAATAGCCTTTTTTATATAGTCTTGCGGTTTTCAGAATTGTAGCTATTTTTCAATGATGACTAATGCTTAATAAACAATATTTTGAATAATTATTATAAAGCAATGCACAAAAAAATGCAGTTTGCGAAGAGCGAAGCAGAAGGTCTTGTAATACCATTAACCTTTCTTTGCGTGAATCAACCGGATATCTTCTGTCCTGTCTGCGAGGATTTGACACTTAAAAATCAACGAAGAAGTTTAACTCCTCTTGTTCAAAATGTTCTGAACTAAAGGGTGTTTTTTTAGCTGCAAGAGAAGTTTCGATGGTATTTGACTACCTATACTCAATGAGAATGTCAAACTGTGTTGACATTTCTGTTCGGTAAGATTAGGCAATTCATCATGAATCGTTTAACGCCACAACGCTTCCAAATTGTGGAAATTTACTTTCAAAAAAATAAATCTGTTCCCGAAGTTCATAGAGCACTTCGTCAATTTTACAGTCAACATAATCGGCCTAGTGAGCAAGCAATTCGTGCAGTTATTGATTGCACTAATTTTTACTTTTCTCGATTCAAAACCATCAACAAGACAAAGAAATGTGTGTACAGAAGAGAATATTGCTACTGTAGCGCGAAGTGTTGAAGAAAATGCCGAAATGTCGAGTCGTTGCCGTTTGTAACGTATTAAAATTTTACATAAGGATCTTGGATTACGTGCCTATAAAATACAGCTCGTGCAACAATTAAAGCCAAATGACCATCGTTTACATCGCATTTTTTGCTGATTGGGCTAATTTTAAACTGGCCAAAGATAAGCATTTTTACCGAAGAATTGTGTTTAGTGATGAAGCTCATTTCTGGTTGAATGGCTTCGTCAATAAGCAAAATTGCAGTATATGGAGAGAAGACAATCTTCAAGCCATTAACGAAAGACTGTTACATCCATTAAAATTGACTGTTTGGTGCGGTTTACACGCTGGCGGCATCATCGGTCCTTATTTCTTTCGCAATGAGGAAGGAGCTACCATTACGGTGAATGGCGAGCGCTGTCGACCCATACTGACTGATTTTTTGTTTCCAAAAATTAATCAGCTAAACATCGACAACATTTGGTTTCAACAAGACGGCGCAGCTTGCCATACAGCGCGCTTAACCATCAATTTATTGCAAAATCAATTTGGAGACAACTTTGTTTCCAGAAGTTGTCCTGTTAACTGCCCCCCTCGTTCGTGCGACTTAACGTCTCTCGATTACTTTTTATTGGGCTGTTAAGTCATTAGTTTATGCCAACAAACCAGCAACTCTTGAAGCATTGGAAGCCAATATTCAAGCCACCATTGATGCCGTGCGGCCAGATTTATTGGAAAAAGTAGTGAGAAATTGGACTGATCGAATGGGCCATGTAACTAGTAGCCGCGGCGGACATATGCCGGAAATCATATTTAAAAAATAAATGCCATGAAATTATCTACCAGATTATAATAATAATTAATAATTCCAACAATATTTCTGTCTTGTATTATTATTTAAAGTTCTCAAGCTCCTAAAAAACACCCTTTATATTTTGGTTGCAAAGTGGGTCATCAAGATAAGAATAAGTTTGGTCCAAAAAGCAATCAGAACTTTTGGGTTCTAGACTGAAAGCCGGGAATCTTCTTCATAATGATACTAGTGAGATTTTTCGTAACCGCCAGGAAGAGTTTCAAGATTTCTATTCCGGAGAAAACGGTTTGGTGTATTGCAAAAATATTTGTGCTATGATGAACATAAAACATCAGATTGGAGACTATTCATTGACTCTTCCAAAACTAGTTTGAAGCCTGCGATCTTGAATAATGGGAATATATGACAAATTGAAAATCGTGCTGAAAAAATTCAGTAACATAAGTATTGTTGGATCATATATTGCGATTTAAAAGTAGTTGTTTTGTTGATGGGATTGCAGCTCGGTTATGCTAAATTTTATTGTTTCATGTACGAATGGGACAGCCGGGACAGGAAAACTCATATATCAAGAAGGAATGGCCGAAACGAGATTCACTTCTACCACGACAGAAAAATGTTGCACATTTGACATGATTATTCGACCTCCTCTTTACATAAAGTTAGGGCTTCTTAAAAACCCTGTAAAGGCGACAGACAAAAATGGTGCTGGATTTTGTCATCTGAAGGAAACATGTGTAAGTGATGCTAATGCAAAGTAAGGAGTTTTTAGAGTTTTTACAGTCTCCCGAATAAGAGCTTTGATTGGAGGTGTAAAATTCGAAAGTAGCAAACTAAATTTTCTACGAAATCGTTAAGCCTCCAACTACGGTCAGATTGTTGGAAAACTGTTACAGTCATTTAAAAATATGGGGTGTAAGATTTTCCCAAATATCTATTTCTTAGACTACCACCTGGATTCTTTTTAGAGGTGCTGTCAGTTGTTCATCACTGACGGTGAGGGCTTCCACTAAGGCATCTCTGCTATAGAAAAGAAGTACCAGGGGCAGTGGAGTGCAAATATGTTTGCTGATTATTATTGGGCACTGAAAATAGATGTTTCAGGTGCCAAATACACAAGAAAATCAATAACTCTTACATTTTAGACGATACGGTGAATATAAACGTTGCATTCAAACAACCTAGGTATCACAAAAATTTGTGGGTTATGTTAAAAAAACAATCACATATTTGAACTCAGTGTGAAAAGTTCTATTCAGATCAGGTATTTTACCTCATGAGCCAAAAAATGTTTAATTCTGTTCCCCTGCGTAATTTAATTTTTTAGACTAATCATACATTTGTATCTACAGTGTGTATCAGCCAAATGGAATAAATTCGATAATAAATGAATGGGGGCGTGTTCGACAAAACGCTCGGATACGTCGATTAGTATTTTTAGTTGCGATTTTTTTTCAACAAAAACTTTTTATACAGGCTGTGTCATGTAGCAGAGGCCAATACCAACTTTCTTATTTCAAATGCAACTCCCTATATATTATTCAATTTTTGGATTGTTCAGAAAATTCTAGACATATTTCATGTACCATGTCCTATACCCATCTTCAAATGTTTTTATACTTATTAGTTTTTGAGTGTATTGTAGCGAATTTCTGTAATCAAATAATATTTTTTTTTACTTTCTCCGTTACGAAGTACGAGAAACTATTGTGATAGTGAAAAAAATTTCAATTTTTTTTTACGGAAATATCCATTTTAGGGTCCTTAGATGCCATTTCAACAATTTCTGAAAAAAAATGTGTCTGTGTGTGTGTGTTTATTTCCTAAACAGTTGAAGATAGGTATAGGACATGGTACATAAAATATGTCCAGAATTTTCTGAAAAATCCAAAAATTGAATAATATACAGGGTGTTGTATTTAAAATAAGAAAGTTGGTATTGGCCTCTGTTACAAGACACACCCTGTATGAAAAGTTTTTGTTGGAAAAAATGCGCAACTCAAAATACTAATCGACGTATCCAAACGTTTTTTCGAACACACCCCCATTTATTTATTATCAAATTTATTCCATTTGGCTGATACACACTGTATAAACTCTACCGATAAATATGACAATTAACCCCATTCTCTGATAACGAAAAATCATAAAACTTTACTAGCATTAAGTTTAACATAAGAGCGGGCTAGCTTTAAGATAATCCGGTGGTGACAAATGCATGCCTCCTCCGGAAAAGCGCTCTTGTGCAATTACAAACAATATTATTAGGATGGACTTAGGAAACTGTAACAGCGCGAGCGACGCAAAGGGCACAATACAGCAGGGCTTATTATAATATAGTAAGCAAACAATTAAAATTCGAACAATAATAATAGTAGTTATCTTATAATGAGAAAAAGACTACTTTAGAATTTAATATACTTACTGGCTTTATTATATAGTGAATTTCATATTTCTATCCAAAATAAAATGAACTGATTGTTACGTTTTCCTTTCAGAACTGCTAATAAAAGGAACAGATAACTAAATATCTATACGTAACAAGCATAATAAATATTTGAAATTACCTACCAGTTATAAGACAAGTTATGTTTGCACCCACAGGATAATTTTAAACTGGCTATCAACCTTGGCCTTGTGGTTTTATTTAAAGTATATTTGCGTAACTTTAAATCGTTAATTTGTATATCGTCATCTTTTTTTTTCTTTTAAAAGGAAGGATAGTTGAAAGAAATTCGGGTTGAGGAAGCGTGAATGATTTGGGAATTGATGTAGCCAACTAGGGCATTGTGCCACAACCGATAGTTTGTATATACAGGGTGTTTCAAATTCGAGGCTCACCATGGGGATCTCGCTTATTAGAAGAGATAGAGGGTATGTTTAAATTTGGCACTTTTGCAGAATTTTATGATGATTAATAATCCACTGAAAAAAATACGTAAATTCTTTTGTTTTCGAGTAAAGTGAAAAAAACTGAAAAAGCTGATTTTCTTTTTTTCTTTATATCTCCGTTATTTGAGGAGATATTTAAAAATTACAAAGAAGTTCTACGGCACTTTTTTATTATCTAATAGTTGGCGTAAGAATTTTCTTTGTGACATGTTTCGTTTCTTTTCAACATCATCAACTTTATGTATATCGTGATGAATCTTGGAATATTCTGGTCCAGTATTTCTCAATCCTTTTACACACACATTTTTCAAGAAAAAAAAAATTCGCGGCACACCCACGTAGTCATAGAAGAAGAAATTTATGATTCTATTTATTTAATTTCTAAATAAAATAAATGGAACGGAAAAAAATATAAATATACTTTTTTCTTAATTCATACTAATATTATAATAATAATGTATTATGAACTAAATTTAATTATAAAAATATTGAAATAATTAGCTTTTAGATTTTCGCATTTCTTTAGAAAATTTTCAGTTATATTTTAACAGAGGAAATCTAGGAGACTTCTTTCAATGTATCTTTCCACAGTTTCATTAAATACGTACAATTCAGATTCTATGTAAATACGCATATGTTCCATTACATATTTTACGAAATTATAACATATTCTGGAATAGTGCTCGTGTGAGAAATGATACAGAAAAATGCCAAATAAACTGCAGCCAATATTCAAATACGTTTTCATACGTATTAGGAAAGTAGATAGCCCAAGAAAGCTATTTTTCAGGACTGGAATCAGTCGGAGTGGATCATTTTTACCCGCCCAGCAACATGAAATACTGCGTGCAATCAAAGCATCCACCTGCAGAGTGCTAATGAAAACCCCTCCCGCCCTTATTTTGCATCGAGGGGACTTTTTAATTTCGATTCACCCAGGAATTTAATAAATCACATTTTACTTACCGAAAACGGAGAGCACTCATTCTACACATCGATCGGTTGTGCGTCGAAACGCGAGAGAAAATAAAAATGGAACTCCCTTTACAGACACTAATTACACGGAACAAAAGGAGGAGACGGCATTTGCATATCTATATACAAAAGTTATGAATTATTTATTGGGAAATTACCTCACTCAAAGAAATTCCGCGCCCGCCGGGAAAAACACGCCAGATGAAAATTTTAAGTTCCTTTCCGGTTGCGAGCGGAATGAATTTGATCGAAATGGCCCTCGGAGAATGGAAGGGTTCCAGTGCACTTTCTTCAATTTGTAAGGGAAGTATCGCTCAATTATGCGGCCTAGTTAGGGATCATTGTTGCACCCGAACAAAATGGAATGCTTGAAGGGAATGGGTCGAGATTGTTAACTGAATTAGTTACGGAATCGCGTAATTGGGAATCTTATATGTAACGCGAATGCTATACAATTCTGGAGTTATAAGTGACCAATTAAGTTATATAATAGAATTATTATTTTGCATGCATTTTTTTTAATTCACAATGAAAATTATTCGTCATTTGCTCTTGGCAGATTTAAGATACAAATTAACGTATTAATTTAGATTACACATTTTAGATCATAGTTACAAAATACATTCATACAAAATGCATACATATAGTTTTAGCGTTATTTTCTTCCTTTAAGTAAAGTAGATACAGATAAAGTTTATGTCAATTTAATTACACCGAATGAAAGCATTTGATACTTGATAAAGATAAAACATTTATAGTAATTTGAAAATACGAAACAGTTTTAAATCTACAACATGTAACTATAAACTATAAACCTAGTGGCCTTATTGTTGTTATTAATCTTCAAGGAAGCTCTAGAATGTTAGCTTCTTCTAAACACTCTATTGTTACCCTTGCTGTATGTGGGCGAGCATTATCTCGCTGAAAGATAGGGTTTTGCAACCCTTGTAAGTACGGCAGTGCAACGGGCTCTAGAATAGTCTGTACGTAGCGCCAAGCATTTAGGGTGCCAGCAATAAAAATTAGAGGGGACCTACCACCATACGTGATGGTACCCCCTGCGTGAGAGCAGTATGCCGAGGAAGCGCGAAGTCCATATTTCTGCGTTCCCCGCGGAAACGTCTGACACGTCTACGTCCATCGTTGGCCCACAAAAAAAAATCTGGATTCGTCAGTGAACACAATTTGTTGCCATTCTTGTCTCCAATTTACCCGTTCTCTACACCATTCCAACCTAGAAGCTCTATGACGTGGAGTCAGGGGAAGGCAACAAAAAGGACGATAACTACGCATTCCAAAACTTCGTATTCGATGATATATCGATGCCATGGAGATTCTAACATTTAATGTATCCCTCCAAGTGTTTCCAATGGCCCGTGTAGTGGATAATCTTTCTCTTATCGCCAAAAGTCTCAACCTGCGTTCTTCGCGGTCTGTCGTTCTTCGCTGTGGTCCAGATCCTCTCCGACGTCCATGAAAACCTTCCTCAAACCATCTTCGCCAGCACCTCATTACTGTGGTTGCGTCACGTTCCATTCTATTGGCAATTTCTCTAAACGAAAGACCACCCTATCTCATGCCAATAATACGACCTCGCTCGAAATCACTTAGTTGTACAAAATTTCGACGGTTACGAACTCTGGGCATTTTAAATAATGTTCTTCGCACTATTATCACGAGAAAACTAATCCAAATTGTTCCATGTTTATTTAAACACCATTTGATATTGCTATTTTTCGTATATAAAATCATCCTAAAAAAAGGTTTGACGAAGGAGTTTTTTATTGAAATTTTAATGAATTACTTTTTATACCGAAAGTCATCCATTTTAGAAAAATTAAATAAATTCTGGCTGTTTTTCTTGGTGTTGCATTCATTCATTCAAACCAATATATGTGTAAAACACCATACAAAACCAATTAAACGAGGATTTAAAAAATGATCAGGCTATGTTATTTTGATGGTTAACCCATTTGTAACCAGCAAACAATATATTTCTGTAACTAAATATATGTAAGTGATTTGTTACTTAAATAAATTACGTAGCGTTTATATTACTGCTTAATTTAAGTAAGGAATTATTATTTAGCTCATTATTTTCAAGTTTACTGCAGCGAAAAATATAATCTAATTAAACGTATACGCTCCTGAGGACATACTTTTAGTGTATTTCAATGCCATTGTAATTTGTGTGTTTCAGTCCTTTTGCTTTCAAAAGTTTCCTTTCATCCTTTTAATACGATACCACTATGTTTTCAGTATGCACAGCCCCATGTTTCTCTTATTTTAAATAAAGAAAACACTGACATTAACAGACGAACTCACAGTAAATTGTTTGATATTCGCTACGTACACAAGTTTGCCCTTAATTTGCTGATGGATATTGGAACGAAACCTTTCACAGAGCAAATTCTGAAGGAATTCGAAGGTATTATAACATCTTACTTATTTAGTATTTACAATTATATTTTGTTTGTATAGAGAATGGCAGAACTATTAATAAAATTCTGAAGTAATTCGGAGGTATCTTTTTACATATTTAATAATTATATTGTACTCGTCCAAAAAATGATAAAACTATTATTAACAAATAAAACGGTAGTCGCCTTTTAAAATAAAATTAATGCTAGATGTATACAGTATGTTTTTTTTATCGTTTTTACATGCTAAAAATTATAACTCGTGTAAATGTATATTTTATCATTTAATTTTGAAGCAAATTTTAGTTGTTAATATAAATCAATTATTTTTCTATATGATGCACTTAATTAGAATTATTTAAACATGTTTTATTCCATTAAAAAGTGCTTTTGCTCGAAACCGAACGATCGGGATACGCTGCAGAAAAGTTGTCAACTATTTCCCTAAAATAAAAATTCCCTGACTTCTTGTCGAAAAAATACAACTATTTCCCTGCTGGACAAATCTCTTATAAATGCCGTTACAAATTCCACCCTTTTTCCAATAGTATAAATGGACATTTTTAAAAATAAAATCCGTTTGATTACTTGCCTTACTAATCAATCTGGCATTTCGGAAATTCAAGGTACTTTCATTATTTTTGCTCAGTTATTTATATAAAAAAATTCATTTTTTACATGTTTAAGTTATTCTAATGCAGCCCATCATGTAGAAAAATAATTGATTTATTACTAATTAAAATTTCCTTCAAAATTTTATGATAAAATATACATTAACATAATTTTTAGCATGTAAAATCCTATCGCCCACGATAAAAAAACATACTGTATATTATTTTCTATACAACAGTAACGAAGAATAAAGATCATTTAGTGGTATTAAAAAAATAACAATTTTTGTTATGAACAATTTGTAATAATAAAGATTTATTAGGTAACATTGCTGTTTTATAAAATTAACAAGCGCCACGTTTAAACTCAAATTTACTTCATTGCGCCCTCTAAATAAATATTAATAAGGTGCTTAATTAGTGACATAATTACACCTTAATGCGTGAGAATAATTGGCCGAAATTAGCAACTTTATAAATGAGGCTCACTGGTACTAATTTTTGTAATTGAGATTAAATTTTGCTGGGGATATTAACCGACACATAAAAGTGACAATACTGGTGGCGTGAGCGATTATTTCTATCGGGACAAAATGAATTTTCCGCAGAAATTACGTTTTAATCTGTTAAATTAATAACAGGACATTAATATCGACGTGTGTCCAGTACTTTATTTTTAATAATAAATAAAATGTTGTTTATTGCTATTTTATTCGACCTGCAGATTTGACATACATTTTATTTGTTTATCTACGTGTATGTGTACACGAATTTGATACCGAATTGTTTCCCGTATTTTTGCACTACTGGGTACAATTTATATAGCAATGAATAGCGCAGTTTTTATAAAATTGCGTCATGCTTTTTATTTAGACACCTATTTGTTTATATCGTCTAGTACCGTTAAATTTATTGAATTATTTTATTTTAATACTGTTGTATAAAAAGTTACGGCATTGTCACAAATTAGGTATGCCCGGCGCATTCGCCTTTTCTTGGAAAATGTAGTCGCGAATTTGAAATCATAGATAAAATGTAAACAAGGTAAGTGGTATATATTTTAATAGATACTACATAACTTAAGGTGTGGGCATCAATAAACGATATATTTCGTTTTATGTAGTTGTTAGAGGATAGCATAAAAAAATTATTTACTTCAGCAATTATCGGAAATTCATTCAACTCTGCTGTAGTATGCGGCTGCACTGACTGTGTACTCGCAAACGGGTTGTAATTTGATATTTCCTGTGTTCAAATAACACCGGTTCGCAATAGTATCAATATTAGCAAAACCCCTAAAATCAAGCATATAATTAAAAGGGGTCCATTGGCTACGGACACCCTTACGGCATTTAAATCATTCATTTTAAAGTAATTTCTCAGGAATTCAACTTTCTTAGTAATGTCAGTTAATTTTCTGAGAGGCAAAGCCTTAATCCGTTCAGGTACTGTCGCCATTCCTCCGGTTAGGGTCAGCCTAGTGGTAACTAATCCTTCACACTCATATAGAATGTGTTATATTTCTGTGGCACCCTGAACATGCAGGTCTAAAAGGCGCTCTTCGAGTTAATAAGGATCGTTCAGATACCGAAAAAATATTTTACTAAGAGATTGGCACATATATACCCTACAAGACTGATATCAGAACTGATGTGAAAACTATGAAAGCCATTTAGGTACGTAAAGACAAATACTCAAGAAATCATAAACTACCCAGTCATACCATAAATTGACTACTTCTCTCTTGTTGCTTATGAACGGGTACACGAATGCAACGTATTTGTAACTGTTAAGAGGAGACAGTCGACCCTGCTGCCCCTGATATAGCGAACGGCTATATGTTGAACAAAGCTTTGAGCACAATAATATAATTAAGGAGATAAATGTGTATACATTGGAGAATAATAATATTACCTCTAGATAATAGCAATATTAATAAGGCTAAAACTGAATGTATCACGAAAAAATAGTATCGTATGTTCAGTAAAAAAAACCTCAAGTGTGCCATGATTTTTTATTTTTAAAAGTTTAAGTTGGCACACATGTTAGGAATTGCCATTCAAAACGTCAGATCGTTCTAAAAGTCAAAATTATTCCGTGGTCACAATGGTTTACAGCATCCAGCAAAAATGTTTCTAGTTGAAAGTTATTTCCGAAATGGGACTAAAGTGGACGAAAATTGAGTGTATTCATTTCACGCACCTTTGGCTGAGTTTCAGGAAGAATTTCCTAACGTTCCCATAATTTATGATGAATTTAAAAATACCTTGTCACGATCTGTTGTATTATTTCATGAAACGGGTAGTATTCTCCGTAAATCAGTGGAAGACCCGTCAAACGTACTTAGGATGCTATCAACACAGCCCAAGGAATTTTGGAAGGTGAACCTACGTCTACTCTGCGTTGTTTATCATAGCAAATTAATTCATCGGTAGGAACATGCCGCAAGTAACATAACCTCAATATGTGTTACCAACTTAAATTTTTAAAAATAAAAAATCATGGCACTCTTGAGGTCTTTTTTTTAATGAACATACTGTTACCGGCGCTCTATCGTGACCGCCGTTCTTTGCTAAATCAGCTAATTTACGCTACATCATAACTCGCGCGATAGTAGTAATATTATAATTATTTCATTAAACAATCGGAACAACGAGCCCTTATCTTTTTTTTTCTACATTTCTCCGCGAAACTCATTTGCATATTTTATTACACATCGTAAATTCGCCGCTTCATCAATTCTTTCCAAATGCGTTAAGTTTGTATAAACATGGATTATTCTATTCATAGTACCTCATCTGGCATCATAAAATGTGTAAGCTGTTGTAAAACAGATTGTAGAATTTTCCAGGATTAAGCAAACGTGCCGTTCACAAAAGGGCACCCGCTTTGAGCGAACAATAGAAGAGGTACATCGGTACCAATTATGTTAATCCTGGAAAGTTCGAAAACTCATAAAGATTTATTTTCTCTTCCCGTATGTTTTTTTGTTAAATTGTTATTTTTCAAATTGTTGATGTTTTTTTTTCTTCTCATCACACATGGCCACATGAGGAACATGTATTGTCAAGCAATACAACGCCATTGAACAATCAGTTCACATTTCATTTTTTTATTTATTTTTTTGTATATTGTGTAAATTAGGACGTCACGGTTCCCGCACAACATAGGGACAATTAACAATTATCAATAACACAAGACAACAAATTATTTATCATGGACAAATGAATTCAACAGCCTAAACAGGTGCCCCTAGTGCCCTCGCGGTGCAGAACCGTGAAACACAGTTTCACGGGGACCAATCAGGGACCTCGTTGGCAACGCGACAACCCCAGGTACTGAGGGTAGGGGATTGTTTATTTAAACTGTGGCACCCCAAAACAAAAAACAGTGAACAGTCTACAGTCGAGATTCAACAGTCTACAGTCGACAGTTAACAGTCTACAGTCGAGATTCAACAGTTAAAGTCGCAAAAGTCTACAGTGAACGTCGAACAGATGCAATTCAACAGTCGAGTGTGTTTAAACAATCAACCTTCACCACGAGTTTTGGCCACGCACCGTGCAACCAATCACCACGTCCCCATCGTGCGGTAACCGTGACAAACCCCAAGTAGGTTAATTACTTTTTTTTTGTTGTACTTATTTTATGTAGGATTTTCTTTTATTGTTACTTTTTTTTGTTAATTTAATCTATTTGTTTTTTTTGTATATGTTTATTCTTTTATTTCGCGTGTAAATATTGTACATTTCATTTTTTTTGTATATTAAAACTGGATGAGGAAAGCATCCTCACCATTGAAAGTAACATCTTTTTTTCTTATTTATTTTGTTATGCGGTTTTAAGACAACCCAAGGTGAACGTCGTGGGCTGAGCTAGCTGATAGTTACGCGTGGGTATCAGGTTAATTCCGTAAGAATTTTCACCAAATTTTTACAATTGGTTTCCAAAACCATATCAATTACCGCCCAACCGTAACAATACTTTACCAGCTATTTGAATTTATATTTAAAATGACATTTTAGATTATATTCGCAAGAGAAAAAATTAATAAAAACTTAAAATGCACAAATAAATACAATATAATAAATAAACTTTACGTTAAGCCTATCGCATACTAATTAGTATCTTAGGTAATATGTGGTAATGTTTTTTTTTTATCGTTAGTGGCCTAACAGCTAAAAGCCTCTACATAAATTTAACAGTCCATGTTATTGTAAAGAAATAAAGGAATGCAAGAATTATATTTTATTGTATTAGTAGCACTAAAATTAATTTACAAATCCGCAATTAGTTATTCCTACGATTACAATTTAATACAGGATTACTATAAATTCATCCATAACTAATTCGATTTAATGCAAACATTTATTTAGGGCAACAATTGATTTGATCAAGAAATAATTGAACATGCCAATAGGCAATATTCAATCAAATATTTATTTTATTCCCTTAATTAATTGAAATGTTGTAACGGAATTCCGGGCACTTTGATTACATTACACATTAAAGTTTGTATTTATATAACAATGGTGTTTGCATTAACTATACATACGATGCATTTCAGAGACTGAATTATAAATTAGAGGGCTTATAATGGATTTTGTTTTAATACATTACCGACAACTTATAAATAATTCAACGTAAACTTCAAACTGAGCGCAGTCAAATAAATATACTGGATTCTAGTTTAGTAATTATTTATATTTTACGTTAGTGGGTTTCAACCTTTTTATCTTTTGCATGAGATTTTACAACTGATTCTGGGTATTTCGGCAATGCTGATTTTTGTGAAATCAGTTTTCTTTTGGAAGCTACGGTTTAAGAGTATGACGTGTGTAAATCTTCACAGTTAGTAGTACTAATAAACATTATCTTATCTTGTCTTATTTTATCTTATCTTATGCATTTTGACATTTTAATTTGACATTATTTATGTAGTTGGATGTTGAATTTATTTAATTCCTCGCCAATGAATAACGTCAGAGTAAGGGGTTGGTCTAATTTTTGAGCCAAATATAGCACAAATAACCTCCCGTTTTTCGTTATTTTTTATATTTTGCACAGGTGCCGAGGAATAACTGACCAATCACGCGATTTCGGCAAATGTCGACATCTAAAATTTTCGCCCTATTTTTATGTTTTCTTAAAATTTAATTCGTCATACTTTTGTAGCAAGAAACCTCACAAATAACCTCCCGTTTTCCGTTTTATTATATTTTGCACAGGTACCGAGGAATAGCTGTCCAGACACAGATGGAGCAACCCAATTCTTGAAATTTGTTCAGCATATTCATATTCAATTATCTAAAAATTTACTGACATCAATTGAAGGCAACTTAAGCTTTTTTTCCTTTGTTGTCTTGAAAGTTTCAAATTCCTTATCCTTCATAAGCTTGAGGATATCTGAGCCAACAATGATTGGCTCTTTCAAATTGGCTTAGGATAAACCCGGAAACTTTCTGCACAGATATTTGAAACAATCGCCATGTTTTGGAATAGCCTTGACATAGTGCTTTATTACACCTGATTTTCTATCCTGAGGGGGTAACAATTATTTTTTTTTCATCAACTAAGCTGTTCCGAATCACATTCTTGGTGTCTGTCTTTTTGGCCATTTTTTTTAGCCCAATGTTGAATCTTATCACAACTGTCCTACTCACAAATGAAACATGGGAACTTTGTATATCCGCCTCGTTGATCAAGAAGCATTGCGATAAATTTCAAATCACTGCAAATTATCCAACCGTGGTCGGCATATTCTATTTAGTTGAGGACTGAGGACGGAAGCCAGTTTATCATAGCGTTCAATTAAATTCATCGAGATTCCAACTGGTACAGATGTAAACTGGCTTCCGTGATGAAGGACAGCTTTAAGGCTTCTTTTCCTCCACACATTTTTATCGCACGTGATATTAAATTTGCTCATCAATCCAGGAACATCACAATAATAGACCAGGTTCTCCCTTTCCTCGATTCATGTACCAATAAAGAGGTTCCTTTGGCCAATAAGTTCTTTTTTAAATCTGCGGCCCACAATTCAACTGCCTCTTTCGAAAGGTCCAGATCTCGTCAGATCGTTATGTTCAACCTGAAAGAAGGGCTGAGATGAATAACTTATATTCAGGATTGAAGCCTTTTGTCTGAAGACTCTAAAGAGATAGCTGGAAAATCAGCTAAAGGCAAAGGCAATGGCACATCAGGTCCGTGAGGAACAGGGCACATGGCCGATGGAATCTTATCTGGATAAGTTTATTATTTTGCAGTTATACCCACGGGCATGGCAGCAACAAAAATAACAATCGCCAGAGTGGGTTTTCGGCGGAATTCATAGGAATTCTAAATCGTAAAGCAGTCTTGTTTCCTTTGAGCCATAAGAGTAGATCATTGAGACATTGTACAAAAACTTTATGAGGAGCCGACGATTTGTCTTGGTCTCCAAGTTTCATGTCAAAATAGGCAAGATAAAATCTGTAATGCTTTTCATGCGATTTTTAATTAGATTATATTCGCCGTATATGTAACAAACATCTGGCAAATTTTTACAACGTCTCGAGCTCGAAACGAACGAGAAAAGCAACCGTTAATAGTTATTTACACAACAAGTGAGTAAAGTAATACTTTTTTTCACGAGTAGGAAAGATTGCCGCACGAGCCGAAGGCAATTCCTACAAGTGAAAAAAAAAGTTGCTTTAGGCCTGGCGCACACTGGAAACTTTTCCTAAGCAGTTTTTTAGTCACCGAAATCAAACACACATTTTTTTTTTAATTTTGGTGACTAAAAAGTTGCTTAGGAAAAGTTACCAGTGCGCGCCAGGTCTAACTCTCGAGTTTCATACAATTTTTTTTCTACGTTCGTAACTTAATAAATTCGATAAAACCTTAATCAATTTTTATAAGTAATAATACTTCTTCTAAATGAAGAAAATAATAATAATCATCAAATTTACTTGATCGGAAACGAATGTTTAACATTTATCCGCGGAACTCGCGGCGTGTTGCGAAGCGTTCATGACACACTTTGCGCAAACGATTTTTTAGTTGCGTTAAAAAATGAACCGCTACGGCACTTTTTTTTACCCAAAAGCGTGAAAAAATTAACCGTTATGGCACTTTTATTCACGCTTCCAGAAGGCTTCGGAAAACACATATTTTATGAACGCAAATTAATGAAAGAACCTGTACATTTTATAACGGACGTAGAAAAAATTATTTTTCTGATGAAGTTTCTACTTGTCACTACATACGCTCACGCACGCCACATGAAAGAATAACTGTGATGAACACGATCAATTCAGATAAAGCTCGAAAAAATAGAAGGTAACTACGAGGTCAGCGAACCAAGATATGGATTTGAGCGAAGTTATTGGTAGAGAGATATTGCGATGGGGAGGTGTCATAGACGCAAGTTTTACCATGATAGAATGATGGGAAGAAATTCAACCCCTAAACATTTTTCTATGGTAAATGTTTAAAAAATCAAAGTAAAAATTGATTTTTTCAAGAAAACGTGGTTATAGATTTTTTTTAATATCTTGTTTGAAATCGGCACAAAAATGCATACAGTTCGGTTATCAATTCCCTTGTATTTTTTCATTGCAGGCCTGTTAATTTGATGGGTCAGTGTTTATAGTAATTAAGCAACAAAATATCTTAATAGGTTATATAAAAGAGGCAGTAATCCACACATACAACTAGCCTACAATTTCTAGAAATTATTAGCGTATATCTACTATTCATTGTTCTAGTATTTACGTATTGGTGGTTCATATTATTAATGATAATAATATGAAATAGATAATAATTCTACTAAATAAGTATAGTTATTGTATTTACGAATATACAGGGTCTTTTTTTAACTCCGAACACATGATTGTTAATGTCTATGTTCTATATTATAATAATCACATCAACGCATTGCAATGTATTGATAATGTAGGCAACCAACTACACAAACGTGACATTGACAAAGTGTAACGCATTACACAAAAAGTTAGGTTAATTAAATTAAATACGCTTTCACAGAATTCTGTTCGTTTTCCTTTGTCCTCATTTGGTAGTTGCTAATGATTTGAAAATTTGTAAGCATTGTATTTAAATGTCTTGTAAACGGAAGTTGAACTTATTTGAAATTGTGCTGCGATAACTCTTAACGATGATATGAGGTTCTGCTCTACGTAACATAAAATGTAGAGTTCCATCTCTTTCGTTAAAATGTTATTTCCTTTAGCCCTTTTAATGTGAAAATTACTCAAGCAGACAGTATTGTCAAAATGATGGACAATATTACAAATTGTTGAGATGGATGGAACTTATCTGCTCGGATACTCTAACACGTCGAATGCTGTTCCCACTCTTGTACCAATTAATTATCTGTATTCTTTCTTCGGTGGTGTAATATATTTTTATTAATAACACAATTTTGACAATTAAATCAAACTGAGTGTAAGTATGGTTGCCTACATTGTCAATACATTGCAATGTGTTGTGATTATTATAACATAGAACATAGACATTAATAATCATATGTTTGGAGTTAAAAAAAGACCCTGTATGTAGGTAACATATGAATTATGGATGCCAAATTTTAAAAAATGGCTTGTTTCCACATCGCTCATGACACGAAAAAATTATTTCAAATTGACTTTCAAATAATACATCCCCTGATGAATAGTCAATATTTACTACAAAACCAAAATGGTACAATATAATTTGCATTGTCAGTTAAAAATAACATAAAGTGTAATAGGATATGTTATATGAATACAGCCCGGCATAACCGAATTTGCAATTGACATCCCAGTTGAGCATATATAATTCTATACCGTCGAATAATAAATGTATTTTACTAATATTCCCAAAATATGAATATTTAGGTGTGTAAAATTAATACAAATCGTGTTATCGGGGCATTCTGGCAGCGTGTTGGAGTGTAAATGTGGAGATCCTATCGATTTTGTGTCTTTCGCACTCAGAACGGGGGAGTGAAATATATTTTAATAATTATTGGATTATTAAATCCGGCAGGATTAAATACGCATATCCACATACATGCAGATTTAGCCACGAGCAAATATCCGTGTCCTATCGCAAAATTTTGGTACAGTTTACGGGCCAAAGTTCAGTGGGCAAAAACAGAGGCGGACACATGAAGGTTTTCAGAATTTAATAAAATCCGGTTATGTTTATGAAAGATTCAGTCGTCCGCAGTTATTAGCGCACCGATTTATAATTTATAAGTTCTGACCAGATTTTTGCTCGAGTTCGGTGAAAGTTTGGATTGTTCAATTATAAATTAATTATTTTCACAAAACATTTTTTTTTTTATTAATACATTCGTATCTTAATGAATCAGCAAATTTTAATAGGTAAGGACCAGAATATCATTAGAATTAAACGCTGCTCAAAAAAGAGGGTCACCCATTTGAACCTTAAAATTGCAAGCAAATAAATTAATAAATGTACGCTCCACTTAATTGCTTTAATTGATTACTGCTGTTCACATCCATATTAGCTTTTATATTGAAAGGATCAGTGTTGATAAAAAAAATATACATATTGAGTTAGTGTCAGATGATTTTGGAAAAGAAATAAAAACACAAATTCTTTTGAAACGCTAAAAGCAATTTACACAATCAAAAAAAAGTCTTACAATTGGTGATCCCGACGATAAAAAATCTTCCACAATTATATTGTTTACAAAATTACGAAGCCGTTAATGGATCAATAATCGTTTATATTTTAAAGAGCTCAATATTACAAAATAGTAGTGTGTGCGGTAAGGCGATGATTAATGGTCAATAATTATAGCCTTCCATGCCGAGATCAGTACTGTTAATTTGTATATTACCGGCCTAATGATTTATGAAGTTTATTTCACGTAAGCCAAGAATGTGAAAATTGTATTCAAATCAGTTACAGTTGCATTAGATTACCAATATATGGTCATCGCTGGATCGTATGTTCTGTATTTAATAAGCTTGTAGTGAGCTATGTGTTTCTATATTAATCAGGCATAGTAATTAATTTAGGTTTCAGTGGTATCATGTACGATTATCGTATACAAGTTGAATTAAAATACTTAATCCATTCTACTTAGTTTATATCATAACATATTAATAATTACAGACTAGAAGATAAATTTACATGCTTGGAGTATGTTAGGCGGTTTGGTAATTAGCGATTACACTCAAATAACTTCAAAATTGTGTATTAGGTATATCGATAGATAATGAAACAATAATATAATTTAAATATGATGTTTATTTTTGATTTCCACAGTACACTATATATGGTGTCCCAAACTCGACGCTTTTTAATAGGTTTTCCTATTTCCCGAAGAAATAGATACAAATATTTTTGGTTTGATTCTCATTGATCACTTGATTTGTAGTATTAAAAAATAAAGAATCATAATTTGGTTTGTTTCACTTTAAATATTTATTTAAGGAATTAATTGATACTGTTAGTCGAAACTAGTCGGAATTAAATAAATAATTCAAGTGAAACAAACCTAGTGATTATTCTTTATTTTTTAATGATACAAATATATACTGAAGGAAAAAAATGAAACACTTGAAAATCGTGAAATTTCGACCGCCATAACTCGGCGTATTTTCAATCGATTTTGATGAATATTTGAGGGCGAAAAACTTTGAGGTATCTTCTTTAAAGTCATGCATGCGAAATTAAGCGTAAGCCCTCCCGCCCCCATCTAGCGCCCCTGTGAAAAAAAAAACGTTTTTTCTGGAAACCATGTCCAACTTTGATGATGTCTACGGAGTAGACATTGTCGACTTGATTCACCAAAAGGGCATTAAAATATGTTCAATTACCTGCACAGAACTCAAATGAAAAAGTTCCTACGACGATTTGGCACAAAGTAATGGGTGTTTGAAAAAAAAGCAAATTTTGTGTTTTTTTGACTCACAAGTCCAAAGTTTTTCGACGAAATTGTTTTCGTTTCCACGAATGACATTTTTTTTGCATGTTCTTTAAGCTATGCATAAAAATTCATCGTTTGCGCGAAATCATGAATATCGCATTTTGTACCTTACAACTCCATTAACAAAAAACTTTATTTTAGGTCAAAAAAGGCTCACCTTGACGATCTCTGTAGGGTCGGAAAAAATATGTGGGTCTAACTCACCACGAATCGTCCATTTTTCCATTCATCCAATAAAAACAAACAAATTACACTGACGGAACAAAATTAAACACTTAAGATTTGTAAAAATTTAGGTAATCTTCAAATGACCATAACTCGGCTTCTATCCAACCGATTTTGACGATCTTTTGAGAAATCAAAAGCAAAAGGTGCCCTCTTTAAGAAAGTTTATTCCCTACTCAAAGAGAGGTCTCTGCGCCCCTCCAAACAAAAAAATGAAAAGACGACAAAATGCACTTTTTTTAAACACTCATAACTTTGTTCCAAATCGCCGCAGGAACTTCGTTCTTCGAATCCTGCATAGGACATTGATCAAATTTTAATGCCTTTATGATGGATCGAGTCGACAAAATGTTTCCAATTCCATAGACATCATTAAAGTTGGACATGGTTTCCTGAAAAAACTTGTGCTAGAGAGGGGCGGAAGAGGTTACGCTTAAGTTCGCATGCAGGACTTTAAATAAGACACTTCAAAGTTTTTCGCTCTTAAAGATTCATCAAAATCGATTGAAAATACACCGAGTTATGGTGGTTTGAAAAAGGTCGAAATTTCACGAATTTCAAGTGTTTCATTTTTTTTCCACTAGTATAGTACTTGACTGGTGAATACTGTGTCCTGATATCTAGTTTAAGATCTACACTGCGTTTTCTATTTGTTAGGGCTCTTAATTTATGCTCAGTAATATAATTATATTTTAATCAAAATTTATACGATATTTTTTGTTTAAATAAATATTCATTATAATAATAATATATGTCTTATTTTAATGTTATGTTTAACCAAAATAATTTAATAATACAACAAATGTTACTTTCATTCATTAGCAACATTGTTTGATCATAACTAAATTTAATTGCAAATTTACAGCCACTTTCCATTTGCGAGGGTGTAACTATATTCAAGGGAGTATTTTAATCTGAGACCAAAATGAAATTATTTTGTAGCGGGTTGAGTAGGGTATAAATATCCATAACTTGGCCAGTTTGTGCGGTGTACATATTTTAATATGTTAATATGGCCACATATCAAAATGTAAATTGTAATGGCATTCATACACCACAAGTATTGCATTTAATAATTACTTAAAAGGCACACATTGTGAAAGTTTGCAAGTTATACGTGAAATATAATTTCGGTTTACTCTAATATAAACGCAAAACTCGTTATTTTGAGTGTTTTAATTGATATTTTTACAAATTTAACTAAGCATTTCTGTAATTAGTCGATGAGCTATTTGAAGTTGTTTCTTGAACTTATTTTATTCTCTTTGTTATCGAAAGATATCGACGACAAATCAATGTTACGTTTATAAAGGTCCATAGCGTACAGGAACCAGTATTAATGACCGATGAGAAATTTTAGCCATGGATTTTCCCAGCGTATCCACCAAAAAAGCGCTACAATTTTTTAAAATTTTATTTAGTTTGTGGCTTTCTGGAAGTATATTTAACAAATACAACGAACGAAAAAATATGTAAAAAATTTCCTTTTATTTAACTGCCCGTTTACTATAGATGAGTTTATAAATCACACTTATGTGTAATTCCTATTCCTTTGACGAGTGTATATATTTTGTAAATATTTTAGCACAATACATAAAAAATAAAAAAAAAAAGAATACAGACATTCAAGAAATTGTGAAAATGTAAATATTTTTTCTTTAGCTAAACAAAGATCCGTATCAGGCACGAAAGCTCAAAAGGGTTATACTTTCTTTAGAGATTTTTTTCAGGACTTTTTTCTGAGACTTTATTTTTAGAACTTTCTTTAAGGGGTCACCGGCACTCACAGTTTCAAAATACAATTTAATTTTTATGAATTTTTTTGAAGCCGGGTTTAAATATTTTTTTGATAATACCTTCTTTATTCGATTAGTACATATTTCAAGTTATTAAAATATTTTTTACGTCATAAAATAGTCATAAATAAGCGAGTTTCAAGTAATTCCGCGAAGGGCTAACAAAGAAAAGACCTCTTGCGGTGGAAACCCTCATTCTGCACTGGATCATCTCAAAAAAAAAACCGACGGGCATCTTTCGTATAAAGCAATGATGTATGCTGGACAGGAGATTTTTGTAACATTTCTATTTTAAACAAAATGGCGGACAGACATTTTTTTTTTGGTAAGACAAACGTTTTACAAACGTCTTTTTTGGCTGGATAAAAAAAAATAATTAACAGAACGAAACAACACCGATCCAGCACAATCAATGCAATTTACTAAAGATTCCCGTTGTTTTTTTTTTATCTGAGATGATCCAGTCCAAAATGGCGATTGCCACCGCATGAGATGATCCAGTCCAAAATGGCGATTGCCACCGCAAAAGGTTTTTTTAGTTATTGTAATAACTTGAAATTTGTACAAATTGAATAAAAAAAAATTCACTGCGAGCGCGGGTGCCCCCTTGAGGCCCTTTTAAGACTTAAAGCTTTTCTTTCAGGACTTTTTTCCGGTCGTTTTGCTGAACAATTTTCAGGCTTTTTTAGGACTTCATTTCTCCAGGATTATTTTTTTAGGACTCTTTTTCCTGGACTTTCATTATTTTTTCTCAGGACCCTTGGGACTGTTTTTCAGTAATTTTTTCAGGTCATTTTTAAAAACTTTTTTTATCAGGATCTCTGTATTCAAGATTATTTTTTTTATTACTTTTTATTAGGACTTTCAACGAAATCTAAGAAGCAGAAACTGCACCACAGTGAAGAAAAGTTTTACAATTGGTGATCCCGACGTTAAAAAAAATCTTCCACAATTATATTGTTTGCAAAATGATGAATCTGTTAATAGATCAATAATAGTTTGTATTTTAAAGAGCTCAATATTACAAAATAGTAGTGTGTGCGGTAAGGCGATGATCAATGGTCGCATTTTTTAAATTAAATGTCATTTTTGCTGAATTTTTCATCCTGGTTTGTTTCCTTTTCAATTTCTATTTTAAAATCCGATTGTTTTTAAAAACTTATAAGATTCGGAATAAAAATCCTTTTTCTTCTTCAGCCATCACTTAAACATTTGTAGCTCCTGTAAAAGCGTTAGATATTTGAAGTACCAAGTAATTTCAAAGAAGATTGTTTTTGAGAATACCGTACCGATTTCAGTTGTAGTGTCAACATTATTTCTTATTTTTTTCGGCAATAAATTTAGACTGAATAAAAAAAAGACCTTTATTGGCATAAAACTATTTACAATCTCAAACTACTATACTACTAATATACCTTTCCCTCACACCCCCTCTTTTTTTTAGACTGAATAAAATTTGTTGAAAACAATTCAACAATACATTTTTGAATTGTTTCTTTTATATGTATCAAGTAACTAATTTTTACATTATTTATCCTCGTGATATTTGTGTGACATGCCCGTTTTATTAGCAACGTGTTCAAACTCTGTGGCATTAACAAATTGATCGGTTACATTTGCAATATTACACACCGCACCTTTACTATTTAAACAATAACCCCCACCAACCATCCATCCCTTTTGATCAAACAATATAAGCGGTGCATTTCCGTAATTTTAGACACGTCAAAACAATCGACAGGTGTTTCATTTATACCCGATTTTTGTGGTTGATTTCTATTGTGTGCTATTGAGAGCGTTAATTTGTATGCTGGGTCGATCTAAATTTAAATACAAATTCGCAACTAATTAATTGGCAATTAAATCGAGTTGCGAGCCATTATCTAATAAAACTTGGTACTCAGTTAGTTTAAAGTCCTAGCGCATACTATAAACAACCGCCATATACAGGGTGTAATTTTAAATTGCCACCTCAAATATCTCGAAACCTGAGCATATGGCAAAAAATGTTTCAGATGAAAGTTGTAGTGTTCGGAGGTGGACTTATGTTGGTGACCTTGAAAATGACCCTGGCGTTAAATTTCAAGGTCAAATGAAGGGAGTAAACTCAGATTGGAATGATCCCTTTTCGAACCCTTTAACTCCCGAACAAAAAAACACGTTTTTGGGCAGAAAAACGTCCAACCTTGACAACGTGTACCGAGTTGGAAAAATGTATCGACTCAATCTACCAAAAGGGCATTGCAATATATTCAATTACCTGCGCAGGACTCAGTTTTTCGCCCTCAAAGATTCATTAAAATCGATTGAAAATACGCCGAGTTATGGCGGTTTGAAAATGGTCGAAATTTCACAAATTTCAAGTGTTTCATTTTTTTCCTCCAGTTCATAAGAAATTTGGCATATATACGAAATTGTGTAATACATTTATCATAAATATATGCTTTTCTAAAAAAAAAAAACTTTTGGGATCGAGTAAAACTTAGAGATTTGAAACATATCAACAAGCGAATTAGCTGTAACAATATTTGCTGAAGAACTAGAAAATAATGTTTATATAAGGCAGATACGTCAGAGAATTCGGAAGAAGAAGCGTTAAGAAGGCGAAGAATGTCATACTCAGTCAGTTAACGAAACAACCAGAAAATATTATTTTGTGGCGAAAGAAAAAGTACACTCTGGAGTAAAAATACAATTAAAATTAAATTTCGTAAGACCAATAGAAAAAACAAACATCGGTAAGAAATATCACTGATTTGTAAATTACTGATGATATTAAACTTCAGAAAACCTCACTTGTTGCGGACGCATTAAATAAATTTAACTTATATTATCAAAAATGGTGATGTGGCCATCATGTTACTTTCTCCGACTTGATAGTATCATAGCCATTTATATTTACGTTTTCATGCTTTATTTTCAATTGAAATCATATTTTAAATGTACATCGAGCGTTGTATAAGCTCGGATGAAACTGACGTTTAAAACGTCAAAATTATGAAAGATGGAATTATACTTCAAATTCAAAAACTCAGTTTACTCAAAAACTAAAGCCATTTCGAAAAAAACTTATTCTTTATAAGTTGTTCATTTTGGTATTCTCTGCAATTATTATTAACATAAATTTGCTGTAACTATTATCGTTTTATAATTATAAACCAAAAAATTTAAAAAAATAATAATACATTTTTTTCTCGAATCAAAATGATTTTATGAAAAATGTTTTCAAGCAAAAGATGTTGATTGTTGTCTTCAAAGTTTCTTCAAATATTTTTGTAATATTTTTCATATTTAAGAAAATATTGGCAAAAAACAAAAAACAGTTAAGGTAAACGCCCACTTCCGGTGTACTAAATTTTACCAAAAGCTTTTCAGTTCTTCAGATTATCAAATAAGACGGATGTTCATATCAATTTCTTTATTAGTTTTTGAGATACACACACACACACACAGACACAATTTTTTTTCAGAAATTGTTGAAATGGCATCTAGGGACACCAAAACGGATATTTCCGTAAAAAAAAATTCGAAAAAAAATCACGATCACAATACTTTCTCGTACTTCGAAACGGAGAAAGTAAAAATATCGAGAGATATGGTAGACCAAGAGATGCAAAGGTACGACAGAAGTTGAACATTTTGCATTAATTGGTTTATTATTTTTAGCTGGTATAAAAAAAACAGAATCATGCAAATTTTGTGAAGTTGTGGACAACTGATCGCAACGGGTCAAAAATGTTTAAGATCTCATATGAGCTGCAATCGATTTCTTTTTTTACTAATATCCTTTAGATTTGACGACAAAAGCCCTAGAATGGTCAGAAAAAAAAAATTGTTTAGCTTGCTAAAATATGACCTTTACAGAAAAACAATTATTCTTTAGGCTCACTGGTAACAATTGATGAAATGCTGATTCCCCTAAAAAGTAAATTCAAATATGAGTTAACAGCATTTGTCTTATGCGATCCCAAAACTATAGCTATACTGCGGTCAATAGTCAGAAAGGCAATATAAATATCGAATGCTCCGACCAATAGTACTCATCGCTTACTTGAACCACGGAGGGAAACAACAGGATATAAGAAAAAAATGCTCCAGCCAATATTACTCAGCTCTTACACCATGGAGGGGATAACACGTGACTTGTGATAATTAGCATAAGATCTTCTGAATGATAAAGTAGCTATAGTAGGATTTCTAAAGTAAAAGGTACCGTCTGAATTCTTGCCAGATACGAGATGTATCAACTGAAAACCTTAAAAGCCCTATGAAATTCCGAACAGTTGTGTGATTAATTTGTTGCGGCAGTAGTGTTCTTTGAGCTTCAAAACGCTACCCACAGATGGCAGAATATCCTAAAACGAAGAAAGGGCAGCAGCTTCCGTATCAAAATGCACCGCGTTAGAGCGGCGATTTGTGATTCGATTTTTTGAATAGCGAAAGTGTCAAATTGAAATTCGTCATAGGATAATAGGGCAGTATGGCGATTCGTATTTGTCCCCTCAGTTTGTGTATGAGAAAGTTTAAAACCTGCGTAACTTCTATCACCGAGTAGTGACGGACGATAACATCAGGTTAGCGGAAGAGATTGTAAAGGGAAACAGGCGTATAACTCTAAAATATATTGGTCAGCGCAGAATATTATCCATAATTTACTGCAATTAAATAAAGTGTCTGCAAGGTGGATGACACGTCCATTGATTGCTCAATTGAAAGACCGTTGCCTCGTTGCTTGTGAAGAACTTTTGCGTCGTTTCTACAAACTTTGAATTTTTAAAATCGCCCGGTTATTAACCGAGATATGAATATTTGAATTATTGTCGTTTTTGAAAATTTTTCCCCGGAAAATCAATTTTGAAAAAAAAATATTTTCGGGAGGGTTAGAACAATGAAACTTTGGGAAATCGTTGAGCGTTCCACTTGAAGCAGACCAACAAAGTTTGGTAACATTTCTGTCACCCTGTCAGCCGCCAAAGACCAAAACAACCCCCATCAGTACCGCCCCAAGTTTTGTTTGTTTGTCTGTCGGTCTGTAATGGGTATACGCTTCTCAGACGGTCCCTAAATAATTTTTAGAGGGCCAAAGTTGGTAAAAAAAATAAGCTTCTTCCTGTTAACGTCCGAGTGCTCTCCAAACGGCAAATTAAGAAATGCATTGATGGTGCACTGTCACATATGACAGATGTAAGATTCGGAAACTGTGTTTACCAGAAACTGGGGTTTCCACCAGATTAGCATTTCTCGACGCGTGTGGTTTGAGCAAAACGATTTAAAATAATGTTTTTTTAATTTTTTTCACTCCCTTCTGCACGGATGAGAGATGTGACGCTTTCGGGCAATGTGGTGCCTATCAATTGTCATCGAATGAACAAATTTCATCGTCCCCATGATCCTCCCCGTGACCATCGTGGCCTTCTCAAGAAATTATACAAGATGCATTTATGAGAATAATTGTTTCAAGCAGTGAGACTTGCGTTCACAATCACCAAACAGAAACAAATATATATCAAGTAGGCAATAACGTTACAGCTCATCGCCGAAATCAAAAAATTCCGCGCTTGAGCAACAGCGGGAAAACTCATGCTCACTCTCTTCTGGGATACAAACGGAGTTATTTTAAAAGAGAACATGGAAAGGAGTGATAGTAACCAGTGCTTTTTATTTAGATCTGATTAAAAATCAACGCCCTGCAATCAAGAGTAAATGACGAGAACTTTTGACTTCGTGTGTATTGTTACAGCATGACAATGCCCGATCGCATAAAGCCCGTTTGGCAACACGGAGTATTCGTGATATCAATTTTGAATGCCTTATACACCCACCTTATCCAACAGAGTGACTTTTATGTCTTCGGGCCGCTTAAAGAATTGATGGAGTGGCAAGCATATCCGAAGTGATGAAGAGGAGAAATCTGCGGTGCATGCATAGTCTGCAATCACGACCAAAATAATTCTTTAAACGTTTTATCCATGCACTTCCGAAGCGGCGGGATACTAGCATTGAATGATATAGAGAATACTTTGAAATATAATTTGTATGATTTTTCCTTAATTGCTGCAATACAAAACCTATGGCACTTTAAATGTTTTAAATTGATACACCCTCGTAATTTTTTTTTTAATTTTAAGAGGATATTGATATTTTATTTGATATTTCACAAAAGAACAAACCCGTAGTTATACTTTCAATCATGCATGACGATTCAGCAATAGATCCTAAAGCTAACAAACCTAACGTTATCTTGGATTACGTTTGCAGAGGGGGCATTTATATAGTGATAGCAGGATGCAGTGGCTATTCCATATCAATGAGATTAATAGGTTCTGCTTTTTTCAACTTTGTCTGTCAAAATTTGTACAATGCTACTCATGTAAAAACTCGGAAAAGAAAATTCGGAAGACCTGTTTTAAAGTCATTGTATTGCCTTTAATGAAGACGATCCTTTTTTCAAGAGCTGAATTCATAAATTTATCCCAGACAGCTTTTTTCTTGGTAGCTATTAGATTTTTCAAGAAGAACAGGATAAGGAACAACCACCAGCCAAAATGCAGGGAAGTTGCTTCTACTGTAGAAGGCAGAAGAACATAGTAACAATAGTTTCATGTCATACATGTAATGGATCCGTAGATAAACAACATGCAAGGTAATGGTGATGCCGTTGATTAAGAATACTTAAGATACACGGATATAGTATAGGACATATATTTTATGTTGTCAAAAAATAGTTATTTAAACAACAAGGAACGTAAGGCCTGCCGAAAATGATAATTGTTCCGTGTTGTTTATTAATTTTTTTCCGCTACCGGAAATATAATCCTTAAATGGATTAGAAAATATTCTAAAATACGGCTTGTAACATTTGGGATTAAAATTTTTATAGTCACCTATGCATCCTATGGTAACCCAGCAACCGAGAAAACAATGTCAAATTTTGTTTGTTTATATCAATCCAGTGACAGTTTTTGCGGGCATGGGTGCAAACGAAGCTGCGTATATTGCGTGTTACTTTTTTAAGCAGTGGTTATGTAAAAAGGATGCCGATGCTGTAGGTATAGACGAAAATGTGTTGCTCGCCTATATGATGGAGCGTTACGTTTCTGTTTATTATTTTCCTAGGTCCGTAAGTAACAATTAAGTTCCGTCGCCAAGGACAACAAACACCACGAATGTTATTAGACACTTACGGTAACTATGGATGCAATGCTTATTTACGTTGTCGGTAGTGGAAAAAATTATTTATTTGTTATTTGCACTTTGTGTTTTCTGTTAAATAAATGTAAGTAACACATTTATTAAGAACTATTGTATTGTATTGAAAACTCTGTTGATTCTGTTTTACGCGAGTACTCTTACTCAGGTATTAAACTTATATACTAATTGTTTAAATCCGAGCTTTGGATTTATTATTATTTATCAGGATAGACAACTATAAAAAATGGATACAAAGGACAAAAGTATCGTTAGATTTCGCCTGAATGATAAAAGTGAGGTAAAAGTTGAAGGATTATTAAAGTGAAACAAAATTTACAATTCATACAACTTACGCTATATATTTACGAGAACTAGCAACATTACGAACCAAACATGGTCCAGGCACATTAAAATTTTGACACCATTAACTAACGGGTTGGCCATATTCGACGAAAAGATCTGGCAACACTGTAACTTTTGACAGATACGACTGATCGACTAATGACATACCGCGTTTGAAGCGTCAGTCAAAGGAGATTTTCGTCATGGAACAGTACACGCCACGTGAACGCTCTAAGATTGTTGAAATTTACATTCAACAAAACAAGTCAATTGTGAAAACGCAACGTGCATGGAGGGAAATTAATAAGGTGAAAAGTGAGCCTTCTGCAACCACATTGTATCGTTTGTATGATAGATTTAGAACTGGTGCGGCACTTACTAACTCCAAGCATCCAAATAAAAAACGACCAAGACGATCTGATGATAATATCGCACTCATACAGGCCAGTGTTAGCAGGTGTGTCCAACAACATATCAAAAACGTTCTGAGCAGTTGGGTATAAAACGATCCACTTTACGTCGCATTTTACGTGTCGATTTGCATTTGTTCCCGTATAAAATTCAATTGACACAAAAACTGTTGCCTGCTGATAAGCCACGTTGATTGGAATGGGCTCAAAAAGTCATTCAAATGGCTGAAGATGACGAGCATTTTATCATGAGCGACGGAGTGCATTTCACGTTTAATGGAACCGTAAACAAACAAACACCGAAAACCATCAAATTATTCATGACGCTCTCTACGACCAAAAAGTTATTGTTTGGTGCGGTATTTGTGCTGATATGGTCATCGGGCCGTACTTTTTCGAAGATGATGATGGCCGAACAGAAACTGTCAATCAGGTGCGTCATCGAACAATGATAACCGATTTTTTGATGCCAATTGTTCGTGATAATGGTATGGATGACTTCTGGGTTCAACAAGACAGCGCCTCACCGCACAATGCTCGAGCTACAATGGATTTTTTTAATTGTTCCTAGGCCGTATGATCGTCGAAAAATGCTGATTTTGACTGGCTGCCGCGTTCACCAGATTTAACGCCTGCAGACTTTTTTCTGTGGGGCTATTTGAAATCAAATGTTTATATCAACAAGCCACGGTTCCTAGAAGAGCTGAAGATTCGCCAGGAAATAGCCGCCATTTCGGCCGAAATGTTGACTAACACCATGGAAAATGCTGCAAAACGTGCTCAAAACGCCGTAGACGCTCAAGGCGGCCATTTACAAGATATCATATTCAAAGAGTGATGTAAACAAATCTCCTTCAATCCAATTAAATGATTTTTAACATGAACAGCAAAAAATGTGCTTTAAAAAAAACAAATCTTTTCGTCGAATATGGCCAACCCTGTAGTTTTTAGTTACGTACAACTAAAATGAGCTTATTTTTAAATTGAATTTTCTGCCAGGAGCCTAAAATTTACGTTATGCGCTCGCCGTAAGTCCCTTAGATCTTACGGGAATATTTTCTGTTGTCACGAATATAGCCGCATGCGTTAGATACGGGTTAAATGCCTATGAGAGTGAAATTCTCTAACGAGATGTCCGTTTAGGGTCTGTTGAAGGTATTATTTATTTAAAATATATATACAAACATCTTTATTTAAGAATTGATACAATTAAATATAACAATCACATAAAAAATTATGTTTTTCCGCAATTCTTAATTGGCTATCGACCGGAGGTCTTTCAGCCATATTTAAAATATTTGCCAAGCTTTCGCAATTTTTTATTCCATCTTCGGAGTCTGCATTAAAAATATAATCAAATAACTTTGTTATTGAAAATTGTTCTGTTCGTAAATAGTGTTAATGTTACGGTTTAAATTTAAAATAAAGGTAAGCGTCACTGGAGGCAATTTGGGAACTAATTAACGGCATAATACATTAAAAACAGGCAATGTTATAACATTCTAAAACGTCGTCTTTGAACATGGTAAACTTGACAAGCGTATGTATAGAAAATTGCTTGTCTGTCTGTTTTATATAAATAATAGAGAGAGAGAGGGAGAGTGGTAATTAGTCTACTTTGATATATTCCGGACATTTGTGTCGAATAAAAAAGGGCAATTTCACACGTGCCATTTAATTTTAGCCTTCCTGCGCTAATATCCATACTTTTAAATCATACTTAGCTGTAATTATACAAGAAAGTTTTGTATAATTAGGTATTTGAGAACCTTATGAGAATAATTTAATAACGTAACAACATGCTAATATTTCGCATAATGTAAACAGCTATAAATTTAAGAGTATAGTCGTGTTTATCGTCGAAGAGAGCACCTTCTGTGAGAACACAATGCTCCACATCAAAAGAGCTGTAATCGATCAGTGGATATCTCACCGACAAAGTGATCAATTCACTAGATAGATGACGACTTTATTAAGTTCGTCCTACTTGCGGCTTTTACACAATTTAGGTCAACGGATTTTACAACGTAATTCACTGAATAATAATGAACATATCCCTTCCGTAATATACTTAAATGTAGAATCGATTGCACGTGGGTAGTAACGAGTTCGCTGATAACTTTACGTACTTCAGAAATTCTTTCATTTCATTAACATATTTGCGGGTCCTCGGGAAAACTTGTCGATAACAAAATAATCAAGTCGCGTTCAAGTCATCTAGCAAGCTATCAAACACATGATTGCATTAAGAAAAAGCTTAAACAATGATTTTAATTTGTTTGTTTTACTTTTCCATTTAACTTGTCACTATTTAACTAAGATCCAAAGATGACTCGAACATATTTTAATGTAACACTTTTCACAAACACAAAATCAGTTTATTTGTTGAGGTATACCACAGAGCTAAAAATAGTATATTCTGCAACAAGGTTAGAATGGAAATTCGATGCGAGTCGAATAATAATAATCACGAGCCTCAGAATTTCCATTCTTACCAAGTAGCAGACTATAACTTCTCCTCGACCAGATAAAATAGACCAATAGAATAATGAACACAAACAAATTACGTTTTATTAACACGTTTGTGGTTTTGTTTATAGTATTTTGATAATTGTGATATTCAAGGCTAATTGTTTTATTCGGAACGGTGTGGTCGTGGAGAAAGCATTTTCTCCACGACTACTGTAGAATTTAAGCATTCTGAAATCAATTTTGATCATGGATCGTGCACATTCTCACTCTTGTTATGGAAGAAACCACTATGCGCTTATGCGTTTTGCATGTAATTCATTCCATAACAAGTAATGGAATTAATATTATATCAGTACGTGTGTTTGAGAAATCAATTTTTAGCAAACAATATAAAACGTGGCGGAACGGATTGACATCTACTTTAGATGCGAAGCGCTATGCGTTCAATCCTCTCGCTAGGCGGCACTTTTTATTAACGAAAAGTTGCCGTTTGGGTCCTTGGATGTGTTTAGTGATTGTCCTAATTTCATTGAATTGAAATTTATTAACAATACGAAATATGGCTGGTGTGGTATGATCTTGTAGCCTACGCCAATTTCCCTAATCATTCTCTTATGCTCAACCCGCAATTCCGACAAACGTCACTTATTCAAAAAATAAAATATACAGTCTATCTACTTAAGTTGGCAGCATATGGAAGCTTTTATTATTAGTTTTAGAAAAAAAGTTATTCGTCATGAATATCTCGCATGGTCCAAAACCATCAGTTGTTAATATTTTTGATATACGGAGTTTGTCTGAAAATATGAATTTTGCTTAAGAGTAAAGTATCATTATTTTTGACAATACAAAAAACTGCTATAAGGAAAAGTTATTTAGAATTAAAAACTAGGTTAAAATATACAGTCCTGTGATTTTGTAATTTTTGTCATTCTCTACATTCATGCACATTGATATTAAAACATTTTATCCAAAATAAGGTGTAATAAACGAATTACTGCGGTCATTTGAGGGAAGTAATGTTCATTACCCACTAGTGAGAGAACAACTCGGACTCACGGAATGATTAGATCCTTCGTAAGATTTTTGAAATAATTCAAATTGACACCACGTACGTCAAAATTTCTCTTGATAAAATTTAGAAGCAATTAGTCCTGTAAAGTATTAATTAACTTTCAACTATATTCGTATTGCTGATATGTCCATGACACTTGACTGAACGGAAAGGTTTATTTGAAGCATAAAACAAATATATAAATTCTCTTGAAATATTTCCAGTATTGGTAAACAAGGGAAAATATAAATTCCCTCGAGAAAACTATTACACAGTTTCTGCTGGCGAGGTGCACAACTGCAACGAATGCAAGTTTATAAAGTGTAGACAATTAAAACTGACTTGGCGGACAAGGGTAATTAATTGAGAGCAGAATTTTTGGACGAGATCTTTCGCTTCTCAGTTATTCTCCACACATTTGTGGATCTGCTGCAAATCCTTTGTTTTATCTCGCGCATATACTATATATATATATATATATATATATACGTATCTAACCGACTTCACTAGACCCGCCATAAAGATTGAACAAACTTGAGACCACCTTTTATACAGATTCACTATATTTAATCCACCTCAATAAGCCCAACACACGGCTATTACAAAGTGGCGACCAATTGTATAAAAATTGTTGTTCAACCGACCTACCTAAGCCCTGCGGCGTTGCCTAAATATTCCGTGTGCTGGCAGATATCATTCTTCAGTGCGATGTTTCGATAAACAAGTGCTTGCGTTTTAAGTTTATATGTACATGAATTTTTACTCGCCGATGACGCGGTGGACGATTTTAGAGGAGGCGACTCCGTAGATGAATATATACCCTGTGATGCTGAAAGTTCTTGTGATTCAACAGTTTCTTCAAATACTATATCATACGTATTGAATATAATGCAATAACGAAATAAATAATTTCAAGAAACCTAAATGTTTATAATCGTTCAGTCCATCTATTTTATGAGTCCATATAGTTAGATACTACTCCGCTGCACAAAGGGAATGCCGCGTGACGATCAACGTGTAAAAGAGTATTCGTGGATGGCGCTCAAAGAGTGTGGTGGAAGGATATATTGAAGAATCTGAGTACCAGAAGTTAAAATTGCAAACAAAATATTAAATCCGGTAAATACTACAGTTTACCTTCTCTCCACATCATCTGGTACAGTTTCTAACAGCAATGATTCAAATATTAATTAAATATGTGCAGACGGGATTAATTTATCTGGACACTTTACTAATTGTACTTTTCATTTTAATATTATCAAAAATGATAAATAAACTCAAATAATTCTTATTCTTATTTTTTTCAATGACGCCTTGTTTTTAAGTTAAACACGCTGTGGTAGATTTAACGACCGTTGCTATGTATACTATTCATAGCAACGGTCGTTAAAATTCGTTGATATAGAAATATTGCGTACATAAAAGGTTATTTAGATGGTTTCTTGGTTTCTTATGACGACGTTAAATAAGTCTTTACGTGTAAAATTAAAAAAAAAAGAATTGAATATTTTTTCAATGAAGAAGTCATAAAGTTTGTGTTCTTTTAGATTATTTACAAATATGTGGAATGTATTCTTTGTTATTTTATTTTATTTATTGTAAGTACCCTGTTATAATCTATATTTTGTAAAAATAAATCCATACATTTCAAGTCACAAAAATAGAAATAATCTATAAAATTTCAATACAATAATATATACAGGGTTGGGCAAATGCGTCGGAACACCTGATTTCTGGCTAAACGTTTGTGTTTTTCATATTACTTTTAAAGGAAATGTTTATGAGTTTATTTATTTCATTCAGTGACGTCCTTTCATTTTTAACTGCTAACCAATTTTTTAAGATATGACATCATTGGCAGTTTTTTTTAATGGATCACCCTGAATATTTTTACATTTTCAAATAAACACCTTTTCAGAAATTACAATGATATAGGGTTTGGTGGGTTTACGACTTGTGGTTTTTTAAATAATAAATAAATAATGGAAAATAAAATTTGTGAATTTCCTGAAGCTTTTGCACAATCCTTGAAACGTTTGATTTAGAAATATTGTAATTTCTGTCAATAAATGCTGCATTAAAAATATTGCATGCACCTTACAGAGATTTCTGCTAATTTCCAAAAATTAGCCATCATTAACAACGTAATTATTTCACGTTCAGTTGGTGAACTAACATAATTGAACAGCAATGTTAATATTTCACATCTGTCGGTGACAGAAAACATAAAAAACACGACAGTTTTTTATCAGGAAACAGTATAAAAAGCCACCTCACTGTAGAATTATTTTATTTAATATTTAAAAAATAACCATCAAACTTCATATCTTTGTAATTGCTGGAAAAGTGTCACCGTTGACGTCATATCTCGCGAAAGAGGGAAACTGCTGAAAATCAAAATACGTCAGTGAATAGAATAAATAAATCCATAAACATTTCTTTTAAAAGTAATAAGAAAAAAACAGACGTTTAGCCAGAAATCAGGTGTTCCGACACATTTGCCCAACCCTGTATATGTATAAATGAGGCATTCTTTTACAAATCGAACGGAAATATTGGGTCTAAAATTTGTACGCGTTTCCTATACAAAATAAGCCGACCCATATTTTCGCATTTTTTATCGTCGGTATTTTTGAAAATACAGACACTAAAAGTTTTGAAAACTCGCTAATTATGCATGTCTTTAGATCGCTATAACTCCCTAAAAACTATTAGTCGTATGGAGCTCAGTTAGGGCTTATTTTAAAGGTAATAGAACTCTCTTCTCTCTGATGTTAATTAATATTACTTTTGTTGTTAATTTTTAATTATTATAAACAATTAAAATTTTTAAAGTAATTTTACTACTCAAGGCCATCACTTTAAAAATTTGAAAAAAATTCCATTGTGTGCCTCATTTTCGTTCATATAAAAATCTATTTTTTCAATGGTCATTTGATTACATCAGTATGAAAGAAATTAATTTGTACGACAAAACACGCTACACGGCGCGCCACTGCAAGCGCTGGGTCCGTGGCGTCGAACTTTAGCAGTAATTAAGTGTGAAATTAAAAGAAAGGTAAAAAATATTATAATTGACTAATTGACTCTTATTTATTGTTAAATAGCAATTTTGTAATGAGGTATCACAGAGGGGGTATTGCCATTAAAAAAAAATGAGTCGGGGTGGCTACAGCCCCAGGGGTTGCAAGGTGAAGGTCATTTTTGTGGTAATACTGATTCCCCCCACATACCCTAGAAAGAGTTTTGAGAATTTTTTTATATCTTTTTTAGGTCTATACTTATAGAGCATTGGTCGTTTTTAAATAGATACCCGGTATATACAAGTAATAAATAACATCATACAGATGGGACAGTTAAACTTTTTAGAATTAAATTAATTATCCGCCATTATGATATCATGGTAAACCTTTGTTTCCAATTCAAAATAATTGTAAAGTTTTTTGCAAATATCTCGATAAATACACTGCAGCAACAATAGAGTAAGGTACCAAATCATTCAGCTTAAAAAGCTTAAAAAATAATTTGAAGACCGATTCTGTCATAATTAATCAAATGAAATCAAATCAAAATCAAATTTATTTATACATAGTTTGTACATACATTGTAACATAAAATACATCCAATGGAACAAAACTAATACAAATACGTCAATAAAACTAAAGCAGAGTACCGAAGAAATAATACATAGTACATAAAATAAAAGCAAAACTGCCAGAAACATATTGTGGACCGATCTAGAGGTCACCAAGACTATATAATTCGGTTCTAATTTAATATTTTTTAATTCAATTTTGAATTCCTCTAGTAACCGTATTTCTTTAAGATGTTGGGGAAGTTTATTAAAATATATAATTGCACTATATTGGGGCGATTGTTTCGTCATCGTCAATCTGTGCTGAGGTATGTTGTAGTCACTTAAAATAAAAAATTAACAATTCATAAATATATAACCTACGGAAAGTTAGAATTCCTTCCCTTTTAAACAAACTGCTGCATGATTCACTATATTTTAAATTAAAAATTATTCTGACGACTATTTTCTGAAGTAAGAAAATATTATTTGCAGCAGGACTGCCACCGTAGAATATTATCCCGTATCTTAATTCGGACTCGAAGGTGGTATGGCATAAAAGCAGTAAATGTTTTGTTTCAAAGGTTCCATTTAACAACCTTATGGAATACACGATCGAGTTCAATTTTTTATTAACTGCGAACAATGCTCGTTCCAACGTAGTTGATAATCTATTGTGACGCCAAGCGCTTTTATGTAACACTTTTTAAGTGAATTTTTTGTTTGAAAAGATATTAGGTTTGTTTTTTCTCGGTTTAATACCAGTTTGTTTCTGTTTAGCCAATTTTCGATTTTATTTATCGTAACCTCAGTTCTCGGTTTAAGTTCATTAATATTTTTTCCTGCCCCTAAGACACATATATCATCAGCATAATTTACCAATTTCGCCTCCGTAGGTGAGATACATTTTGGCATATCATTGACATAAATTATAAAGAGTATTGGTCCCAGAACACTCCCCTGTGGCACCCCGCTATTTGGGTATTTCATGTTCGATTCAATATTTTGGATTTTGATTTATGACTTATTTCTACGGTTTTCTAAAAATGTTTTTATTAAATCGTGACCCTTTCCTCGTATACCGTAGGAGTAAAGTTTATTTAAAAGAATCGGATGATCCACTGTATCGAACGCCTTAGAGAGGTCAAGAGATACTCCAATAGGCATTTCCCCCCTCTCCAACGCGTCAGTCACTGTCTGCACATATTCAAAAAGTGCCGTAGAAGTAGATTTTTTTCCTAAAAAAAACATGCTGTGCTTCATTACATAGTTTATACTCATTAAAAAAATCAATAATTCGTGATGCAAGAATTTTCTCGGCAATTTTTGAAAAGATATTCAGGAGAGGTATCGGTCTGTAGTTTGAAAAGATTTTAGTATCACCACTTTTAAAAATCGGTTTTATTATACCTAATTTCAAAACATCGGGAAATGTTCCTTGTTCAAACATATGGTTTATTAATAGGGGAGCCACTATTATCATATTTCAAATTTAAATGTAAATCCCTATGGCTCGCTTTGCAAAACAACACCCTGTATATCAGTGCTTTTACTGTTATTTATGCTATTTATTGTATCCCTTATTTTTATTTCTCTGACCTTTTAAAATTAAATTTGTTACCACAGTCTATATTAATATCACAGATGTAGCTTGTTTGTAACTATTATAATATGATACTATACAATGATTTAATTTCAGTACCAATATAAAATATCTATTTAATTTTAAGCTAATTAGACAGCGGAAAATGTAATATTGGTACTATTATAAATAGTTGTTTATTCAAGTATTCATGAACTACGCAAGCTTTTAAATTAAATAGTGATTTTAAAATAAACATTATAATGACGCACATACTTTATAAACTACTTCAAATATTTAATTGGATATTTTACAGTACAGAAATTGGAAACTCCGTGTCCTTTTAGATCATTCTTAAATATTTGTATTTTATTCTAAGTAATGTCAACTTATTTATAAGTTTTAATAGGACCATTTGTATAAAAACCTTCAATCTTAAAGTTATTCAAAATCAATTAAGCAATTCTTATAGTAAATAATAATTTTAATATCCTATTTCCAAAATTGGGGTAAGTTGCAGAGACGGCTGGCGGCGTAACCACACCTATATGTATTACCTCTGCTACCTCGGCCGTACCATGAGTCACCCCACAAGCTGTCACTGGTCATAAACAAAAAGAAATTTTGAAAGGCCAGATTCGTATGTACATTTTTATTTTAACCCTACGGTAGGTGCGCGGTCTACAGTCGTTGACCGGGAAGAAACCATCTCTATTTGGAGTACAATAAATCACACTATTGCATGAAATCACTAAACTCAAGTGACTAAAAATCTAAATTGAGATGTTTTTTAATTACTACTTATAAGGATGCATGCACAAATAACGCGAATTATCGAGTTATAATTTTAAAAGACTGGTCTATGACTAGTTCGCGCGCGCCTAACGTAGAGTTAAATACATCATACACATCGCGTTTTATGATAAAAAAAAGTAGAGAACGATGTTGCCAGACTGCCTGCATGAGATCGTCGGTACGACATGGTGGTATTGTATATAATATATACAGATCGACCGGACTACCTCTGGTGAGCAATCGCATCAACTAAAATTGTATAAAATGGTGATATTCGACCACATTTTGGGACCCACCTAAAATTGGTCTATAATCAAAGTACACTTGTAGTAATCGATAACCACAAGAAAACGTTTTCAGACCCGCAGCCGGGTCTGATAACGTCTTTTTTGGTCTGACTTTGTAGGTAGAATATGGCAAGTTGGGTCTGTATATGCGGTTAAACAAATCTATATATATATATATATATATATATATATATATATATATATATACAGTATATTTTTGTATCGTGGGCCATAGGATTTTACATGCTAAAAAGTATACCTTGTGTTAATGTACATTTTATCATAAAATTTTGAAGGAAATTTTAGTTATAAATAAATCAATTATTTTTCCACATGATACGCTGCATTAGAATAACTTAAACATGTTTTATTCCATTAAAAACTGAAATTATTTCATATAAATAACTGAGCAAAAATAATCAAAGTACCTTGAATTTACGAAATGTCAGATTGATAGTGAGGCAAGTAATTAAACGAATTTATACTAGAAAATGTCTGTTTATACTATTGAAGAACGAGTGGAATTTGTAACGGCAATTATAAGAGGTTTGTCCAGAGGGAAGTAGTTGTATTTTTCTACAAGAAGTCAGGGAATTTTTATTTTAGGCAACTTTTCTGTAGCGTATCCCGATCATCCGGTTTCGAGCAAAAGCACTTTTTAATGCAATAAAACATGTTTAAATGATTCTAATTAAGCGCATCATGTAGAAAAATAATTGATTTATGTTACTAACTAAAGTTTGCTTCAAAATTATATGATAAAATATACATTAACACAAGGTATAATTTTTAGCATGTAAAATGCTATGGCCCACGATAAAAAAAAACATACTGTATATATATATATATATATATATATATATAAACTGGTAAGAAATTACACAATATCTCCTACATCCACGTCTTTAAATTCCATTTAAAGTCCAGATAAGGAGCCTTTTTATGTTATATGCCGGCAGCGTCCGGGATTACATTCGTCTCAATTTTTAGACAGATAACGATATAATGATTCCCAACCATGTTAGAGCTAATTTAAAAGAAGTTTATAAAATGAAAAGATATTAAAAAAAACATTTTATCTTGTTCAAGCAAGGAACGGTGCTGTGTTCTACTATAAAATAAATGAAATCGCACATGAAATAACGGACTATCCTTTTATGAGACATGGGGTTATAAATGAGGTTAAACTTTTATAAGGGTTAGCGAAAGTTTCTGTATTCTTCAGATTTGCCTACATTTACTAAAGAGGTAATATTTCACCAATCCGTTTTTAGTATCATCACAGGTGGTAGCATAGAATATTTGCATAGTAATTTATAATTAAGGAACCAACAAAAGTTTATTATTATAAACATCAAATATTGTTTCCCCATTCAGTTTCCCTACAGACCGGTTTCGATATTTCAGGTCTCTTCAGCGCAATTCAATTAAAGGGAAAACGGAAATTACTATTGGAATACAAATATTTAGAACACCGTTAAACGCCAAAGTGGCGGAATCTATTGCCTAATTGTTGTACTAATCCGAATCCGAGTCGCATAACCATCGACAAATATATTATTACTATAATGGATTTTTTTTTTGTTTTGTTTTTTGGCGTCGGCTACTTGGCCACTACCGATCGTTTTAAAAATATATGTATTTTCCTTAAAAACTAAATATGAAATATGAATGAGACACAGGCCACAAGGTAGGAATATTTGCCGATGAGGGTCGTCATGGTCTTCGGACTATACAAAAAACAGGAGTAGACCCATGGAAAGGTTTACACTAGAGTTATGAGGTTGTTAATGATCTCTGAGTACTTATGTCTACTTGTGTATACCTATATACATAATTTTATATTTTGTATTTTATGTCTTGAAAGAATTGAATTATTAGCATGTGTACCTTAGTATCCTGAAGTGCTAAAAGATGTGTGATGTTTAGTGGTAGTTGTATTCCAATTTTCAATAAACTCTTTATGAGATTATTTCTTTGCACTATAATCGATTAAAATACTTTTTTGCTCATCAGATTACCTAATATCACATAAAAACATAAACATAAAAGCGCTTTATATCGTTTCATAATACATCCAGCCTTCTCATCTAACCGAGGAAAATAAAATCAAGGAATTAAAGATAAATCTAAATTGCTATCGAGAATAGTTTTCCAGTTAATTACATTTTAATTTTAAAAAAATAGTATCAAAACACAATTGAGTGCCAGAGAGAAAAGGGGCTATGCCACAAACACATAGTTTAGAGATAGATTAAGTTTTATTAGACTAAGTACAAAATACATAAAATTTGTTTAATTTTACTGGGCAATGGCTTATTTGCTTTCAAATATAAACAGGGTAATTTCACCGATAAATAGCAGCACCTACAGGAACTGCAGCTAAATAAAAAATTAAGGTTGAGTGGCATAGTCCCTTCTCTCTCTCTCTCAGGCACTCAATTGCTTACATATTTTTTAGATTACCGAATTCAGCATCACCATCAATTCCTGGGCATAAATAATCTCAAACCCACAATTTGATTTTATGAAATCAAATGCTTAATCTTCGATAATCATCAGGAATTTTTAAGGAGCCATATTCATCAGTAAATATCCCCAGTAAGCAAACTGACTTAATTTTTTCTACACTTTAAATATGACCAAACGCTTTAGTTATAATTTGTAAACTAGCGGCAAGTATGTTCCTCACTCCATCCAAAATATTTAGTGTTTATAAATATGTCAATAAGTAGGGCTGAAAGACAATTCCTCTTGAGAGCATGTATAAAAGTGTCTCAATAAAATAAATAAATGTATTGTCTACCTCTTTCTCTCTAGCTCTCATCACGTAGTAATTAACTAGATACTGCCGGTAACACACCAAAACTCGAGTCAAGTATCGTGAAAACTTAAAAAAAAAATTTTAATGGAAATGTCCATTTTGGAATCCTTAGATTTCGACGATTTCTGGATAGAAATATAGTGAGATATAAAGTTCTTATTGAGAAATCAAATGGGTCATGTTTTGCTGTTTTCTTAGTGATATCAGTAAAAAAAGTAAAGTCAAATCCAGCTATCAGACAACGATATATTTCCAAACCAAGTCAGAGTTCATTTAAAAGAAGTCTATAAAATGAAGAGATATTAAAAAAAAATCAGCATAGTTGAGTGTTAATAACTGTTATTATCAAAATATTAATGAAGATGGAGATTTTCACGAGCCGCTCACCTTACCGCTTGACATCCGCGCAGCTGCAAATACCGATATAGAAGATTTGTTGCCGCAAAAATCCAAGCCAGATACAACCACTACTTTAACCTTTTCACTGCGGGAATCGCATAATTATGCAAAAGATATCGCATGTATACGCAAGTCCGTTCTACAGCATACTAGAGAAGATTTTAAAAATCACATGCCGCAGCGAAAAGTATTACATGTCAATGATTAATTAATTTAAATTAATGCCATCTATCATGTATTTAACGAATTAAAATATATCATAGAAGTCTGGCTTTTACTTATTGAATCAGGAAAATCTTGCTTTCCTGTCGCAAAATGTTTCAATAATGGCAAAAATGCAAGACGATTTAAGAAAAAGTTTATTATCCGATTTAAGATTCTAAAATTACCCTCTATTACTACTCAAAATAGAGAAAGGGGATGATTGACGAAAGGTGTCTAAATATGTCCCCTAATCTACTTCTAAACTCGTAATTTCATCAAAATAATTTGTTTGTTTTCAAGACATGGCCTTGTAACACTTAAAAAAAATCGCCCTTTATGAATTATACAAAGTAGATTTTACACCCAAATTTTATCTCTCGCCATTCATGACTGGTTGGGTGTATCGACCTGGGAGAAATAATAGTTAATAATCGTTTTTTTTTATTTTTATTAGATCTTTCGAACGACATTTAACTTGACATACGTTTCCATTAGAAATTTTAAAGTTCACCCCCACCCCTAACCCTCCAGGGGTCGCACATTCAAAGTTTTTCGCTAAAAACGTTTGCTCTAAAAACAATGGTATACATATTACAGCCGATTTTTCGATCTAGCCAAAAAAATGACCCGGGGTCAGATTTTGTAGACACCCTGTATAAAGCTATGGTATTTTCTGTAAACCGTTTGTAACCGAAAATAGTTAAACATTTATTCATATATGCTAAATAAAACGACTGCATTGTTTCGAAATGAAATACCGCTTTTATTCTAATATCGCTGTTTTTATTATATTTCACAATGGAACATCGCCTGGTAACAGTTACAATAAACCAATATAATTTATCAAACCCCACTCGTTCGATTTTATTTTTATGTACATTAGACTTAATTGACATTCACTCATTTTAATTAATAATAAAATTTGTAACAAATATTTGCGCACAACGCAATAGCAATCATATGAATATTTGTACAATTATATAAAAATATTTGATGTAGATATATGCACATGAACATTTTGTTTTATTTTTCGGTTGCCACAATTATTAAGGGGAGTCTGTCGGATATTTACAACACATGAAAGTATGTGATTTGCAATAATAGGTTTATTTAAAAAAATAAAAATTGCAGAGTATGTGAATACAATAAACGTCAGAATACCTTATTAATCTCATAGCTATAAATCAATGAAGAAAATACCTGAGTTAAAATAAATTAAATCATTATGTATCAAGGGACTAAAATGAGACTTTTTGGTCTTGAAGAGCTATTTGATCGCTTGTAATGGTAATACATCTATATATCTTTAGGTTATCAGCATAGAGGAGAAAATCACATTTTTTTGAGTTTGGCCCAATGACATTTAGGTTTTTTTTTTGTTTTCGGCGTTATGCCTGGCCTTGGTGCTATGACCATTAGCCATCATCAATTACATATATTTTAAGTTTTAAATTAAACGAATAAATGAACAAATGAATAATGAAAGACTTATACAAACCAACCACGGACCCGATCGAATACTTCTCGAAACGGAAAAGTCTTTCGTCCGAGCTGGGAATCGAACCCACACGGCCGCGGTGCAACCGGCACAAGCGTTCACCTGTACCCACTACACCAACGGACACACATTTATATAAAGTATAAATAAAAATGAGCCTCAGTGTGAACCCTACGGTGCATCTGACGATATCTGCATACAGTATGAGAAATATTTCCCAATTCTATTACTCAAATCGCTACTAACAAAGGAACATAGGGAACCCGTAAATTAAAAAAAAAAATCTGAAACATTGTGTGGAAGTAAGTAGTTCATCCTTAGCACAAAGCCATTTTTTGCTGCAGAATTTTAGTCTCAGGCGGTGAAAACACTCGTCAAAGAAAAAGGACAGTTTTTTTTTTAATTTCTGTGGTTAATTTTGCTTTTCCGCAAAATCTGAATGCACTGTAGCAAAGAGAATAAAATACTCTACAACTTTTATATGAACCATTTTTTTTACTTCTTTACTAAAGTTTGTGCAAGTTGGGTTCCACGGTTTTCGACAAATGATGAGATACTGGCCCGAAAATATATTTGCCAAACAAAAATTGAGCAGAATATTGGGAGGTCCATCACTACAATTCGTCCTGTAAAAGTCAAAAAACGTCTGTCACCTGGAAAATTTCTTGCAACTGCCTTTTATGATTGGAGGAGTATTGCTCATTGATTGTCTCTATCAATGTCGAAAAATAAAGACTGCCTATTACTGTCAGCTCTTGGATAGGCAAAAGCCGCATATAGAAACAAAAGACTTAACCAGCAAATCCTAGATGTGATTTTGTTGCACAACGCTCGGACTATACAGCCGAACTGACTGCAAAAAATCCATTGGGAAACACCAAAATATCCTCTCTACAGCTCATATTTATTCCCATGCGGCTGTTTGAGCCGCGAAAGGAAGCACTTGGCGAATCGTTTTTGAAAATAATGCTGCAGTGAGTAAACCATCTGGTTGTAAATGCAGGGCTTTGCGTCTTCAACTCTCCATCCCGATGACCAAAATTATACATATAAATTTGAGTAGTATTCGGATCGATGACGTAAAAAGGATGACGAATTTATCTTTTTTATGCCCTATATGTTGAGAAATAAGTCTTCGTTTTGATTATAGGACTACTGCATATTTTCCGATCCTAGAGTCGATAATTATCTACAACTTTAAGTTAAAGTTATTTTACCGCTTCAGCGAGACACCGGGTATAGCACACATTGCATACAGCGCAAAAATATAACCTATTTGTTACGTCCAGACTGCATTTATTTTAATATTTTAAAATCCTAGTACTTATATGTTATTCATTACTTTATATATTCTGGCGCTTCGGGGAAGAAGATTTCAATTTAAAGATAAGCAAGAGAATAAATAAAATTATTTGTGTCCCTAGATAAAGTAGACGGACGGGAGATATTTATCTGTAGTGTGTGATTTACATTTATATGCTAAATGCTTCCCTCGGCGCGACTGTAACCAAGAGGAAAGGAGGATCCGCTGTGCATTCATCATAAACAACCCACAGATTATTACGGGGTGTGTATTAATATAACCGGCTTAATAAATTGGGGGATTTAGAATGCGAGCGATGAATAGTTTTCATGGAATAGGGTGTGATTCGTCTTCTCGCAAAAATCTCCCGGGCTCAGAGGGATGCGGGGCCATTCTGGTGAAGGCGCCGGGCCGCACTTACTGTAATCCTTTATTCATCTAATATCAACACTCGCTTGTTAATTAAAATTTCTAAATATAAACTTTATCATAATCTAATTTAATGGTTTGATACACAGCAGTGGTTAATAGTTATACTCAAATTTATTAACGTGGTTTTAGTCGCAATTGTCCCGTGATACAACCCACCATGAGATTTATTTAAAAAAATCACATATGCTTGTAATTTAAACTAGTAAAAGTGAGCTTCAAAAAGTCTAGTTTAAAGTTTAAAATCTTGTACTAGTAGTACGTAGCCACATTTACTCTAATATTATATACATGTGTGTTTTCTATATTCATATGAATTAAACATAATTTCACGTACAGTGAATTACATAAATGTCCTACAATCATTCAAAGCAGCACTGTGAGAGCAATTTTAACAGATTTGTGTGCCGGGTTGTTTAAATAAAGCACTTTGAAACCAACCAAGTGCTTCATTTTAGCAACCCTAAATATTAAAAATATTTAGCCACGTGATAAACGAGAAAGAAATAGATTCAACAAAGATTAGTGTCGTTAAAATAGAAGCAATTTCCTTACATGGTTTCACATGTCTCAGTTCTTTTCCTATCTTTCAAATTGTTATTTTTTTTTTGGTGCCGTTGGCCTTATAAAAGGAATTAAAAAGTATAATTAGAGACAGCATGTGAGTTAGCATGTACGAAAACCTAATCTAACTTTGTAAAACTGCGATTTAAGCATAACAAGTTATTCTGAAAAATTTCGCAACACGCACTTTGAAAAATTTTGTGCTTTTCCACTTAAACGTAATTTTATATATTGTTTCAAGCTTCCAGCAAAAGTTACGTTCGCCATTGTCTCAATAATTATTTATATTCTCACTGAATTGTTAATTAGGCACAATTTAATAAACAAACACACATAAGCACATAATGCCGCTTGTACATACATTGATTAGTCCAAGAAAACAAGGATTATTAATTAATTTCCGGCAAATGTAAATTCGCGGTGTATATTATAAATTACGCCAGAATATTTCAATAATGAATGTTCACCGGTAGTAAATATTTGTTTTGGCTTTTAATAGAGAAATTATACATACGCTCACTTTATTGTATTAGAGGGTAATACGTATAATTGCTTCAACGGAAGGTAATTAAATAAAAACAATTCGGGGCTATATTTGCTGTGCGAAATAATCTTTTTCACGAATTTGGAAGGGTCCTGGATTTACCGAAAATAAACATTTTGTACTAATATTTTTTATGTACTTTGCGAATTGTTTGGAAAATATTCCATCCGAAACATTGCGTGTTACATATTTTATATAAAATTTTCTATATTTTATTCACTATGTGTAAATTAATAATGTTTAATATTTATATTTAATATGCATCTGTTATTTTCATCAATGCCATTATTATAAAATTGAATGGGTTTCTTTAGAAGTATTTTATTAGCCATCATCAAAACTGTTTGTCGGTTAACCAAAAATGCTTTTAATGATTTGTACATAAAATCACCTATTTATATAATCAGCGGTATAATTTTGAAAGAGGTAACGAATCAGATTTATTTTTATATTTGGGGATGATGTCCTCGTTCATTTGGTTTGTTTCATTTCTGTCAAATTCTCGGTCCAATTTATATACTTCGTCAGGACACACAATCCAATTCAGTATGTTTTATGTAAAACGGTTCTAATAGAAGTTAAAAAAAGAGTAAAACTAATACAAAAGTATTAAATTTCACAACTAATGTTTTAAAAAAAAAAGTGAAACCAAATGCCCGAGGTCTAATTCCAGTTGGAAATTCAGTGGCATAGCGGAACACTTTCATAATCTTAATCATATATTTGTAGTGCCTCTATAAAAAAAATACATAGTCATGTAGATATACAGTACCGGGTGGCTCAAATTCGATGTTTTTATAGGCTACCTCTTTTTCTAAAATAACACAAATAGTAATAACAGATCCTGGCTGACTTAATTAATATGAGAGATGGGCGTTTTTAAATTGTTGTTTTTTTTTTTAAGGAAGGATGTTTGATGGAATTGCGGGTTAAGGAGTGTGAATGAGTATGAGGGAATTGGCGTAAGCGATTTGCTGTTCGGCCACTAACGTTTATTTTAATATTTTGAGAATTCATTTTCATAATGAATGGGACAAACACTAAACAACCATGGACCCGAACGATAACTTTTCGTTAATAAAAGCTACCGCCCAATCGTGAGATTCGAACCCACGATGCCTCGCACCGAAAGGTGGAGTGTAACCGCTCCGCTACGGAACGCCCCCAAAAAATTGCTGGTTATTTTAAATTTTTTTCTCAATAACTGTAAGATAGGCAAAAAAACAGTTAAATAGGTTTTTGTGTGATCACCTTCGTATAATTCAGTGGCGTGCTTATTTATTTTTATTTCGACTTTTAATTTAAGAGTTAAAATACGAAGTTGCATTTTTTTACCCTAAATATTTTTATGTCATTAAATTACACTTTAAATCAACTTTACATTGAACATCTATGAGAAAAAACAATTATATTAGAAATTATGTGTCATAAATCTTAAATTAAAAGTCGAAATCAAAAATAAGCACGCCACTAAATTCGCCAAATAACTATTTCAATTTTTTTTTTGTTTATCTTACCGAGAAAATATGTATTTTAAAATAGCTAAAAATTGAACAACGCCCAATATTTCCCAAACTATGCGAGTAAGCCCTGATCTGTTAATGCTATTGTTATTATTTCAAAAAAATAGGTCATAACCAGTATATCAGATTTATTGTAACTCTTAAGGTTACGAATAAAACACCGAATTTGGGCCACCCGGTCCACAATATTAATGTAAACATTCAAACGAACAATTAATAAAGATTAAAAAAAAATTAATTAGAATAGTCGACTTATACAACAACATTGATTAAATGGTACGAATTTGATACAAAGACAATTTTTATGCGGTTTTTGTATGTATGTATTTTTATTTGATGTTGCCTTTATTTCTTTATTCATTTTCAAAAGTTCATTAACTATTTTCTTTCCCATTTAGTCTGCACTTTTTTCGTAGAAAATAGCGCGATGTTTGGCGACACTAAACGACCCAGCATTTCGTGTTTACACATTACTTAGGGTACAGTAAATCAAATATTTAATTGCGATTAGCTATTTGTTTGAAATTAAATTTAGCGTTGCCATGCCAACTAATCTCAATCAACATGAAATCAAATAGTCAATTTCGATTAAGTTATTAGCAATGTTAAGCCATATTTGATTGCGATTAAACAAAAAAGACGGTTTACAGAAGCTCAATTAACATTTGATTGCAATTAAATTTTTGTTTAATTTGATATTAACTTAATTGAAGACGATACTTTAATGAAGTCACTAATTAAAGTCAAAGTGTAAGAAAATTATTATCTATTACAAGAATTCGGCAAATTATCAATAAATATGTTTTTATTTGAATTATTCAAAATGTATCACGAAGTGAAAGCCTCCACAATTACTTATTCAATAAATATGTCACGATAATTTTGATTGATTCTGAAACCATGTATAATTACCAGTCATTACGTATAATTACTATTAATATTGGAATATTTAATAAAGATATAGCAATTTATTAAATATGCGGATCATTTTAAATATTCTTCTGAGCTCGCTGGTATATCTGATAAATATGAAAGATATAAAACACGCAACTTGCGTCAAGTTTTACGATTTATTCAATTAATGAAAAATAGAGAATATCATCAAGGAATTAAATGCAGTCCCTATGAAGCTATGTTTATTTCTCTCATTAAAATTAAAAACCTTATGGCTTGAGAAAGAAGTTGTGAATTTAAATAGTTAGAAAGAACTAGAAAAGCGATTTAAACATGATCAAATGTCAATGATTTAGTCGATATCATAGGAGACAGTGATGTTGGTAATATTGAAATTAAAAATGACAATATAATGGAAAATTCTGAAGAGAATTTGGAAAATTGTGTAGCAAGTAGGAAGGCACAATTACAAAGAAAAACGAAATAATCTTAAAATACAAACTAAAAAAAAAGGTGATGTGCTCATGTTACTTTCTCCGATTCGATGATATAAAAGAAATTTTAATGATATGTTGCATATTTATGTATTTAGAAAAACTTATGGGATCAAAAACAAGTTATTCTTTATTAGTGGTCCATTGCTGCACTGCATTGCATTTTCTACAATTTTTGGTTAAATAAGATTGATGTAACTAGCATCAGTTCATAATTCAAGACCTCGGTGGAGGAAAGGGTTACCTCTATTTTTTCAAAAATGATATCATGGCGTCATTGCAGTCACCGATAGGGCCTCTATCTTTATAATTATCCACATTTATACTTTCATGATATATTTTCAATTCAAATGGTATTTTAATTGTACATCGAGCGTTTTAAATTATGAAAGATAAAATCGTTTTTATGGTCAGTTTACTCAAAAACTGAAGAGATTTAGAAAAAATGTATTCTTTATAAGTAGCGCATTTCGTTATTATCTACAATTATTATTCATCTAAATATGATGTAACTATTATTGTTTCATAATTATATACCAAAAATGACAAAAAAAAATCAATAACTGATGATTCCGTTAAAAAGAAATTGAAAAGATTTTCACGATCACAATACTTTATCGTGCTTCGTAATGGAGAAAGTAAAAATGGAAAACAATTCTATCAAAAAATTGGCGATACAGTACATGTAAGAGTGGCTGAAGTAGATGATCCAAGAAATTGCTTGGCAGTTATAATGAAAATTTACAAAAATTGACTATATAAATTAGGTACAAAAATGGGAAATTGGCGAATTTGTACACCAGAAATCAGTTTTACATATGTCATGAAAAATTTATAGATGTCGCGGAAGTTCCATCCTCGGAACTATCTTTGCGGGAATGTGTTAGAAGTCTTCCTTATTTGCTGGCAAGGTTTCAAAAAGTGTAACTGTAAACGTAAATGTAACATTAACAAATGTAGTTGTAGTTACAAAAACAAACTATGAAATTCAAAATGGCATTACAGTTGTAACAACAAATAATTTCTTAAGAGTACTCTTTATTTATATACATTAACAAATAAACTTTGATTTGATTTATATTCTTTTATCCTAAAATTTTAACTAATCAAATATGCCAATAAGTATTCGACATTATTCATAACTGATAAGTATTACAAGAAATTTTATTTCTGTTTCCATGGTAATAATTTTTAAGACTAACTCCCTTTAAGTATATTCAGTTGGTAAGTTTCGGCGGGCGTTATTTATGGTTTAAAAACGTAAACATCAAACGATATTTTGCAGGATGAATTTTACGTTCTTAATATTCATTTGAATGATTTTGCTCATTTTTAATACATTGTGTTGGTTAGGATTTTATGTATATTTACCTCTCAATATATTTACTGCTCCAACGTATTTGTTAATAAATATATTAATATTTATAAAAATTAAATATTGATTAAATTCGTAAAATTTGTATTTAAATGTTTATTCAGACAAATCTTTACATTATATACCTACAATTTGAAGTTATACAGGTTAGGTTATCCGAGATATCGACCTGAGGTCTTTCTGCCCATTTAAGTATATTAAATCGCGCTTTGATATTAAACATATTGTTGACAATTCGATCGATGCAGTTATAAATCGTATATCTTATCATTTTAACCATGTTTGTGTTTTCTATATCCACAATGTCCCAAGGATGTGATACTACGACAGCCATCAATATTTCTCTAGAATCAGTTTTAATGCAATGTATCTTTTGATAAGCATAAATTATAATGATAATGCATACACTACATTGTATAGAATTTACGATATGATAATATCTCCAACAGAAAAGATAGATAACTAGCGCGCTTGCGTCTACTTTATACACAAGAAATAATTTTACTTCCCGTCTTATCTGAGAAGTGTACGTTTCCTGCTTGGGACTCTCGATTATATAGAACTAGATAGATAAAACACTCCTACTTACACTCAATTCATTAAAAATAAAGCTGGTCGTTATGGTTAATTTTGAGTTTATTGTGTCGGTATCTGATGTAAGGTTAATGCAAATGCTGGTTCATCAAAAATAACCATCTCCTAACTGACAAAAGCGTAGATGGCCAACTATTAGATATAGCTAAACTTATTACTTATATTTTTTAATACTTGTATAAGTAGTCCTCGCAAATTTATTATAGACTATAATTCAATAGTATCATGTCATCCATATTTTATATCTCCTATAAAGTTTAGGGTATGGCACTTACGGTACTTTGCCCGTTATGGGACGATATATAGGGTATAACAAAGTTCAAATGTGTATTATTTTGCAATCAAAAAAAATATATGTGTCTTACGATCCACAAACTGTGCCAATTAATCAGAAATAGTGTGGAACTAGAAAATACACGGGTATTCTAATTGGTGCTGGCAATATTTGAATTAAGGCATTTCAAGTTGGCTTAGAATGTAGTTTCCCAGCAGGAATCTATGATGTCTATGGTCGGGTCGTAGAATTAATTTCAAATATCATTCACTGTTTCACGTCGTGCCATTGACTGTGTGCACGGATATTTCAATAGACGATATTCGTATGAATATAACCAATGTTGAATGAAATGTAATTTTGGTTCACAAAGTACGTTTCTAAATGGAAATTGGAAAATGGCTTATTATAAATGTGATTATTTGTATTTTATCCATCCATACATTCTTTTACATATTAGATAATAATTTAAAAAAAACACTTTAAATAATGTTAAACCGTTATATTAATAATTTGTAAATATAGTTGTGTGGGCACCGTCACAAATTTTAAATATAGTGGTAAAATAAAGTTACGAGTGTTTTTATTACAAATTACAATCAAAACGCACCACGAAGTAAACGTCTCTAGCATTAAATATTTATGAAGAATATTTTTAAAGTTCGCTTAGTTTAGTTTTTAAATCTTAATTATTTTAGATTCATTCGATTTTCTGGTGGAAGTTTAATTATAAATGAACAAAAAGCAAAACAAACCTTCTATTAGTGTCATTGAAATTTTAAAAATCTTTCAAATAATATTTTAAACATCTTTCATACAGACACATTTTGATACAAAACAATTTACAATAAGGTGTTAGTATGTACCTGTCTGGGCTGTCGACCTTAGGTCTTCCTGCCCTCTTTTAAACTATTATTACGTTTTGAATAATAATTTAACTTGGGAATATTATTGTTGCAGATGCATTAAATAAATGCATGAAAGCGAAATATAGCCTGAATATTTAAATATTCAACCTGTTCGAGATTCTGCAAAATTACGTCTTACTGAAACTACAAATAAATAACTTCTCCAAACAACTAATTCGCTGACTAGTGCCACGCCGGACATTTGTCTAATTACATTTTAGGTCTCAATAACAGTATAACAATAACCTAATAAGAAACTAGGGAATTAAAGTAAACAATGTCACGTGTTAACTACGTATATAATCAACACTAAGTTAATAGTAAGAACACTGGATTTTTAATAATAAACTTCATTATATTATATTTCAAGAAAACTTTTTGAGAAAGTATGTATTTATATTTTTACGAGAAATTAAAAATATCCACGGCTGAATTGATATAAACTTTACTTCAAAAACACATTTTAAATTAAAAGAAATGTTTAGATTAAACGAAGAAAGACAATGTTCCCGAAATGGTCTTAGCGCACAATTTATTTAATTTTATTTTTTTATATAATCAACACTAAGTTAACAGTAAGAAGACTGGATTTTTAATAATAAACTTCATTACATTATATTTCAATAAAACTTTTTGAGAAAGTATGTAATTTATATTTTTACGAGAAATTAAAAAAAATCCACGGCTGAATTGATATAAACTTTACTTTAAAAAACATTTTAAATTAAAAGAAGTGTTTAGATTAAACGAAGAAAGACAATGTTCGCGAAATGGTCTTAGCGCACAATTTGTTTAATTTTATTTTTCCTTTTTAATTAACTAAAATTTAATTCTACTACAGTAGAAGAAATCCACTGACTTAAACTTAATTACATAAATATTTACCGAGTTAATTGGATGGAAAGGTACATTAGTAAAATATTCGGATTATGCAGAATACGGAAACTTTTCAATTTAGGCCAGATAATGCAGATTTTGTAAACCCACAATGGAAACTCCTACTCATTTGCAGATTAATTAAACATATCGAAAGATTACAATTAAAGGTCAATCAAGCAGATGTTTTAAATATAATTTAACTTCTTTAAAAATAAACATTACTTGCATATTAATTAAATGCAAGTATGTAAGAAACAAATTTTAGGTAGAAAGACCTCAGGTCGATAGCCATTTGGCAGATTATCAAACTAATCATCACTTTATCATATGCCTGTTAATTATATATAGTATTGTTTCTGTCAATAAAGATGTATTATATATAAGAAACAAAGGCAGATGTTATATTTTTCAACATGTAGGTTATTTTATGTTTACATTTAATTTAAATATATTACATTCGTACATTTTGTTATTTTAAGGTTTCGAAGGAATAAGTTATTTAATATTATTCGCAACGTACAAATTCCTTGCGTTTATTTCAATGGAAAGGGCCTGGAATATATTTGCTTTAAGGCGTTATAATACTTAGTCTTTGTATCGTGTGAGCCACAAAATTTTGTTTCAGAGTTGGCTGTGAGATGAATGAGGTATGTCGTATATTATTACATTATGAGACTATTGAATTAGATTTAAAAAAATGAATTAATCTCAGACATTACTGCTGTTTCTCTCTCTCAGTCATGGCCAACTCTGAAACAAAATTCTGTGACTCACACCTTCGAAAGTTTTTATAGCATACACTTTTTGGTAACTAAATTCAACTAATTAACTCTACTAGATTGTAATATTAAATTACAAGATGTAATATTGTCTAAACTATATTAAATACCAGCAACAGATTCTGTGATTACAAAATGATCATTACTGACGAGCAATTATTTTGTGTACGCGTTTAATAACACGGTGAGAGGTGCATGGAGAGAAACTTTTATAAATCAAGAACGTATACTTCAATTCATATTTTGCCATTTTTTAATCCCTACACGATAATAACATCGAATTATTTTAAAAGATTGGCTTGGCGTAAGCGTTTTTAGTAATAGTGTACTAAATCATGTGATATTAAGTTAAGTACAACTTAGTTGTAGCAATTGTATTCGGTAACTGGTGATCACGAGATCCTTGAGCATAAAATAACACGTGCATTAGAGTAACTAAGCTTTTTACTTCAGAAGATTACACCGTCACTCATATAGGGAGATATTTTATAGGAAAAAACTCAAACACTATTTTCAAGTTTGAAAAATGTAAATAAGGTCAAAAAATCCATAAGTAACGATTAGCCACAGACATCAAAACATAATCGCAGCACTTTTTTTTTAAATAAATTATTTTCATTTTGGTGTTGTGTTTTGTGTGGTGATTTTTGATGATTTACCTGCGGTAACATCCATAACGGCAGTGACCATAGTGATCGTGTAGGCGAGGGTGACGAGCGCGAAACGCGCGTTTTTAGCGTCCATGTGTGACCGAGCGGTGCGCGTCCAGCATGCCGACTGAAGAGCGGAGCGTCGCGACGCTCGCACGCACGTACAATGTGAGGACCCGCGTGAAGCGCCTGCGTCGCTTCTTAACTGACCTGCACAATGCAAACCGTGCGAACGAGCGTCGAGATGCCGCTCTGTGATAAATATGATACGCACTGCACTGCCAATAAACAAGTATTATTATGATGCACACGAATTGATAAATTGTCCTATTTGCGGAGGGGGTGCGAAAGGGGATGACGTTTATAAATTACTGCGATCGGATCTGAATCATTTATGTGAACTTTAACTCGTAACATTTTGTTCAGAATATTGTGTGAATATGCATTGAAACACGCACCCTTCAATCTAACGTATTGACATTTATCAAACCCTTCATATCGTTTCCTGCGTAACAGAATTCCGCTTCCTTTGTATAAGTTATGATGACTCATTTGAATTCATTGGGGCTTTAATAATGTAATAATATTCAAACTCGGATGCGATCACGATCTACAAAAATGTACAGATGCCGGGTAAAGTAAATTTAATTACTGGTACAAAGAATTTATTTAAACTTGTGCAACCCGAGTGATGCATTCCATAATTTACAGATTTGTGAAATAAGAATCCACCAGAGGAAGGCAATTATTCTCCACAAGCTTTTATTTTATTCAGTTGTCTGATTATCGAAACAGTTACACGTTCAAGATTATAAGCCTCAGACAAATGAGCCTATTTACCTTTCTTTCCAATAGTAACGTTTTTAATAGTATCGAATTTTAAATAAACATTTACTGAAATAATAAGGCTTGATGAAATTCTGATGAAATTATTTTGACACTTTAAAAGTTGTTATTATTACTATTAACAAACTTAGCAAACGAGGTGTTTTTAGAAAGGCAATAAAAAGGACTTTATATTTCTATTAAAATATACTGGGTGTTTTATGAAAAAAGTGTCTTTACATTTACTTCATAAAAATAGCATTTAATTTAACTTCTAAAATTGTAACATTTCTGTTGTTAAAAGTCGCTTTGATAATTTAAAAATAAACATAGGTTTGTGTTGGCTCTCCGTTGTGAGGCACCCTGCATACATATAAAAATTTTCTGATTATAGAGTCGATAATTATCAACTTTTACATAAATCTTAAATATTACAATTTTAAAAATTCGTAACACGACTGAAAATGGTTTCACATTAAAAAAACAAAATGATTTTGAAAGATCGACGTCTTATGAAGTGAACTGAATTTTGTAGGATTTTAGCTGTGTTTCATATTAATTTTTCATTTTTGCACTCTGGTGTAAAATACATTTTCAGAAATTCATCACTCGACTGAAAATTGCTGCACATTCAAGAACCAAAATGATTTTGAAACATCTATCTTGTGAAATGATTTGAAATGTTGTAGAATTTTTTCCTGTGTTTCGAATTAATTTTTAATTTTTTGCGCTCCAGAGTGCGACATTTTAACAAATTCGTAACTCGACTGAAATTTGCTTCACATTCAAAAACCAAAATTATTTGAAAAGATCGACGTCTTATGAAGTGAACTGAATTTTTGTAGAATTTTATTCTTGCGTTTCATATTAAGTTTCCATTTTTTGCACTCGAGTGTTCGACTTTCAAATAAATAGATTTTCAAAAAGTTATAACTCAACTAAAAATAGCTGCACATTCAAAAGCCAAAATTATTTTAAAAGATAGACGTCTTGTGAAGTGAACTGAATTTTTGTAGGTTTTTATGTCTGCTTTTCGTATAGATTTTTAATTTCTTGCACTCGAGTTACGCCCATTGAAAAAATACATTTTCAAAAATTAATAACTCAATTGAAAATTGTTGCACACTCAAATACTAAAATTATTTTGAAACATCAGCGTCTTGTAAAGTGATTTGAATTTTTGTAGAATTTTTTTCCTGCGTTTCGTATTAATTTTGATTTTTTTTGCACTCTTGTGTTTGTTATTGAAAAAATACATTTTCAAAAATTTATAACTCAACTGAAAACTATTGCATATTCGTAAACCAAAATTATTTTTAAATATCGACGCCTTTTGAAGTGAACTGAATTTTTGTAGAATTTAATTTTTGCGTTCCATTTTGTTTTTTAACTATTTGCGCTCGAGTGCAATAAAAAATAAAGAAAAGACTAAATATCGTTTCATATCCAAAAACCAAAATAATTTTGAAAGATCGAGGTCTTGTGAAGTGAACTGAATTTTTGTAGGATTTTAGCTCTGCGTTTCATATTAATTTTTTTGCACTCGAGTGTTCGACATTGAAAAAAATACATTTTCAAAAATTCATAACTCGACTGATAATTGCTGCATTGTCAAAACCCAAAATTATTTTGAAAGATTGGCGTCTTGTAAAGTGATTTGAATTTTTGTAGAATTTTTTCCCCCGTTGCATATTAATTTTCAATTTTTTTCCCTCGAGTGTTTGTCATTAAAAAAAAATCATGTTCAAAAATTCATAACTTGACTGAAAATTGTTGCACATTCAAAGACCAAAATTATTTTCAAAGATCGACGTCTTTTGAAGTAAACTGAATTTTTGTAGAATTTTATTCTTGCGTTTCATATTAAGTTTTCATTTTTTGCACTCGAGTGTTCGACTTTCAAATAAATAGATTTTCAAAAAGTTATAGCTCAACTAAAAACAGCTGCACATTCAAAAGCCAAAATTATTTTAAAAGATAGACGTCTTGTGAAGTTAACTGAATTTTTGTCGGTTTTTACGTCTGCTTTTCGTATAGATTTTTAATTTCTTGCACTCGAGTTATCGCCATTGAAAAAATACATTTTCAAAAATTAATAACTTAATTGAAAATTGTTGCACACTCAAATACTAAAATTATTTTGAAACATCAGCGTCTTGTAAAGTGATTTGAATTTTTGTAGAATTTTTTTCCTCCGTTTCGTATTAATTTTGATTTTTTTGCACTTTTGTGTTTGTTATTGAAAAAATACATTTTCAAAAATTTATAACTCAACTGAAAACTATTGCATATTCGTAAACCAAAATTATTTTTAAATATCGACGCCTTTTGAAGTGAACTGAATTTTTGTAGAATTTTATTTTTGCGTTCCATTTTGTTTTTTAACTATTTGCGCTCGAGTGCCATAGAAAATAAAGAAAAGACTAAATATCGTTTCATATTCAAAAACCAAAATAATTTTGAAAGATGGTCTTGTGAAGTGAACTGAATTTTTGTAGGATTTTAGCTCTGCGTTGCACATTAATTTTTTGCACTCAAGTGTTTGACATTGAAAAAAGACATTTTAAAAAATTCATAACTCGACTGATAATTGCTGCATATTCAAAACCCAAAATTATTTTGAAAGATTGGCGTCTTGTAAAGTGATTTGCATTTTTGTAGAATTTTTTTCATTTCATATTACTTTTTAATTTTTTTCCCTCGAGTGTTTCTCATTAAATAAAAATGCATGTTCAAACATTCATAACTCGATTGAACACTGTTGCACATTCTAAGACCATAATTATTTTCAAAGATCAACGGCTTTTTTGTACTCGAGTGTTCGACATTGAAAATAAAGAAAATTTAAAAAATACGTAACAAGACTGAAAATGGTTTCATATTCAAAACTCAAAATGATTTTAAAGATCAACGTCTTGTGAAGTGAACTGAATTTTTGTAGGATTATATCCTTGCGTTTCATATTAATTTGTAATATTTTGCAGTCGAGTATACGTCATTAAAAAAAACATTTTCAAAAATTCATAACTCGACTAAAAATTGCTGCACATTTGGAAACCAAAATTATTTTGAAAGTTTGATGTCTTGTGTAGTGTACTGAATTTTTGTAGAATTTTATTCTTGCGTTTTATATTAATTTTAATTTTTTGCGCTCGAGAGTTTGACATTGAGAAAAAATAAATTATCAAAAATTCGTAACTCAACTGAAAATAGCTGCACATTCAAAAACCAAAATGGTTATGAAAGACCGACGTCATGTGAAGCGAGCTAAATTTTTGAAGAGTTTTTCCCCGCGATTCATATTAATTTTTAATTTTTTGCATTCGAGTGTTCGACATTGAACATAAAGAAAATTTTAAAAATTCGTAGCACGACAGAAACTGTTTTCCTATTCAAAAACCAAAATGATTTTAAAATATCGACGTATTGTAAAGTAAACTGAATTTTTGTAGCGCTTAAGCTTCTGCGTTTTATTTCAGTTTTGAATTTTTCCATTGAAAAGAAAATACATTTTCAAAAACTAACTCGACTGAAAATTGCTGCACATTCAAAAACCAAAATGATTTTGAAAGATCGACATCTTGTCAAGTGATTTGAATTTTTATAGAATGTTTTTCCCGTGTTTCATTTTCGTTTTTATTTTTTTTGCACTTGAGTGTTCGTCATTGAAAAAAATACATTTTCAAAAATTCATAAATCGACTGAAAACTGCAGCACATTTGAAAGCCTAAATTATTTTGAAAGATCGACGTCTTGTAAAGTGAACTGAATTTTTGTAGAATTTTATCTGTGCGTTTCATATTATTTTTTTTTTTACACTTGAGTGAAAATTTAAAAAAAAACATGTTCAAACATTTATAACTCAACTGAAAATGACTGCACATTCAAAAACCATAATGATTTTGGAAGATCGATGCCTTGTCAAGTGATTTGAATTTTTGTAAAATTTGTTTTCCCGTGTTCCATATTCATTTTTTTAATTTTTTGCACTTCGTCATTGAAAAAAATACATTTTCAAACATTCATAAATCGACTGAAAATTGCTGCACATTCGAAAGCCAAAATTGTTTTGAAAGATCGACGTCTTGTGAAGTGAATTGAATTTTTGTAGAATGTTCATATTAATTTTTAATATTTTACACTTGAGTGTTCAAAATTGAAAAAAAATACATTTTCAAAAATTTATAACTGAACTGAAAATGACTGCACCTTCAAAAACCATAATGATTTTGAAAGATCGACGTCTTCTAAAGTGATTTTAGCTTTTGTAGAATTTTTTCCCGTGTATCATATTCATTTTTAATTTTTTGCACTCGAGTGTTCGTCATTGAAAAAAATACATTTTCAAATATTCATAAATCGACTGAAAATTGCTGCACATTCGAAAGCCGAAATTATTTTGAAAGATCGACGTCTTGTGAAGTGAACTAAATTTTTGTAGGATTTTATCTCTGCGTTTCATATTAACTTTTAATTTTTTTACACTCGACTATTTAAAATAGAAAAAAATTCATTTTCAAAAATTCAAAATCGACTGGAAATTGTTGCATATTCAAAAATCAAAATTACACCGCGACTGAACGCAAACTGTAAGAGGGAAAGGAGAAGGGGTCTACCAGAATTCAGTTGCACCCGGTGTATATAATAAATATAAATTTATTTATTGTACACGTATGCAGTAATTATTTTAGTAGCGTAAAAATTATGATTAGTTTTATAAACCAAATTGGTAAATACAGAAAACAACGCACATTTATTCAATAATTTGAACTGAATATGTTGTAAACATAATTACAAAATTTTGCCCCCGCTGCATAACACTATTTATAAAATTCAGTAAAATGCGTTCGTAACGAATTTTAAACCGCCAGTTATTTTGTTTATATCTGGAATGAATAATATCGAAATGTTTTGATTTTAATGCAGATTTCATTTGTGCGCTTTAAAACATGTACAACACGCAATGTTTCGCGTAAATCATTTCGTTAACAATTAATTTTTTCAGAAATATATATATACAAACGTCGCGTGCTATATATTTTAATGTCTGTCATTCTGAACGTTATAACGAAATGTAGTAATATAAATTTACAGGGCATATTTTTGTGTTATTTTCAGTGTCCATTAAGAACTAAATTTTGATGTGTATATTTTAATAATAGATATATTTTATTTAACACTCTGGCTGCCAGAGTGTTTTTCATGCTGTTCTTCAGCAGGCTTTGTCAGTCGTATTGGTCTGACACCTATACTCACATTTGAGGCTTTGTCAGACAAATCCGACTGACAGTCATTTATATGTTTAAAGGCATGTCAGTCACATATGGCTAAAGTTGTATTTGAATTAAGTGCATGGAATAGTGTTCTGGCCTGGTAGAAATAAGGTAAATAAAACGGCTTGGGCTGGCGGAACAGTTTTGCCATTTTATTTCAATAATGATAAAAATAAAAATACTTTTATAAAAAAGTAAATAATTTGCAACTTAACAAATATTCATATAAACTATTATAAAAATAAACATTTTTATTTGGATCCTTCGCCGTGCACTCGTAGATAGCATTCATAACAAATAGTCGGCTTATTCTCACAACCGTCACAATATGTTTTAACTTTTCTTACTTTCCTTCGAGCTTCGACTCTTGTCATATTTTTCAGCAAATTGTCATAGCATTCTACACAATTTCTACGGTCTTTTGTACCGCCGCCGTCTCTTTTTTTTAGCAAGTGATTAATTTTTATTTTTTTGATGCGTTCTCTAACTTCTAGATCTAATAAATTTCTGCAAACTTCTTCTCTGAATGTGGTGATTGTCGACTTAGAATTAGTAATCGATTTGTAGATGATATGTGCATTGACAATTGCAACTCCTGTCAGTAATTCAAAGGCTACTTTTCGATACCATTTAATGCCTTTCCGAACGCTTGTGTTGTATGAAGACATTTGATCGGATTTGTCTATTCCTATTTTCCCATTATTATAATCTATAATTACATTCGGTTTTTGGGGCAGGGGCTGGTCAGCTACTTTTTTTTTAGAGTTTCTTGATGCCACACAACTCTGCTCCAAATTGTGTATGGTTGAGAGCATAATAACTTCTTTATTCTTTTTTGGTTTCCATTTAGAAACGACTATTCCTTCATCTGATTCCAATCCATATATTTCATTTAAATTTAACTTGCGGTTAATCACATCTTTAGGTAAATACTTTCTGTTTCGTCGTAATGTACCGACCAGATGTGTATGTCTTGTTAACAGGTTCTTTGCCAATGGGATGCTTGTATAAAAATTGTCAGTGTAGAGTATTCTACCTTCATCTAAAAGTCCCTCACATAAGTTCATAACTACTTTCTCTGGCAAACCTACTCCAGAACATTCATGTTTACCACAGTAAATTTGTATTTTCCATGTGAATCCCTCAAGTGAACAAATTTTAAATAATTTAACACCGTATTTATGACGTTTGCCTGGAATATACTGACGAAATGAAAGACGTCCCCGCCATGGAACCATACTTTCATCGATTACCATTTTTTTGCCAATGGTATATACTTCTTGAAAGTTTTTTTGTAAAATATCTAATAACGGTTGTATTTTTTTTAATCGATTCCCATCTGCCGGTATATCGTTGTCTGAGAAATGAATCATTCTTAACAAAATTTCAAATCGATTTCTGGACATGACTTTGCTTATAGAATTTGAATACAAGGAATCACTGCTCCAGTAGTCTCGGAGCTTTGGACGACAACTCAATCCCATCCAGAGCATTATGCCTAAGAATTTTTCTATTTCTTTTGGAGTTGTTGCCTGCCAATTATGCAGTCTCGATGACTTGCTTAGTATTCCACTGTTGACCATATCTGTAGCATATTTATTTGTCTCATTTACAATAAGATCTAAAACAGCATCATTGATGAAAAGTTTGAAAACATCCCCCGGTGCTATATATTCCGATAAATCCATTTGAATTCCAGCCTGTCCAATAAACGGAAAATCAGCTTGATTTCCCGTGTACACATTCCAACTTAAATTAGAATTATCTGATTTATCGATCTCTGATACATCAGCCTGCCTTTCTTCTTCTTCATCTTCATCCACGGAAATATCATGATCTAACTCAGAGGACGCATACTCAGAGTCACTAGGCATGTAATTTGAACCGGAGTCGGTAGAAAAAGGATCATGATCACTTTCATAATTTTCCCAATATGCTTCCAACTGGGAATCTGTCAATGCTTTGTTAGGGTCCCTAAGTACATATAAATACAACAATAAACAAACTACCAAAGAATAACCAATTGTACTTACATTTTTGTTGCACATGCACAACACTATACTATAACCTCAAAATGACTGACATGGCGCCCAAAGAAAAAAATGTTTAACAGAGCCGCGTCAGTCAAAAAAGACTGACGCACTATACACCGCATATGCGCATGCGCTTTATTTTGGTGAATCAATCCCTACCAATAAATTTGCGGTATGACCACTAGTTGTCTTTCTACATACGTGGCCTGATACGAGTTATATACATTTTTATGCCTGTCCTCAATTGTAAATCCGCTGTCAGTCGAATATGACTGACATGGCAGCCAGAGTGTTAAATTACGGTAATGAAGGTTTAATAAGAGTAATATTATTATTCAAGTATAAAGATGTAGGTCGAAAAAGCAAAAGCGGAAAATTAAAATAGAATCCCGATGTGGGCACGTAAACAAGAAGAAGAAAAAAACATAACACGTAAAAGCTGCTCTTTTATAGGCAAAACTCGCGCCCTTATGGACTTATTAGTTAGCGTAAAAATTCAACTTTAAATTCACTATAAAATGCGTGAAATGACTTGGGAGCAACGCCGTAATGCCGAATATATTTTTATGCCTAGAAGTTTACGAGGACGGTTTTACAGCATATTTTAAATGCATATTTTTTACTTAGGCAACTTTCAACTCTGTCGTTTGATTCAAAATAATGGCAATCTCTAAATATATTGGAGATTTGCTTGACTGTATATTTTTTTCATAAGGGTTTACTTTCACTATTTTAATATTCGATATGACGGCGCCCGTTTCAAATATTAATGTATATTAAAAATTTAATAAAAGGAAATGAGATATGTACATAAACTAGGTCATCAAGTAATATTACTTATATAATAAAAAATTTATATGTCGCCTTAAATTGTAGATTTCTTAATCTCAATTTCAATTAAACATTAGTACGAGGGTGGTTTGAAAAGTTCGTACAAAGTCCGAGAGATGGCACCACCGGCGCGTTCGAGGTCATGTTTAGTTAGTAGCATCTCTTGAATGAACCCACACCAATTTCTTTGTGTTTGACATTCGTGTGAATCAAGGATGTCGAGTGATTTTCAAGAAATGGACGAAAAAGAATTTCGTGTGGTGATTAAACATTACTTTATGAAAGGAACAGCGCCTCAAGAGACTAAAAAGGTGCTTGATAAACATTATGGTGACTCTGCACCTTCGATTAGAACAGTTTATAAGTGGTTTCAAAATTTTCGGACTGGCTAAAAAAGGCGAAGACCGTTCTTTCGGCCGGAAAGGTTATGGCGACTGTCTTTTGGGATTCGCAAGGGATAATCCTCATAGACTATCTGGAAAAGGGTAAAACTATTACAGCTAAATATTATTTATCGTTATTAGACCGTTTGAAAACCGAACTGCAAGAGAAACGCCATGAAACATCATGAGCACACACCTCAGCAGTTGTGGTCGTAAAATTAATGAAATAGGATTCCAACTCGTTTCATATCCCACCTATTCTCCAGACTTGGCTCCCTCGGACTACTATTTGTTCCCCAATTTGAAGAAATGGCTGGCAGGACAAAGATTTTATTCAAACGAGGAGGTGATTGCAGACACTAATGGATATTTTGGAGACATGGACAAATCCTATTATTCGGAAGGGATCAACAAACTAGAACATCGTTGGACGAAGTGTATAAGCCTAAAAGGAGACCATGTCGAAAAATAAAAAAGGTTTACCCCAAACACGTTAGTAGTTTTTATTTTTGCACGGACTTTTCAAACGCCCCTCGTAGTACCTAGTGATGGCATTTGGTCGGCATTTTGCATAACTAGAAATCGATCAGTAGATACCACTGGAAATCATTTTTTTAATGTAAATATCCATTTTGAGGTCCCTGGAGGCGATTTCATAAATTTATTTAAAAACAAATTACGTGTGTGAGCGTTTGTGTGTATGTAAGTATGTATGTATGTGTGTATAAATCTGCGTGTGTGTATCTATGTGTATGTGTGTGTGAGTAGATGTACCTACATCTTGAAAACTAATATAGGAATTACCATAACACTTTGAACATAAGCTTTATTTGTAATCGAGAACTAAAACAATAAACTACCACTACAAATAAAAAGCTGTAGTTAATACTGCATTTTTGTAAATATTTTAACAAAACAAAAACATTTCTTGTCCAAAAATGCTACTTCGATTTTTCAGAATTTACACTTAACTGAAGCCTGTATGTTATTCGCTTAAATTTGTCGATTCCTGCTCATTAAGTTTTTATTGTATTTATTTTACAAATTTTATATTTTAACTACTTTTAATGTGTCTACTATATTTATGGTTTTAATTTGTTAATTTGACGTTCACATACACCGCAATGTTGCATCTGTGTAAAATATTATGTTGTAATATGGTGGCGAAAGTGAAGGCTGAATAAATCAAATAAATTCTTGAAAGAAAGTCCAGAAAAAAGTCTCCAAAAATGTTCTATAAAAACTCATGAAAAAAGGCCCCAAAAAGTCCGGAAAAAAATCTTGAAAAAAGTCCCTAAAGAAATACCTTCAAAAATTAATGAAAAAAAGTCCTAAAATAGTTTTGAAAAAAAGCTTTGACAAAAGTCTTGAAAAATGTCTTTAAAAGTCTTAATAAAAAGTTCCGAAAGAAATAAAATAGTACTTGAAAGAGTCTTGAAAAAATGTCTTGAAAAAATTTACTGGAAGAACAGTCCTAAAAGAAAGTCCTGAAAACATCCTTAAAGAAAGTCCCGAAAAAAGTCCTGAAAAGTAAAGTTCCGAAAATAAGGCTTGTAAACAAAATTGCGTTCTTCCCCAGACACACAAACAACCAGGGGCCATGGCACTACCTGTAATTTTATGCTCGGCAAGAATTTTGTATTTCTAAAAACAACTCTAAACAATGCCTGTGAAACTTTAATGAGTAGAGAAAAATCGCAATACATTTGAGAGATTTGAGATTTGCAAATAATTCTTTTATCAAATTAAGTGCAGTTTGTGAATTTTTGAAAATGTTAGTTTTCGAATTGTGTAATACTCGAGCAAAAAATTTAAAAAAATATAAAACGCGTCGACTAAATTCTATAAAAATTACATTGGATTTGCAAATCAAACTAAATGGAGTATTTGAAAATCCACCGATTATTTCGCGAGTTGTGAATTTTTGAAAATTTTAGTTTTCCAATTGGGTAATATTCGAGCAAAAAATAAAAAAAATATAAAACATGTCGACTATATTCTACAAAGAAATAAATTAGATTAGCAAATCATTGTATTATCAAATTAAGTGCAGTTTTTGAAAATTCACCAATTATTTCGCGAGTTGTGAATTTTTGAAAATTTTAGTTTTCCAATTGTGTACTACTCGAATGAAAATTAAAAAAAATATTTATAAAACGTGTCGACGAAATTCTGCAAAAATTAAATTAGATTTGCAAATCATCGTTTCATCAAATTAAATAGAGTTTTTGAAAATCCGCCAATTATTTCGCGAGTTGAGAATTTTTGAAAATGTTAGTAATCGAATTGTGTAATACTCGAGCAAAAAAATTAAAAAAAATATAAAACGCGTCGACTAAATTCTATAAAAATTAAATTGGATTTGCAAATCTTAGTTTTATCAAACTAAATGGAGTATCTGAAAATCCATCGATTATTTCGCGAGTTGTGAATTTTTGAAAATGTTAGTTTTCCAATTGTGTAATACTTGAGCAAAAATTTAAAAAAAATATATAAAACGTGTCGACTAGGTTCTTCAAAAAATAAACTAGATTTGCAAATCATTGTATTATCAAATTAAGTGAGTTTTTGAAAATCCACCAATTATTTCGCGGGTTGTGAATTTTTGAAAATTTTAGTTTTCGAATTGTGTACTACTCGAGTGAAAATTTAAAAAAATATATATAAAACGTATCGACGAAATTGTGCAAAATTTAAATTAGATTTGCAAATCATCGTTTCATCAAATTGAATAGAGTTTTTGAAAATCCGGCAATTATTTCGCGAGTTGTGAATTTTTGAAAATTTTAATATTTGAATTGTGTAATACACGAGCAAAAAATTTAAAAAAAATATATAAAACATGTCGACTAAATTCTATAAAAATTAAATTGGATTTGCAAATCATAGTTTAATCAAACTAAATGGAGTATTTAAAAATCCACCAATTATTTCGCGAGTTGTGAATTTTTGAAAATTTTAGTTTTCGAATTGTGTACTACTCAAGTGAAAATTTAAAAAAAATATATAAAACGTGTCGACGAAATTGTGCAAAATTTAAATTAGATTTGCAAATCATCGTTTCATCAAATTAAATAGAGTTTTAAAAAATCCGGCAATTATTTCGCGAGTTGTGAATTTTTGAAAATTTTAATATTTGAATTGTGTAATACACGAGCAAAAAATTAAAAAATATATATAAAACGTATCGACTAAATTCTACAAAAATTAAATTGGATTTGCAAATTATAGCTTTATCAAATTAATTGCAGTTTTTGAAAATCCACCAATTATTTCGCGAGTTGTGAATTTTTGAAAATTTTAATATTCGTAATACTCGAGCAAAAAATTATAAAAAATATATAAAAAGTGTCGACTAAATTCTACAAAAATTTAACTAGATTTGCAAATCATTATTTTATCAAACTAAGTGGAGTATTTGAAAATCCACCGATTACTTTGCGAGTTGTGAAATTTTGAAAATTTAAGTTTTCGAATTGTGTACTACTCGCGTGAAAATTAAAAAAGAATATATAAAACGTGTCGACGAAATTCTACAAAAATTAAATTAGATTTACAAATCATCGTTTTATCAAATTAAATAGAGTTTTTGAAATTCCGCCAATTATTTCGCAAGTTGTGAATTTTTGAAAATTTTAGTTTTCGAATTGTGTAATACTCGAGCAAAAAAAAAATATAAAACGTGTCGACTAAATTCTACAAAAATTACATTAGATTTGCAAACCATCGTTTTATCAAATTGAGCCGGAACATTTCGTTGTATAGAGCCAAGGAGCCATAGCCCTACCTATAGTTTGAAGCTCAGCAAGAATTTTTAAAACACTTTCACCAGTTATTTTGGTCTAGGAAGATAAATCGTTCTTTCTTTCTTCAAAAATGGGGGTGAGAGGAATATTGTATAAGTGGCTCTACCATCAGCATGTTCCACGAGCCGCCACTGCAAACAAGTATTGTATAATGAAGAAAACGTGATCATTTATTTGATGGTACAATTCTACATACACATGACTATGAAGGGAGCTAAATTAAATAAAGACGAAAAGTAGCATGAATAAATGAATATTAAATCTGTTCGTAACTCAACAAAGTTAAGTCTTGCTAAGACTCGAAACAAATATTCCATTGGTACCACTACTTCCCTGGCCAATGCCACGTCGGAATTAGAAGGATACAAAAGAAATTTGCATGTTATTCATTGCTAATTTAATGTAATTGTTAAAGGTTAAGATAAATTTCAGTTTTCTTTCAGATATATTCATGTATGTGTGCATATGTGCTTGCGTATCTGTGCGCTATGTACCTGACACAATCTCAAAAAAATATAATTTCTATTCTCTAATATTTCTATTTTGTTATTTGTCAAATACAGAAATAGTATATTATTAAATGAGTAAGAAAGTTGGCCATTGCTACGAGGGTGAAGTTTGCAACACTCGCCTACGGCTCGTGTTGCAATTCACTCGAGTGATAATGGCCAACTTGTTCACGAGTTTAATACTAGACTTTTTCGCATCATATTAAATAATTACCCAAAGATTTTTCTGTTTGTATTAAATTATAACGAATCATTTTTCTATTTGGAAATTGCGGCAGTTTGCTGACAAAAAACGAATCGTAGCCATAGTAACAACTAAGCTGTTGGGCAATGGAACCGCTATCATTTGATTGGACGTCACCTGTTGGGTAATGAAACCGCTATCATTTGATTGGACGTCACCTGTTGGGCAATGAAATTGCTATCATTTGATTAGACGTCACCTATGGAGAAAATGATTAGGCCGAATAATGGACAACTTTCTCAATCAAAAACTATTTAACAACGTTTATATTATTTAATAAGATGCGAAATACTATATATTTCAAGTATAATGCGATTACGAATATTGCTCTAAAATGTACAGATTAGGTGTCATTACCCTACAACTAATGAATTATAAATCCTTATTTAAATGCAACATGTTGAATTATAAGGTTTATTGAATACAGTTTATATTGTTTCTAATTATCATCACTGTACTTTGTACACCAGCGTATCGATTTAATATGTTTCCAATAGTCCATTGCGCTTGTTGCAATCGTTTTTTAATTATATATAATTTAAACACGATACGTTTGAAAGATTATTTCGACGGACTAATTGGCGAACTAAATTAATTTTAATAGGAAATTCTATTATCACTGCGAAAGGGGTAATCACATGCTCATATGAACATTTGAATTGGCTGCCGTATCTATTACTAATGATTAATTGTTTTGTCAAATTTTCACTGTCCAATTTCCTGTCCGTGAAATGGTTTTCATGCGGACAAATTGACTCAATTAAAATAAATAAAAAAAAACACGAAAAACGTTAATATAAATTTACATTGTTTGACGATTTGTGTTTCGTTAAATAACTAGCAATTATTACTTTCTGTATAAAATAAGTAGAGAAGGAGGGGTAGTTTGATAGTTATAATCCGTAGATGTATCTCGAGATTAAAACCAGAAGTTATTACTTTTCTTGTCAAGTGCTGTAAGTATTGTTTCCGTAAAATATATCTGATTTAAAATTTAATGAAAAGTATCCATTTTAAAATATTCCGAATATTTCTGAAAAATGTATATGGCTGTGTGTTTCCGTATCGCAAAAATCTCAAAAAATTTATAATAAAATTTAAAGTTAAGATTTTCTATTTCGAAGAAGAAAAAGCTTGTCAAAAAATTTATAATAAAGTTTAAAGATAAGATTTTCTATTTCGAACAAGGAAAAGCTTGTGAAAAAATTTCAAAAAATGTATTATAAAGTTTAAAGTTAAGATTTTCTATTTCGAAGAAGGAAAAGCTTGTGAAAAAATTTCAAAAAATTTATAATAAAGTTTAAAGGTAATATTTTCTATTACGAACAAATAAAAAGCTTGTGAAAAAATTTCAACAGAAATATCCAAGTAAAACAAATAATTAACACTTTCGCGAGACGTGGCGGCATTTTGGAAACTTGCCGGTAGGTCATAATTTTTTGCACTGCATACAGTGGTACACTACGGTTGTAACGAAAAAGCGGTATGTACCACCACTTTTCCGCGAACTTGTTATCTACAATAATAAATAGTTAGAGCTGTCCCAAAATGTCGTGACACCTGGGAGTAAAGTTTACGCAGAGAGAGAACACGATAACAAATCTAGGCGTGGTCGCATCACCAAATTGAAGAGGAATCATCACTTCGCGACCGATTCACACAGCGCTCGATAAATAATTATAAGTTTCCGGCGTCCCCTCTCTTGAAATGCGCAATGTAACACCAGAAATTGTAGATAATACCAAAATGAACAACTTGTAGAATATAAGATGTTATTTTTCCAAATCCTACTAGTATTAAAAATGAGTTGATAGAAATGAAAAACAATATATTTTTTTATACCATCAAAACGTATGTTACAAAATTTCGTCCTAGGGGCATTTTTAAAGTGAACAACTATTTGCACACCTTTTCTATTAATAATTGCATTCCTCTGCCTCTCCCGTAAGCCGCCAAATTAAATCGTTATATCATCCTGAGATTATAATTTTGATTAAAACTGATTTATTTTTGTATTATTTGGGTTGAAAGGTAAAATCTTCTTCATTAATTTAAAAAGTCAATATTCACTTTCTAGTGGGTAGAGGTCCTGCCTCTAGACCCCGTTGGTGCGGGTTCGAGTCCCGTCCGTGCGGTCACTTTTTCAACACGAAAAATGGCCGTGCGGGTCCCTGAGTGTTTGTCCCCATTTCATTTAAATATGAATTATTAATATATATCGGTTGTGGCTGAATGCCCCAGCTGGCTAAGCCAATTCCCTATCATCCTCGATTCCCTAACCCGAACTCCTGTCAATCATCTTTCCTTAAAAAAAAAAAAAATATTCTTGGAATCTGTCAACCATTATTTAGGTAAGATTTCAAATTAAATTTTTTTTTTTTGTAAAATCTGTGTAAGAAAATTGTTGGGCTGACTGAAAAAATGTTTTTATTGATTTTTCTTTTATTCTGTGAATAATAAATAACTTTCCTTTATAGATTAATAATTTGCATTATTCGTGTATTGTAATAATTTATTACAAGATCCTGCGTGGAGTTCGGAAGGGAAGTAGTTTCAATACGTTATTTGTTTATATTCTTAGTAAGACTTCATTTTGCAGAGTTACGAATACTTTGAATATTCATACTACTTTTCTTTTTTAATTCGTTATCATAACTTCTTTTTATCTGTTATATTTCTCGGTATTTTGAGGGTTTTTTTTTGCAAGCATTTGAATTGTTTACTTTATATTTAAAAATTGAGAGGAGCAAATTAATTATAAATACAATATTGATGCTTTAATAAAGTAATAACATCTTCTTCTAAATATGAATTCCACGTCTGTTTTTATTGCAATATGAAAACATTTGAGAAAAAGCTTTCAGCATTCTCTCAATGTTTATTATATTTTCTAGGGGAAGATATATAAGTTTAAACAGTTTCAGGAAAAGTTATTGATGGCATTGTGCGTCCAGGCGGAATATTCGATGCACTTTTAAAGCGCGACGTTAATATCAAACATGTTTTTTTTCAGCGTGATAAACTGGAGCATAAACAATGGAGAAAAATTTTACGACCCTTGGCTTATATTATCCGAGATGAAATTTCTCTCTCATATATGAAGTATATCTCGGGGACAAATGCCGCACGTTTCTGCAAGAGTGAACATCAAAAAAGAGTAAAACTACATGTAAACGTTTCAGGAGATAAATACAATAATTTTGACAAAAAAATTAAATTCCACAAATTATACAATTTTATTAGAATACATTAAAACTACGTGCAAACGTTTCAAGAGATAAATAAAATTTTGACAAAAAAATAAAATTCCGCAGTTTTATTAAAATAGCCGAAACGACAGTTGCTTGATGGTAGTAAAGATATTTCATACAGATATACAAGTTTATAACAATACTTAATTTACCCACTCTGGCAAAGTATGTTGTAAAATCACAAAAAGGAAAAGTTCTCCACTTAAACATATTAAAGAACAATTTCAGCTTTATGGATGGCCGTGGATTTCTCTATATAAAACCGTTTACGGCTTTAAAGTAGCGCATTAGGCTAATGTTTTATTCATCTCTGCCCACCAGAAACTATCAGCACATTAAGGGCCCTTTGAATAAATAATAAGCAGCAGTTTCGGGTAATTTTTCTTTTAGAAAGAATTTCAGTTGGAGTCGGGATGATATTCTTATTGATGGGATCGGCGCCAAAAATAAATTAATATGTCAATGATGAGTAAATTCCATTTTTTTTTGCTTATCCACTAAATATAAACCATAAATAAATTAAAATCAAACTCGCACGTTCGGTTGATTGGCGTGTTGTCAGTTAATTTATGGACGTTGTTGATCGCCGGATTCACAACTGATAAATGCCGTTATTACCTATGTACCGTGTATGATGATAATTTATAGGTTTTAGTTTTAAATGGAATTGTTGATTTAAATATATTTTGGTTATTTTTAACTAAAATTTAATAGTTAACTATATTTATTCAAATGACAATTAACCTCACTTACTTCTTAACCAATGAAATCGCATAATGAAATCGCACAGTATATTTCCTATGCAAATTATAGTTTTCAGATTCTCTTTACGCATGTTACTGCGCAGCCATTTAACAATTACATGTGAATTATAAATAGTACCCTGTTTTGGTACTTATACGCAAGTGTTTCTATAAGCGATTAAAGATGAAAATTAATAGATAGAATCGGTACTTACTTTTATAACATTAGAAAATGCCCTTATAATTAATAATTAAACAACAAATACTATTTTAAGCAAAATTCGATGTTTATAATTCCATGAAATTAAGTTAGGCATACTCAATGCCAAAGTTGAACAGCTGATCGCACGACATGCACTTTTACAATTTGTCGGTTAAAAAAACTAGATTCTATTTTCTGCACAATTTTTTAACTCGACTTATCTATTAAAACAATTTGCTTGGCAAAACCAGTCAATGTAAATGGCTCACTCAAGACATTACTAATTTATTGCAGAATAAATTGAGCAGTATAAAACAATGCGCGGTAACATACGCGAGGATCAAAGATCAAAGTACCGCTTCAGAGTGCAACTACTGTGACATGAGCCAATAAAATTCTAATATTGCTGGGTGAATAATAATTATCGCGGCAATCGTGTTGGGTGCAAAGGTCATTCATTCACGGCTGCAGTGTCATCAATTTTTATTTTTCGTCTATATTAAATTGAAAAGTTTAATCACTATTTCTATTTTTATATCCGAGCCTGTCCATTTTTTGATTCAGCACTTATAATAATAATAATAATAATAATAATAGATATTTATTTCCCAGCAGACATATATCCAATTACAGGGAAATGTAACATTTCATAAGACATTATGATTTCACATAGTAAAAACTGGAAAATAAATCCCCTATTGTTTTCTATTAAATAGTTATTTATATATTTATACTTTTACGGTTTATTTTCAATTTAAATGATGTTTTAAGTGTACATCTAGCGTATACTCTGGCCGCGCTATGAAGGCGTCTGAGGTGATTAACGAAGGGTCGGAAGGGTCGCCCTCATCTGAAGTGATAGGATTTTGTTACTTCACACTCACAGATGTTTACAGTTTACTTGCTAGCTATTGGTGCCAATATCTGATTCTCTTCATACATCAGTGGTTTTTAAAAGGTTACAGATAGCACCTCAGATGCCTTCATAGCGCGGCCTGACTTTATTGAAGGATTGAATGAAAGTGACGTTTTAAATTATGAAAGATGAAAATGACAAATAATACTGCAAATTATAATAATAAGATATATCGAAAAAAACTTATTACTTATAAGTTGTTCATTTTGTTATTATCTACAATTATTATTTGATGTAACTATTATAGTTTTCTAATTATTAAACAAAAATTACCAAAAAATTAATAACATAAAAAAAATTAAACATTTTATGAAAAATATTTTCAAGCGAAAGATGTTTTTTTCTTTGTTGTCTTCAAAATTTGTTTAAATATTTTTGTGGTATTTTTCATATTTCAACAATTATTTAAAAAAAAATGTTACGGTACAACTACAAGCAGCGGAGCAAGTTCAAGCAAGACGACTACGACTCGCTCCGCTGCTTGAACCAACAGTCAAAAATGTTAAATAAACTACGATTATAATGAATTTATGTTTCGTTGTTAATAATAAATTGGACCCAACGCAACGCCCCCCAGCGGAGTCTCCCTGGCCGCCTTACCCAAACAACGGCCCTGCATATATTTGCAACATTCTAACACTGTCCATTATTTGTTTTTAATCTTTTCATTTCCTGCGTTTTTTAACTTACGCAATTAAATAAATCCTAATTAAATTATCAATCCTAGCGATCTTGACTTGAATATCTTATTCAATTGACTGATAATAACTGTCTCACTTTCTTACACAGTAATAAACTGCATTAAACGATAAATGATTTACAACCATTAACTGATCGTATACACGACGATAAGTGGCGTCTAAGTATAAATCTAGTTAAATGGCAACTGCTAATTCCACACCATAAACAGACCGCTCTCCCACATTGTCGTTAAATAACCATACAATAAAACCTCCTCAATTAATTAAGTATTCAGGAATACATTTTGATAGAAGGCTTAGTTTCAGCCAGCCTAGAACAAAGCAACCCCACAAAGGCAAACCATTTCAAAAGCTTAACCTTTAGATGACAAGGAATCAATACACAATCGGACGCAAACATATACAAATCGCTCTGTATGCCACTATTGGAGTCAACACACGTCCAGCTATTATCGATAAACTAAACATTTCAAACAGATCTTGCCCCAGATTTGTTTGTTTTTAAATAATTTTTGTTTTTTAATCCCTTAAATAACGATCTCTTCTTACAATTGCGGTTGCAAAAATTTATTCTTAAAATTTTTTAACAATCCATCTACCCTTGCTACAATTTAAAACTTAATTGTAACAGCAGGAACTGATATTTCCAAGTATAAATAAGCACCATCTGCAAAAAAAAAAAATAAAAGCGAAATAAGCAAAATAAAAGTGGATAGCATTTTTCACGAAATCTGAAGATTTCAAAATCAATTTGTTCTGCTTATAAGCAAAATGATTAGAATCCGGAATCTGGTGATCAGTAACTGATTGAGTACTGTAGCTTACTTTGTGCAAGATTTTGAAACAAAACAGTGCTAAGAATATAATTCCAGTAATTAACACCTGCACCAGTTTTGTACAAATTTAATGCGGGGTTAATTCAATCGGGCTCTAATTAAACTGTGATGTTGATTAAATTTGTACAACTGCATAGACATTTTCCGATCTTGCGGTCCTGCATCAAGCCTTTGTTTTGCGGCGGCCCCGGGGGTATAAAAGTAAAACGGGTTAATGTGTGTGTGCTCTCCCTAATTTACTGGCTCTCGAATTCCCTACGTATCGTGTTATGGACGACGAGAATAATGTTTAATGGTTTTTATTAAGAGGAATTATGCGGTGACGTGAAACTGTATTCGGGTTTGACGTAATTAATTGTGTTTTCGCCGCGAATTTACTTGTGGTGTAAGCTCAGTACGGATTACCTTTACCGCGCGAATTTAAGGCCGTAATGATTGATATTTTGTTTTCAATTTTATCACATGAACTATTGTAATATTAAATACAACTAATGTAAGTACCTGCGTAGGATATTAAATTAATTAATAACTGCATAGCTATTATTATAATTATGTTTTAAGAACTTGTAGCCAAGCAGCAGCCCAAAGCTTCTAAGTGTAGATACAATGAAACGATCGATTCGAAATATAAGTAATCGAAATCTTAATGGCTCGGTTCTTTCAACGCATCATAAAGATATAGTCTTTACAAAAAAATAACATTATGCAATTGAGACAACAACAATTTTCAGTTTGAAAAGAAATTCACAAAGTGGATTGATATGGCGATGTGATTTACAAAATTGTTCCCTTACTTTCTCGATTAGCTGTATACCATACATGGATTCTAGGACAAAATTTAAGCGTTCTTGCCTAAAAGTATGAGGAAATGTAATGTATGATCTCTATCACAGCAACTGAAAGCTGGTATTGGAACCAGCAAACTTCAAATGATTTTACCAAACACATATCATTGCCTTCTAGACGTTAAATTGTTTAAGCGATAGATTAAAGCGACGGTAAACTGTTGGAGATTAATTGCTGGAGACAGGGCCGATCCTAGACCCTTGGCCGCCCGCGTACAAATGAAGACTTGGCCTCCCCCTCACGAGCAGCAAAACGTTTCTTGGGGCGGGGGCTTTTATTTTTCAATTAGAAAATGTATTCCTCTGTAATAATAATAATAATAATAATAACTATTTATGTTCCAACAGACATAATATCCAATACTGGGAAATGTAACATTATTTAAAACATTAATTAACAAAAATTAAATAAAATAAATTATTACTAATATTTTTGTAGTTTTAAAGCAGACAAATATCATGTCAGAGCACATAAACATATTTAAAATTTGAAATATGTTTGTTCTGAATTGGAAGAAAAAATGACTAAAGAATCTGAAGGTAATCTGGGACTGCCATATGTATTTCTGCATTGTACAATTCTGGATACATTGCCAGAGGAGTATTTTTCTTTTGAATCCAGTTGGATGCTGTGGGCAAAAAGTGATAGGATGGTTGACAGCTTAATCAATCAACTATGTCCGTATAAAAGGGCCCCAAGCGACCTGGATCCACCAAGCAGGAAGCTGTCACCTGCAATCACCGAAGAAGTCATCACAGCAACGAAGTTCAGTCGATGCGAACAAAAAGAAAAACAACTGATATGGAACTACTACAGGAAGCCCAATCACATGGTTAAAGTGTGCAGGAAATGAATTGTTAATGGCCGTCCTCCGAAGCTTAGTAAACCGGAGTCCGACACAAATATGATACTCATCACTGTAAGCTCAACTGAAACACATACTGAGTCGTCGGGATGCAGGGATGAGAATGGCGTGACATTTTTAGCTGTATACACAGTGTCCACAGCAAATGGTGAGAAAATCGAAGCCATCGGAATACGTGAAGTAGAAGTTGAGGCATCAATCTAAGGAAAATGCTAAAAAATTACCTTGGCTGATGTTCCTCAAGAGGAATCTGTTCTCCGTGCTTGCAGTCCAGGATATGTACTCGGACAGCTAATTCATCTCATCAGCTGAAGTCTGCAACTTCCTCGTAAATAAGTAGAGAGAGCTTATTATGGAGGACTGTTCAAGTTGGCCGTGAGAAGTTTGAACCCTGTCAAATGAGGCCAATATGTGAGCAAGGGAAACCTGTTGCAGTTGTACCGTGAACGACTATTCAGCTGAAGTCTGCTACTCTCTAGTGAACAATTGGAGGGAGCTCGTCATGGAGGTCTGTTCAAGTTGATCGTGAAAAGTTTGAACCCCATCAAATGAGGTCAATGCAATGAGTAAGGGTTGTGCCATGAACGATTCGGACATCAGAACAGTCGCCATGTGAAATCACTACCGAACAGGGAGCTTGACATGAACGTAGAAAAGTATAGTGAACTGTGTGAAGGTTGCATTTATGATAAAGCTCAGAACAACGGAACCGGCAGAGTAAATTCCTACGGATGTCTGCGCTCCATTTCAAGAATTGAGGTCTGGATATCGATATTTTGTACTTTTCAAGGGCGATTACACAAAATTCAGAACAGTTTATTTTCTGCGGCAAAAAACTACGCCAGTTCCTAGCTGAGGCAGGAACAGTCGGAAGGTGCCTAGTGATAATGGCAGGAAGTTCGGCAGCAAACAGATCAGGACGAGTCTACACAAGACAGGTATTGTTCAACGCCAGTAAGAGGGAAAATCGTACGATGATGGAAACTGCTGGAGCAATGATGCACGCGCATGGAAACATTCCTCAGACACATTAAAATTAACTAAATTCATCTATATGAAAAATTACATACTTTCCAAGATACAGCAAGTCAAAGATTAAGATTTTTTTATATTTTAATCTATATCTCGAAAATGGGAGATGAGAATGATTTGGGTTTTTTTTCTGACAACTACATATGGTGTACTACATTGTTTAAAAATTTCAAGAAATTTCTTCAAGTACAAAGGTGCTTCAGAGGACATGCTGTTTACATTATTACAAAGAACTTTTTTGTTCTTCACATTTTTTACGATTTACTATTTTTTTCAATGCAACTCATTATTTTTAAAGAATTTATAACTCTAAAAGTTTTTTTGTTTACAGCTTATTTTTAACAAAAAAAAAATAAAAAAGACTTATTGTGTTTGGAAAATTTCGTGTTAAAAAATTAAATAATCTAAGTAGGCGGGTGCCAATTCGTTGAAAACGTGTAAGTGTCAGTACATTCATAATTTAATAGTTTCATTTGCTTTTTTTGTCTCAGGAATACACCATATCATTTTGGTGGTGTCTTTGTTAGACATCTTGTATAATAGCTATTTATGTAACAAGTCCTACCACCATAAAATTTTTAAAATATTTATGTTATTACCGAATTTGAAAAAAATCGATTTATAAGTCGTATCATTCCTCTCGTTTAGAACAAAACCTTTCTCATGAGACTTTAATGTAATTTTATCGCAACGTTTATTAGAACACTTGGATTCGCGCAATAAAACCGTTCATATGAAACTTGAGTTCTAATGTGCTATTAATACTCTGTAATCACCTGAATTCATTAATCCGCCCGTTATATCTTAATGCAAAAGACTATTTGTATATTGTTTAGTTAAATTGGATAATAAATACGTTTAAGCGAATAAGGCACTAAAATAGCGTTAAGTGTGATATTATGCCCGTGTTTGAGACATCTCATTTCCATTCCTTAATATCTTCGGTAAATTTCGGGGGGTAGGGATTATTTCTGAATATATATCTCTATATCTGAATTTAGGGTGAATTTTCAATTTAGCCACGTAAGCCAGCCGAAGGCGGGCGCGCCTTCCAAGTTTTGACTTGGGCATTGTCGCCCCATCACCACATAATATAAAGCCGTTTGGGTAATTAGCGATCTTCTGGGAGAAATGGATGGAAGGAAGGAAAACGGACCGCTTTAATAATTAATTCTTATCACGACACATCTTAATTCGGAGTAAAGCTTAATTAAGCGGCTATGGCACGCATTTCTGACACTAAACTAAAAATTAGAAATGTATCAAGTGTAACATAAATATACCGGGTGTCTCACTGAAGCGCCTTTTTCGCCTTATTTATTCAAGATAGAAATATATATATATATATATATATATATATATATATATATATATATATATATATATAAAAGTTGTATATGGTTATAGACTCTATAATCGAAAATGATTTTTATATATGCACAACGGAATGCCAAAATTTGTTTTTTTTTTAATGGAACAGTAAGTATATTTTTGCATTTTTGTGCGTAGTTTTTTAAACTTACAATAGCTTTTATTGGGCTAAATTGAACCGTTTCTGAGTTATTCAGTTTTTTAAGGCAAAAACAAGCAAAATTTGAACAGTCGGGAGTAATACCACAAAAGGTTAAATTTGGCCGGATAAATTTTATTTGTTTGCAAGAGCCATTGAATCAATACAAATTTCGAGAATTAATTGAGATGGAAAAATCTACGAGCGCTTTAGCGCGAGTGGATTTTGCCTAATCTCAATTCGCCGGTACACTTATTTCCGACACACATAAAAAAGGAGACGCCAAATACACTAACATATAAATGTTTATTTCATACTATTAGAACATGATAGAACAAGATAGATATTAAATGCAATCCAATTCTATAACTCAAGAATCGGTGGCAGCGCTACAGTACGCTTGCGACATCTTGCGGCCGAAGTACGAAATGCAGTTCTGTCAGTGTCACCGGCTTTAACATCAAATGTACAAAACTAAATCTATAATTGGTAAAAAGACAATATCTACCTCCCTGGCACATGGACCGGAATGACAATCGTGAACAATTTTTCACGCAGAAGCGTGTCCAAAACGGATTTCAATTATATTTCACCGCAGAGGTATTCAGAACTGACACGAACGGCTACTGTTCAACTAAAGTTAGCTGTTTACTAAAATTGTTAATGTAAAGATCGTTGTCATGGAGAAGGTAAATAATTTTTTAACCATTTGCAAATTTTGTTTGTCCGCCGTTCTAAATGTACCTTTTTATAATTGAGTTGAATTATCACAGAAAATTTTCAAAATTATCGAAGTGTTTTTCCACAATAGAAATGTTACATTTTTGGATAATTAGGTTTGTTTAAATAATTAAATGCTATTTTTATGAAGTAAAAACTCCTTAGCTAAATGCAAAGACCCTTTCTTTAATGATACGTCCAGTATATTTTAATAGAAATGTAAAGTCCTTATTCTTGCCTTTTTAAAAATATGTACTTACTTTGTTAGATTTATAAATAATACTTTGCAAGTATTCTTTCTTCATTATTTGTGTTTAAATGTATTTTTAAACTGAATTGAAAAATTAACAACAAATTATGTATTCAATGAAGTGTAATAATACCTTGAAATCACTTACTAACAGTCGGAACCATCTTCATAAATAATAGTTAAAACCAATTTTCGTTAACCTAATTTTCAATATTCTGCACACTAAAACACACACTCGGGGGATCAACTTCCGAATCAAAGCATTTTTAATGACTAAAAATAGGTGTTTTCGCATCTTCGTCTATCGTATGTCTGGATTGAAATGAATTTAATTATAATCGAAACTGCCTGAATATAAGGATAGGCGAAGAAATAGTGTATTTTTGCGATCTCTACGCCGGACGCTAATTGCCCTAGGGCAAAGGTCAGATGATTAGACGATGTTTTCCAGTTCCATTAGTGAGTTCGGTGTTTTATATTTTAACATTGCAATTTTCATGTTTGAGTCAAATTTGAAGGATGGATGAGGGGCGTTTGTCATTTTATAGACATTACATCACGAAGGTAAGTGCGTAGAGATGAGTAATTGAAAATTTATTATTTACATTTTTTATTTTCTCAAACGGTTAATATTCGACTCTGTTGGGCGTTAGTATGTTAATAATTTATGCAGCAAAATGCAATGCCGATTTTGTTTTTCTAAAGAGGTTAAATATTCCTGAAACCATTGTTAATAGTTCAAATATGTTTTCTGTGCAGGCTTTAAACAGTAATTTGTAGCCCTGATTTTAAGTAAAGATTTTGTGCTTCAATTGGTAGCTAACTCAATTGAAGATGATCCATGTTTAAAAATCAAAGTTATTATTAAAGGTGTTCATTTAAAGTAATTAAATTAATGATTTCTGTTTACGAAAATGTTATAATGTGCACATTATTTAATTTTATGGGCAGCATTAATGGGGCAAATTTAACACTCAATTTTATTAAACACGCATTTGCGTGTTTAATATAGTTATTAAACACGCACACGCATTTGCGTGTTTAATACTGTTATTAAACACGCTAATTAGCGCTTTGATTCACAGAACGCGATTTATGATAATATTTTGTTTACCCTGTTTAATACTGATTTTAACTTTGTATTTAATTTTTTTTCAATTGTAATTGTAATTACAACCTTAATTTTGATTTTAATTTTAATTTTGATTGTAATTGTAATTTTAATTTTGATTATAATTATAATTTTAATTTTGGTGAACAAAGTATAGTGTACAATATACTATTTCACACACTAAAAGGAAACATATATTCTTAAAAATAGGCAATTTGAAAACTTTTATATTTAACTAAATGGCAATTCGTTCAAAAATCACAATATTTTCAAACACGTTGATTTTGAAGTAAATGTTGCCAGAACCCGGGGCGGATCCAGAAGATTTCTAGGGGGCGAGGGTGACTTAAAACGAATATTCAAAAGAATTGAAAAATGGGATAACATAAAATATAAAATTTTGAAATGCCAGGCACTGACATTCTCGTAAAGTTCACGATAAGCGATATAGAAATCTAGGTATATTACCCCTATCCACACCCTCCTCCCCTGAATCTGCCAGCGATTTCACGAGAAAATGTCTTAATCTTTTTAAAATCACATTAAATTTGCCGTACTTTGACGTCTAAATTATCAAAATGGAACAACGCGTTTGGCAGTTGTGCAATTTCAAAGATCAATGTCACCATTTCAAAAACTTTTTGCTTATTTTCACGAGAAAAGTTTGCAGCCCGTTTTAAAAAACAATAAATTTGCCCTAATTTGACATTGAAATCATTAATTAAATTAACAACACGTTCGGCAGTTGAAATTTCAAAAAATAAAATCTCAATTTTAAATCTTTTGGTTTTGAAAATGTGCAATATGGCTGTTTTGTATTGATTATTGATTTCATGCATACATTTCTGGGTCAGTTTTTAAATTGCAATAAATTTTACATATTTCGACGATATAACCATTGGAAAATCTTGATGGCCGTGAAGGCCGATAAAACTAATAATTCGTGTTTAATTAAAGGTTTATTTTACTCTTAACTATGAGCACAAGACTCTTTTACAATACAATTTTTAGGGTATAGAAAAATGTAAGAATTATAGTCAACTGGGTCAATGACTCCCTCTCCCAACACACCGGGAGTGGTTCTTACCAACCATGGAAATCCTTTAACGCGTTGAGTTGTAGTTGAGCAACTTCCAAACTGAAAATCGCGATTTTCAAAAACTTCAAACTCTAAAAAAACACGATTTTGCATTTTGTGTTAATTTCACGAATTTCGTATTTCAAAAAAGTGCAATTTTGGCATTTTCCATGAAAAAAATTTTACAAGATTTTACTAAATTTTCCACATTTTGACGGTAAAATCTTCAAAATAGGACATAACTTTTCGTAGCTTGTGCCATTTAAAAAAATGTAGGCAATTTGAAAACTTTCATATTTAACTAATTCGCAATTTTACATTTTGTGTTGATTTCACGGGAACATTTAGTTAAAATTACACTAAATATGCCATAGTTTAACGTTTGAATCTTCAAAATTTAACGCGTTGTGCAATTTCAGAAAATAATATCGTGATTTTCTAATTTCGGATTTCCAAAAATTTTAGCAGTGCATGAAAAAAAAATGACAAGATTTTATTAAATTTGCCACATTTTGAAGTTAAAATCATCAAAACCGGACACAGATTTTGGCAGTTTTTGCAATTCTAAAAATCAAAATCGCAAGTTTGAATCTTCGAACTTTGAAAACGTGCGATTTTGATGTTTTGCGCTGATTTTTTTTAACAGTTTTTAAATTTCACTCAAACCACCACATTTTAACGCAATTGTGCAATTTCAAAAATCACGATTTAAAATCTTCGAACTTGAAAAAGTAATAAGTTAGTTTCACGAATTTTGCGTTAATGTCACTCAGCGGTGGATTCAGGGCTGTTTTAAGGGTGGACACTAGAAACAAATATTCAAAAGGATTTAATTAAAAATATAACACAAACGTTAATTTGTTTTTTTTTAATGCCACCACTGACATTTTCGTAAAGATCATGACAAGCAATCGAGACTCGAAGGGTAGGGGGCGATTGACCCCATTTACCCTAATCTTGGATCTACCACTTCTGCACATTTGACGCTAAAATCATCAAAATCGGATAACGCGTTCGGCAATTGTGCAGCTTCAAAAATCAAAATTGCGATATTCAAAATCTTCGCACTTTAACAATTTGAGCAGTTTTAAAAATATTTTCATTATTTTACGCGTTGGGCAGTTGTTGAGCTTCAAAAATCAAAATTGCGATATTCAAAATCTTCGCACTTTAACAATTTGAGCAATTTTAAAAATATTTTCATTATTTTACTTTACTCTTCAAGCTCTTGTAATTACTACCAGAAAACTAAGTCTAGTCGCAACTACTTTTCTGATTTAATTTCCGAATTATTGGACAAATATAAAAATACATTCACCATCCTAAACTACTCTTGAATTACTGCGAAGAACATATAGATAATTTTATAATATAATTATTATATTTTATATCGTGATATGGACGTATCTGTGATATTCTTTAGACATTTTGACTTATGTAATGATGTATTATCTAATAACACCAATAAATTGGCTGATTGATTGTTTTTCTGTTTTTCAGCCATAAGTTTCGAAAAATTAAAGATTTTTCGAAAATTCATTCACGACTTTACACAACTTATAAGCTCTTTGAAGGCACTGCAAAAAAACGAATTCGAGTCGCAATTGTTTTTTTGTTTTGTTTTTGAGCTATAAGTTTTCAACAATTTAAGATATTTAAGGTAGTAGGGATATTAGGAAGTAGGGATCTGGAAGTTGTTCACATCATAACTACTTCCTTTTTTATGTACCGGAATGATCCGTGCTCGTTTCAGGTAATCTGGAAATATATTAGTCGAGATACATAAATTTATTAACTTGGTGAGAGGAGAACTGATGACATCAGTAATTGATTTAAGAATATTGGAGCTGAGACCATTTTTGGGCTCTGTATTACATCTCTCACTTGTGTTTCACTAACCGCCTGTAATTTAAAATAGCGACTTATGCTTGGGTTAGCGTTATGCATTAAATTTATTGGACCATTTGCAGTAGTTTTGTAGAAGTTGATTTGCAATGTCACTAAAGTGTTGATTAAAATCAAAACTGGATGTCCTATTAAAAAAATATATAACTTTGGTGTGTAAGTAAAAAAATGCCACACCCTGTATACATAAAATATTTTTATAATACGCATTCAAACACGATAAATTATATCTATCTTCAGATTTTGGTGACGGCACAATCTTTCGAGGACAAACGGCTGAGAAACCTTCTAGACTATTTTAGTTTCACAGAAAGGATTGATTAACCAATACAGGAGTTTTATTTGGTCTTTATAAATTTTGGTTGGTTTTATTTTATTTCTGACAAGTAAACTTAAAAAAGCATGTATCCGTAGAGATCCCAAGCAAACGCAAACTTGATTCCTGCGGGGATTGGGATTGCAGCTGGATGAAGCGTTTGGACAACATTTTTATTTGACTCCACCAGTCAATCAATCATCTGTCCAAAGTTTTAATTCTTCGGCGCAGCGGCGAGGTTTCCGGTAATTATTAATTTACAGGTCTTGGAATTCAGAACCTAATTTCCATTATTAGTTTAGCTGTATAGGTGGGTTTAGTTTGTATTGATCCTTAGCCGCAGGAATAAATATATCCGCGTGGATTAGAATGAATAAGTTTGGGCGAATTCGCTCTTCATTAATAATAACTTTTAATATTCATTTTACGGGATGGCTGTTGAAGGAGGCGCAACTCCTTGGCGGAGTCTCGTAAGCCGACTTCAGTAAATTTAAATTCTGGCGTATTTGAATGATAATGGAATAGAAACGGGTCGCTCGTTCCGCGAATGTCTCACCGCTGAGCCGAGAAAGCTGCGAACGCCGCGATAAGCCTTGTAAGCCACTCTGTTCAGTTTCCTCCCCTTTCGGTAAGCCCATAATGGTAGTCTAGGACTGAGTGTACAATAGAAAACGTTAGCGCCGTCATTGGAAAGTGATCCCGATTCAACGATTCAGCTCGGTGTGACTATTATTTCCAGCGGAGCATAGGCCAGACAATTGTCGCCTGACGGAACAATGCGACACATGTTCCCGCGGGAAACGCGGGAACGCTCTCAGATAATGTCGAAGGCTAATAATCGAGAAACCCTCTCCATCCATCGGTCCCGTTTCATCCACAATAATTTGCTCCCAGGGAAATATATACTCATAGCCTTAATCAAATTGCGGGATTACTGAAAATAAAAAAGGATGATGATTTGAAGATTTGATCATGAATTATAATAATTCATAGAAATTTATAAAAAGTTATAATACTTGAGACTTCTAAGTACTTTGACTCTATTTGCCGTTACAATTTCCAATTTCCTCGGTATTGACCTTAAATATAATCACTACTACTCATCTCAGATATTGGAAATGATTAAAACTATTACTATTAATATATAACCTGCATCTAAAATCCGGAATTATTAATAGCTCGCCATGTTTTAATAAATTATTATGAATATAATTTGAATGGACTCATCTCCATTTTCTGATGATTAAACGAGCTTCAGGCAGGATAATATTTTAATGTATCAGCTCAGCCAACCTTGAATTAGATCCTCAAATAATTAAACGAATATAAACCAACCTTTTCACCAGCTAACAAATTAACGATTAATGGTTACCCGCGCTCATCCCTCCATAAAAAAATGTATTAAATTTTAAAGGCCAACCGCCGCCTTTGGGATCTTCATCCCAGGCACCTCTAACCTACATCCCCGGCATACTAATAGACCTGGCTACATTGTCGAAATGGGACATAATACTTCCCATTAAACTTCAACTACCCTTAGTATAACTTTATAGCTTCTGGTTTACGTTGTATTTTAAATTTATATAAACGGTCAGGTGTTCTGCAATTAGATAAATTGCCACTCTCGTCATACCTTTGATTGTTAAAGTATTCATCTGAGGGAGCATTTTAATTATCTTCAGGGTTAAAATGCACAGTGCAGTTGTGTGTTTAATATTACATGCGGCCACTATTACTGCTCGTCTGACGGAATTAGTTTGGGTCCGTTTTGTAGGGATTACGGGAAATTAGCATGATTGCCGCCCCTAGTTGTCATGCAAATGCGGGACTGTTGTTTTTCCTGCAACCGGAAGCGGCGGCAGGAAAGCGGCGACGATCGGCGCCGATCGCCACTAATCAGCTTAGGATACAGTAAAACGCTTATTAGCCCGAATTCACTCTTGGTCTGACACTATAAACTCTACCCTCAAACCTTGAATTACGTTACGGTCCGGAATGCGCCCCTGGAACATATGTTTGGTATACTCTGTTGAGACGCACTACTTATTTCCAACAAATTGTTACCAGAATATTTTTTTTAAATATGTTAGTAATATAACAATTTGATGTACATAAATATTCAACCACTTTTAATTTTTTAAGAGGGTCACTTTCTCAAAAATGAAAAAAAAAATCTAATTTCTTTATCATCGATTCTCATTTGACACTTAATTCGGCTTGGAAAATTTGTATTTTACATTTTTCCGATTAGTAGAAGTGATCGAAATTTGTAAACAAAATAGAGGAGGCGAGCTCTTGTACAGACTATTTTCACTCTGTTGAAAAATTTACTTTTTTTTTAGTTTAGGTACACTTTTCTTCAAAACTATAAAATATATCAACACGATTTTTGTTTACTTTTAAATACGGTATGGATACCTACCAATGTGGCTGAAATCATTTCTATAACTCGAAATATAATCATTAATCAAATAATTTTTTTTAATTTGTTGGCCATAAATGCTTACTTTAGAAGTAAGAACATGTGTGCAAAATTTCTGAGAAATCGGTCCAGTAGTTTTCTAGAAAAGTGTACCTAAACATCACTCTTTTCTGATGGAAAACGGCTGAGGAAGTGACGCCCTTAATAATGTATTCCATTTTAATTGTCTCAGTTACAACAATAAATAGAATGTTAATATAAAAATATTACTCGCAAACGTGCTATTCTTCACACATAAAACTTCGATAGCAAAATCATAATCATTTGTGCAGTGTATGTAAATGTATAAAAATATATTCTCATTATTGCAGTTCAGTTTTGGGCACTTTTAAATTTTGACACCAGTAATATATTAGAGTAAAAATTATATACCTTTATTAAAACTATTTACTATGTAGACTATTGTGATCTAATAAGCACATAATTAGGTATATTTAAAAATAAAGTTCCAGCATGTGCTAAGACGGGATAAAAAATAAATAATTTTGCTTTAAACATAAATTATTGTTTCCCGTCAATAACTGGCGATCGGTTTCGGGCTCGTGACCGTCAGTACGCACTAGAATAATTTAGAAATGAGATAAATTCAATACAACGAAATGTAGCCTGAATATATGAATATTCAACCTGTTCATTCACACATTCAGGCTACATTTCGTTGTATTGAATTTATTTAATGCTTTCTACAACAAGTAAGGTTGTTTCTAATTTATTTAGAAATGAGAATCTATCTGATATTCACGTTGTTACAAAAGTCTTGTGAGGTTACAGTTTCAGTTCCGGTTCGTCTAAAAATCCGGTTCCCGTGCAAACTATAATTTAAAATCGAAAGAAATTACATTTAAATTCGTTAAAGTTAAAATTTAAAATCGACCCGAACAGACATTTTTTTCTTACAGAAAAAAAAAACAAACAAATTAATCACGGTTCATTCAGTTGAAAAATTATTATTGGAAATTTAAAATGAAAGTAAAATTTAAAATTCATATTAAATCGACATATTAATATGCTTCTGACGGTTTCATTCTTTTATAAGTTAATATAAGTTTTAGTACCGATAATTCAACTCATCTATAAAAAGGTGCATTTAAAACGGCGGACAAAAAATTTGCAAATGGTTAAAAATTTATTTACCTTCACCATGACAATGATCTCTATGTTAACAATTTTAGTAAACAGCTAACTTCACTTGAACAGGGGCAGTTCGTGTCAGTTCTGAATACCTATGCGGTGAAATATAATTGAAATCCGTTTCGGACATGCTTCCACGTAAAATTTTTGTCCCGATTTTCATTAGGATCCATGTATCAGTTAAGTAAGTATTTCACCATTTAGTTACGTGCATTTGTAATTAAAGCCGTCGACGGCATTTCATACTTCGGCCGCGAGATGATGCAAGCATACGGTAGCGCTGCCACGATGAGTGTATTATAGAATTAGATTGTATTTAATATCCATCTTGTTCTATCATGTTCTAATAGTATGAAATAAACATTTATATATTAGTGCGTTTGGCGTCTTCTCTTTTATGTGTGTCGGAAATAAGTGCACCGGTAATTAAACGATCAGCTGTTATTGGTTTCCTAACTTATCTCCTAAATTACCTCCACAAATACCACTCTTAGTTATAATTTCGGCAGGATAAATTTTATTTTAAGCACTCGTCATTTCATCGCAAATTTCTTAAATGAATTGAGATTAGGCAAAATCCATTTTTCCATCTCAATTCATTCTCGAAATTTGTGTCGATTCAATGGCTCGTGCAAACAAATAAAATTTATCTGGCCAAATTCTAACCTCTTGTGGTATTACCCCTGAAACATTTATTTCTAGTCTAACTTGTGCTGATACATTGATTTTTTTTAACACTTTGTAATATGTTTAACTGCATTTTTCGTTGTTCCAGTTTAAGTTTGAAATGTTGACGTTTTGTACACAGCTAGATTATGGCAATTGTTTTAAAGAGAAATCAGAAATACATTGTTTTTTTTATGAATGTTGAGCTTTTGAAGCAAATTTTTGCATTGATAATTGTTTTACACCATTTTTCACCATTTAATGCATTTTTCATTATCCAAGTTCAAGTTTGAAATGTTGTGATTTTGAACACAGCTGGATTATGGTGATTGGTTGTACGTAAAATCAGAAATGTAATGTTTTTGTGGATTTTGAGCTTTTCAAACAGTTGATTGATATGTTTTTCACATTTTTTCCAATCGTTGAATGCGTTTTCCTAGTTCACGTTTGGAATGTTGTCGTTTTGTACATAGCCAGATTAGGGCTATTGTTTTAAGGCAACATGGGAAATACACAGCGAGTCAAAAGAACCGGTACAATTTGAAATATTCATTTTTTCAATAATAGTTAAATATTGCTTTCAAAAACAAAATGTTTATACTTTCTTGATAGTACTTCATCTTATACATAATAATTGGGCTTTTCATTGTTATGTTAACTATTTAAAAATATTAATAACTCACGAAGATGTATGAGAGTACAAAACAACTTGTGCCATTTTCTGCCCACTACTTATTTTTTTTTCTTATAGATTTTGAGCTTTTGAGGCAAATTTCTCTATTTATAATTTTTTATCACTACCGCTGAATGCATTTTTCATCACGATAATTCAAGTTTGGAATGTTGTAGTATTGTGCACAGCTAGATTATGGCAATTCATGAAATCAGAAATGTATTGTTTCTTTACGGATTTTTAGCTTTTGGGGCAGTTTTCTTACAATCCTTAAAATCTTTGAATGCCTCTTTCGCTTTACTAGATCTATTATGAATTGTTACCCTTTTTTGCACAACTTGATTGCGGCAATTATATTAACATGAAACCAGAAATGTGTAATTATTGAGTTTTTGAATTAAACATTTTTTTCCAAATTTTTGAATGCATTTTTGTTTTTCCCCATTAAAGTTTGAAACAACTAGATTATGGCAATTTTTTTCCGAAAAATCAGAAGTGAATTGCATTTTTTATTGATTTTAAGCTTTTGGGGCAAATGGCTGGATTAATGAATTTTTTCAATTTTTTTTACTCGTTCATTTTTGTTGCCCTTAGTTTGAAATATACCGTTTTGTTTCCATTAAGCATATGGTAATTGCTTTTATGTAAAGTATTACTATTAGTTTTGTTTTTCCAATGGATTTTGAGCTGATTAATAAATAAAATAAAATACAGTTTCTTATTATTATTTTTTACATTTTTCTAAAGAGTATGAACGACAATTGTTTTGATTTTTAAACAGAAATGTATTATTTTTCAAGAATTTTTGCTTTTAAAGTAAATGTCAATTAATTTTTTTTTAATTTTTGAAATTGTTGAAATGCATTTTTCGTTTTCCTAGTTCAAGTTTGGAACATTACCGTTTTGTTAACAGCCAGGATATGGCAATTAATTTTGTGTTGAAACAAACTATTTTTATTTTCTGAACGTATTAATTAAACTTTTATCTTTTAAATCGTTGAATGCAATTTTCGTTTTCCTCATTTAAGTTTGGATTGTTGCCATTTTGCTTCCACCTAGGATATGCCAATTGTTTTTATGTGAAACCAAAAATATATTGTTCTTTTTTGTGGATTTTGAGATTTTGAAGAAATTTAATAATTTTTTTTTTTAATTAAAGGAAGGATGGTTGACGGGAATTCGGGTTGAGGAAGCGCGGATGATTTGGAATTGGCGTAAGCATCTAGCTGTTCGGCCACTAACGAAAATTCAATTTTTTATATTTCATTTTAATAATGAATGGGACATACACTAGACATCCATGGGCCCGCACGGCCACTTCTTCGTTCCGAAAAAGTGACCGCACGGATGGGATTCGAACCCACGACCACGAGGACCGTGAGCAGGAGCTCTACTCACTAGGCCACCGCGGCCCCTTAATTAATTGATCTTTTTTTTTACAATTTTTCAATTCCCAGTTCAAGTTTTATTCTAACCTAGAACATTGCAATTGTTTTTACCTGAAACCATAAATGAATTCTTTTTTTATGGATTTGATTTAATTTAATGAAAAAATATTTTGATCCGAAATTAATCGTTATTAAAATTTTGTTCCGGTTTTGGTTTTTAAATTGAGCAATTGTACGTTCCGGTAACAGGGTTCTGTTAAAAATTCCGGTTAATTTCGGTTTTCGCTTTAGGGTTCGGTTCCAGGTCGATTCTCTGACTAACAGTAACTATTACAACTGTTACTGGAAAATAACTTTTTATCATATCACTACTAAAAACGCGTATAATTGTTAAGTATACTTGCAGGAAGGCATTGCAAAACTAAATTATTTTTTTAGTATGCCCTTTTTGAGTTACGCATCAATGAGCTGCTCGACAAAAAAATAATTTTCAACGTTTTTAGGCAGTTTCTATTTGTTAAATATATTTCCAGAAAAGGACTCCGTAAATAAAATTGAAAGATCGCAAAGCACTTTAGGTAATTGCGCCGGAAAGTATATGTTGGAAATTTATGGCTAACTTCTGGCGTAAAAAAATGTATCCGACAATATGTACAGTTTATAATCAAAAATCATTTGCCTTATAGAACATGATCTAAAGAATCAGAGGAGCATTTTAACAAAAATCAAATTTTGAGTAAATTAGGATAATGTCAATGTGTGGCAAATACTTTTAGTTACATTGGAAAATAGGTAATGAGTCCAAATGAAGAAAATTTGAGTCCAGGTAATTAATATATTTATGGAATCATAAGTAAATTTCAACTATAAAAGATTATTTTTTTATATATTGTTTGAATGCTCAGGAAAATCTTCGATTTTTAAAATACCTAATCTGATTAAAACAGTACTACGATATTATCTAGAAATGTTGATAGGACTAGTTGAAGAATATTATCTAAATTATTAACCAGATTGAATTTCGATTCATTTAAAATTTGTGATAATTATTTCAATATTTTCCAATCACTGCTTAAAAATTCTAATTCCAAATTAAAACCTAGGAAATTAAATTTCAAGTTGCGTCTCGTTTTTCACATTTCTACGCATCTTAGTTTTCTGGGTGTGTAGAATGAGGTTCTATATTTTGAGAAAACCAAATTTGAGATTTTTGTTTTTAAAATATTAATATCCATGGACAATGAATGCAATTTAAATGATTAGATCTTTTATTTATATTAGATACAAATTTGAGGATCTAATGTTTTCATATTTAAAATTAAATTAGGAAAATTTGAATTTGGTGCATTTGGCTTTGGTGAGAGTCGGCTCGTTACTGTTGAAAAAGTGAAAAGTAAAAAGCTTCCTCACTTCGAAAATGTTTCAATTTACCCTGAAAACTTAGTGGCGAGCAAAAACCTTTAAAATTTCAGTACTCAAATTGAACTGCAAATTTACATACGAATCACACTCTTTGAGTCGACTCACTCATGATTTACCCATCTCTAGTATCGACAGAAAGCATTTTTTTTTTTAATTTAACTCAATGTTGTTAAGTTGCGCGGTAATCAATGAATAATCCTATAGGTCGAATGCTGCGATTAAATCTTGATGAGATGACAATAATTTGTGTCCCATTGTTTGTGCTTTAGTTATCATCTGCGTAAAATTCAATAGATCTGTTGATGTATATCAGTGATTCCCAAATTCGGTGGAGTGAAGTTGCGTGGAAGCTGTGATCACAGAAAATAATCTTGTTCCTGGATAAAAATTCCACTTTTTAACAAAAATGTAGATTCAATGAAGCATCCAATTGATTTGTGTTATAAATTAACATTGAAGTGATTTTTCATATTGTTGCTAACGAAGAAATTACAAAAGTTGTTATCTCCAATTTAGAAGAAGAATTTAGAAGCCTTAGAGATGAATTTTAACGCTATTTTGCTAATTTACAATGTGAAACATAAATTCATTCAATTTTGGTATAAACAACCTTCCAGAACATATAATCTTTTTAATTCACTCTGTATATTTGTATTGTCAAAAATGCATATTAACAGAATGTATTCACGTGAAAGTTACAAAATCTCCATAAGTCAGTTCGTGTATTCCCTACACTGGCAAACGTTAATCGCGTCGATTGCACCATGCCATTCATCACATCGCAATTAAAAGAGGCGCATTTTTTCCTTTTAAATTCAAAATATCGCGTCGCATTCCGTTCCATTTGTACGGGCTTAATTGAAAACTGGAAATTGGAATCAAGCCGTTAAATGCTTATTGATCCCCGTCCATGACTTGTTCTCGCCCTCGGAGATTATGTATTATTTTCCCCTCCTCTCTGCCTGCCTGTTTTTTTTTTCGTCGAATGCCATTCTGAAGAAATTATAAAGGAACGGTGTCGGGCTGTGACTGTTTCTGGGATTAAAATTTTAATGGAAGAATCGACAGTGACGGACTTTTAGATCTTTCGGAAAGTGACCCTGCGGAATGTTTATTTTAAATTATTCATTTCGTGCGGCTTTAAGGGCTGCCGCTGTTCGTAATTAATTTACTGCTCTTGCGGTTGTTTCTTCGCACCATTTTACCCTGCTTGCGGTTGTTTATCTCAGTTTCGCGCTGGAGGAAGTATATCAATCAGAATCGGGTGGAATTTTGTTTATCCCTGGGTTTTTTTTCTGCTTAACAATTATTGACTCCTTGCAATTTATAATCTCAAAGTTAATTGGATATTTTTGTGTGGGTCACAATCATTATAGTGAAATATTTATACATTAATTTGATTTCACGATTTGATAATTGATTTTTTTAAATTTAGCATTGTATTTATTTTCCGTGAAAACAAGTTGGAATTGCATACAGCTTGCCCAAATTCATGCAGTGCTGTAGGAAATCATCGGTGCTCTCCGTAACTGCCGTGGGGAGAGTCTGTAATTGCTACTAATTGCGTGAAATTCCTACGACCACGTCTGTAACTGTAACCGATAAAAAGTGAAGATATTTAGTTTCTGCATTGGCCGACTCAATTATTTTAAAGCAAATTTGTTTTATACTGTAAAAAAAAATGAAACCATTTATATTATTTATATTTTTGCATTGTGCATCAAGAATGTATGTGTAGAATCTATGGAGACGCTGTTTTTAAAAGTCCAAGCTCAAACCTAAAATAAGCCAGCGTTTATTACTAACCTGTAGGTAATGGACAGCATTTTTCATTTAATAAACATAAGGTGTCCATTACTCTCCACATTTTGTGATAGTTTTACTCTTGCGTTCTCAAGAAAATGATTATTATGATCATGGCAACGCTATGAAGTGTAGCCAATGGAGGAGGAAAAAGGAAGGCCCATTATAGTTCGCATTGAGTGAACATACGAGGATCGCTAACAGGATTCCAGTTACAAAGAGCACCGCTCCCTAGGGATAACTAGCACCGACTGACCGCTCTACTTGTCTCTTTCTGTGGCTAGAGACGAAGAGATGTACGAGCACGGTCGGATTGACCAACGCTTTGTTATTGTTCCCCGCTTTATCGCCGATTTTCTTTATCAACTCAATTATATTTAAGTGCGCACGGGGACACGGAATAATGGGTACATTTCGCATTCAGAATTCTTAACCCACGCGAAATTCGGCCCGGATTATGGGGAATGTAAAAATGAGAGACGTGGAATCACGGAAGACAATTAAATAAAGGCCTTTAATTCCGCCGGGATCATCCAGATTAAAGCTTAAAGGAAAGTCGATCTCCTTAAAAAAAACTGACTTCCGGAGGATTTAATTACGTAATGTATTGAATCAATATATATTTTTTCCAATTCTGGTGATTGCGTTCGACGTTCCACCATCTCGCGCCAACTTCTTATTATTCCCCGTGATTTAATTATTTAGAAACTACAAACAATGCACTAATCAAATTCTAACGGAAAATTCATTACGCCAAAAGGGAGAGGAAAAATTGTTCGCGTCAATTAAGACGCAGGCAAAGTTTCACGACTCGAATTCAATCTGCATAAAAGTTTCCCTCTGTGTTTCCTTTGCGGAGTAAATATTTGACTTCCCTTATAATCAATTGATCAAAAGAACCACTCGAGACGTTATTTGGAGGGCCCTTTTGAGCGCACGCGGATTTAATGCACTTGCACGTATCGCATTCAAAACGTTATTTACTGCGATAACTAATAAACCAAATAACCGGATAATTAATTACCACCGGCTTTTAAACGAGTCGCATCCGTCATCATTAATTAAGCGTACATAAACAAACAAACTTTGCACCGAAATTTGCGCTGCAATTCCAAAGCGTGCCAGATGGCATTAATCAAAAATCTAAATTGGGCGCATCAAATTTACACAATTCAATTACTCTATTTAGTAGATTCATTCTCCTAAATCACAAAAAGTAAATTTATTTTATACATTAGTGATATTTAATATGTATTTATCATATACAATAAATAAGTGTTATTTTACCGTTATAATATTTACCGTGCTTTCAATAATTCACCGAACATAGGGAACGCAGGAGACGCAGTTGGAGTGACTCGGAATAAAAGTGGGGGTCTCAGTGTGAACGAAGTACGAGTATCGAGTATCGGGCGACAAGATCGAGTTAGAATCGGTATTCGAGCAGCCAAACCGCAGTGGGACCTCCACTCTTATTCCGAGTGATTCCGACTGCGTCTCCTGCGTTTCCTATGTTCGGTGAATTATTAAAAGCACGGTATATGCAAACATCTTTATTTACAGATATGTTACAAAAAGCAATAGTTTACAATTAACATAAGTACAAAAGTAAATGTCTGCTAAATGGCTATCCACTTGGGAAATTTCAGCGTCTGTTATAGTATTTTTATAATGAAAATATCATTTTTTCTATTTTGCGTCTAAAACGGAGTCATTAACGCACTCATATGGGTTTGTTAATGGCTCGCCGAATGTTTTAATAATTTAATTTTTTAAGGTTGGCACCGTTGAAATTCAGAGCTGTCAACCTGTGCGAAATTTTCGGCGAGATAGTTTTGAGGTTATGTAATGTATGGAAATCTCAAACTAATTTCAAATTGAAATGTCAATTATCAGTGTTACCAACCACCATACAATTTTCTAAATATGTATGGGCGATTTTTTAATTTAGAAATGGAATAAAAGGGGCAAAATAGAAAAAATGCTGTAAAAAACACGTCCGTCGATTTCTAAACTTGGACGCGTGCGAAAAAATCGCGCTTAATGAACTCGTTTTTTAATATACTGTTAGAAATAATTCCTCATGCGAATTTTCTTGGTGTTTTAATAACCAGAATTTTAAATCAAATCTGACCCCTGTAATTTTAACAACAGCGCAGTCGTGGTCTTCATACCAATTATGGTCGTAAATTATGACTAGGGGCGGCACAGAAAACAGAAACAACGTATTTAATAATTTATTAGTTTTGACAACAGCCAAATATTGTATTGTTTTAAAACGATAAACTGTTTTCTTGCAAAAATTGTAATTTTATGATTATATACAGGGTGTCAATTTGAAAACTTTCAATGCGAATATCTCTGAAAATAAAAGAGTTAGAAAAACGCAATTTGGTACAAATGTTATACAGGTAGGGGGAACTATAAACACCATATTTTGATTATGAAGTGAGTGACCTCTTGGGCCCCATTCACCCTAACCCCAAAATTTTAAATGGCATCACCCCTTTTGTGATTCCTTCAATTAAACGTTTTTTTGAGTAGTATTCACCAGCACAAGAATTTTTTTTAAACTTAATACAGGGCCAAACAAAAAGTATAATTATGCTGCTATTTTATTTAATTAGATTCTCAAAATGCATTCCATTTTGGGCTAAACAAAAATACAATCTACTTTCAAACTCATTTCTTACATTCTGAAACACTTGGAAAAGAGGTACATCCTGTAATAATCCGTTGCCGAAGATTATCGAGTGAAGCTGGTTGTGTTTTAAATACAACAGTTTTCAAGTGAATCCAAAGAAAAAAGTCGAGGGGTGTTAGATCTGGTGATCTCGCAGGCCATTCTATTGGACCTCTTCTCCCAATCCACTGATCTGGAAAGGTATTATTTAAAAATGGCCTCACAGAAAAAACATAGTGGGTTGGCGCTCCCTCTTGTTGAAAATGTATTCAATCTTCGTTTAAGTTTCTACCCCCATTAACATCTAACTGATTTTCTATTTCTTGAACAATAAGAGGTTCAATGGTGGTTTCGAACATTTCCAAGTAAGTATTGCCATTAAGGTTACCATTAATAAATAAAGGTCCAACAATAGTATGACCCAATATTCCCGCCCATACATTTATTTTTTCTGAGTACTGTGTGTGTCCTTTCCTGAAAACATGCGGATTTTCATCACTCCAGTATCTACAGTTATGTTTATTTACTGCTTCGAGTATTTGAGGCAAAACATATTATTATCCTTTTTTGTAGCCCAAAATGGAATGCATTTTGAGAATTTAATTAAATAAAATAGCATTTTATGCATTTATGTGCATATATTAAATCATAAATATAAAATGAACTTTGCAGTGTTTTTATTACTCAACAGATATCAAAGATGTCCAATGAAAAGATAACATGAAATTAACCATAATACATAAACAAAACAGAATCAAATAGAATAAAATAAAATATTAAGATAAACACCCACTTCCGGTGAAATTTAACCAAAAGCTTTTCAGTTCTTGGGATTGTCAAATAATAATTCAAAGTTTCACTTAACAATATTTAGTGTTTTTTGAGATAAACATCATAAACACAGAAACGCACACACACACATGTACAAACACGATTTTCATTTCAAATCTTGGCGACAAACAGACACAAATCCACAGACACAAAATTTATTTTTCCAAAAATTGTGTAAATTACCTCTAGGGATCTCAAAACGGAAATTTGTTAAAACAAAAATTTAAAAATTGTCACATTCACAAATACTTTCTAGTACGGAGAAAGTAAAAATAGTAGAAAGTTACATGGTGCTTGCGTTCAAATTTATACGAAGTACGGGAAAGTATTGTTTTTTTTTTAATATCGATTTTAATATAATAAATAAATTTTTAAATAATTATTAATAAACCTAAATGACCTTAATGATCATAAAATCCCCCTATTTGGCATTTGACTCAAAAATATATGTGATTTTTTCAGATTTATAAAACATTTCTTTAGTAGTTAAAAAAAATAAATAGAATTTTCAGGAGGTTTCAGTATCACTGAAATATTTACAATAATTTCACAAAATGTTACTGCTTAGTTGTTGATAGTTATATAAGAAATGTCAAAATCTCACATTTTGTTTTGAACAAAAGTGTTCATTTTGTTTACATGGCACTCTTTACAAAAATAATACATTTAAAATTTTGGCTCAAATGTAAAATTGAAACATAATGTGTGATATATCATCATAAATAGAAACAAATCTTGCATTAGAAAATGTAAAAATCTAATATGGCGGCCATAAGAAAAACAAAAGTTGTCTATTGTTTCTCCGCCTTCTTGAAAGCTACAATAAATCTAATAACATATTTAGATCCTCCATTAATAAGTGCTCTAATAATGTCTTAGTGCAAAATGCGTAATAGTAATAGTTTTCGAATAAAAAATTAAAAATGAAAATTGAATTTTTTTATTTTTTCGAGATTTTTTTAAAATAAAAAAAAGGTGATGTGGCCATCATGTTACTTTCTCCGACTTGATTGTATCATTTATATTTATGCTTTTGTGGCTTATTTTCAATTTAGATCATATTTTAAATGTACATCGAGAGGATGAAACTGACGTTTAAAACGCCAAAATTATGAAACATGGAAAAATTATACTTCAAATATAAAAACTCTTTGGTTTTTGAGTAAGTTGACTATTAGGATTTGTCAGTTTTATCTGATTTAAATTTAAAATAAACCATGAAAGTATAAATATAAATAACTTTGATTCTATCAAATCGAAGAAAGTAACGTGATGGCCGCATCACCATTTTTTTTTAAGAGAAAATCGACCTGTTCGAGGATTTTTATCAAAAATATTTTATTTCGGTTTTACTAAATATATTCCATATTCTTCCAATATATTCCTAGACTCGCACTGTATAAATATTTCATATTTATGTATACAGGGTACATTTCGTCTTTATTAAATTTATTTAATGCTTGCGCATCAAGTGAGCGTTTTCAATTTTAATTAAAATGGTAATCATGTGCATAATATTTATTTATACGGGTTATGATAATATTTTCAAAGTGGCATTAAAAATTTAGCATTTTCTAAAATAAATAAAATATAGTAAAAATTGTTTAAAAATTTTGAAATAATAATAATAATACATTCTGGTTATTACTGTAGATTTTATATAATAAACAAAACAATTTTACTTTGTTTGTATAACCTTGAAATACTTGTTTTTTTTATTTTTTTTTCCATTGCCTACCCATTTGCCGGAAAAATATCTAAATTAATTTTCTTAAATGAAACACACTGCATTTTTTTGCAGAATCCCATTCTAATTCAAGTTCTCTTTACAACATCATACCACACAAGTACCATTTTACTTTTTATTTTTATTAATTACACCTAAAATGTTACGAGACACAATGGAAATCATAATCAGGAGGGTCCAAAAATGTTTAGAGCTGAATGGTGGACAATTTGAATAGTTATTATAATGAATTAATAATAATAATTTATTTTACGGAATCTTCTTTTACATCGAATTCAGTATATCATTAGATAATTATGTATTAAATTTTGTTACAAAATTGTTTGCTAGTTTCAAATCAAGTAAAATTTATTTAATTTATCCTATAACGTTAACATGCCAATAACACCTTAGCAGCGAGTAACGTTAAGGTATCTTTAACAACACTAGTGTTGTTAAGAAATTATTAACAACACTAGTGTTGTTATATTATCTTAACGCAACTCGTTGCTATGGAGATCTTAGCAAACAAACATGGTTTCACTTTTTGACGGTTTTTATTAAACTTTACTTTTAATAAAAAAAAAGGAAATAGGATAAAATAAATCGTTTTACGATACACGTAACGTTATTTGCTTTTACATTACTCGAGAATTTAAAACTTTTCTCTCGTAATGTAAAAGCCTCCATAACGTTACTTGTATCGTAAATTACTATTTCTTCTGGTATTACATTAAGCAACATTTTAAAGAAATGTAGTATTATCAGTACACCCTCGTAATGAAAATTTGATTTAGAATTTGATTCTGCAAAAATATGCATGTTTTATTCAAAAAATAAATCTAGAAATTTTTCCGGAAAATACTTAAGCTATCGAAGAACGTTGTTTATACCATTTTGTAGACCAGGTTGCGCTTGGAAATTTTTGATTAAACTTTCTTTTGTATATTCAATATTTAAGCAGATATAAGCTGCACAATGAAAATCCAACCACCCTGTATATTCCGGTCTTACTGTACATTCGATGATGGTCGAGAGAGTAAACATATTTTTACTTTCTCCGTAACGAAGTACGAGAAAGTATTGTGATCGTGATTTTTTTTCAAACATTTTTTCTACGGAAATATCCGTTTTGGGGTCCCTGGATGCCATTTCAACAATTTCTGGAAAAAAAAATTGTGTGTGTGTGTGTGTGTCTGTATGTGTGTGTGTCAGTGTGTCTCTGCGCGCTGCATCTCAAAAACTAATAGACCAATTGATATGAAACTTTGAACATAAGTTTTATTTGATAATCCGAAGAACTGAAAAGCTTTTGGTAAAATTTCGTACACCGGAAGTGGGTGTTTACCTTAACTGTTTTTTGTTTTTTTTCCAATATTTTCTTAAATATGAAAAATATCACAAAAATATTTAAGCAAATATTGAAGACAACAAAAAAATGAACATATTTGGTTTGAAAATATTTTTCATAAAATCATTGTTATTCGACAAAAAAAATTATTATTTTTTTTTTCATTTTTGGTATACTATATAATTATAAAACGCTAATAGTTACAGCAAATTTAAGTTAATAATAATTGTAGAGAATGCCAAAATGAACAATTTATGAAGAATAAGTTTTTTAAGAAATCTCTTTAGTTTTTGAATTTGAAGTACATTTTTCCATCTTTCATAATTTTGACGTTTTAAACGTCAGTTTTATCCGAGTATACGAAACGTTCGGTGCACACTTAAAATATGATTTAAATTGAAAATAAACCATGGAAGCGTAAATATAAATGATACCATCAAGTCGGAGAAAGTAAGATGATGGCCACATCACCATTTTTTTATATTTGAGTTTAAAAACAAAGCACTAGTGTTTTAGTTATATTAGATTGTTAATAATTTCAGTACACTTGATTAATGGATTCCATTTAACATTTATTCTTATGTTTTTAAGTATTGATTCTTGTTTGATAGCTGATTTCAAATTAATAAATATCGGCAATAAATCTATCGGCACTGATTAGTCGATAAAACGACTTAAATCTTCGTGTATTCTATATATATATAAATGTTGTGTTTATTGTATCTTTGCCACAAAGTCGCCAAGAACTATTTGTCAGTGTTAATGCTTCGGATAAGTATTCTTCTCATATTGAAACGATCTCGTTCCGACAACTATTGTTATCATTTTTATTTTATTTGTATAGATTTACGTACAGGTTCTATATGTACTGAAGGAAAAAAAATGAAACACTTTAAATTCGTGAAATTTCGACCATTTCCAAACCGACATAACTCGGCGTATTTTCAATAGATTTTGATGAATCTTTAAGGGCGAAAAACTTTGAAGTGTCTTCTTTAAAGTCATGCACGCTAAATTAAGCGTAACCCCTTCCGCCCCCCTCTAGCACCCCTGTGAAAAAAAAAGTTTTTTCAGGAAACCATGTCCAACTTTGACAATGTCTACGGAGTTGGAAAATTTTTGTCGACTCAATCTACCATAAAGGCATTAAAATTTGATCAATTCCCTTTGCAGGACTCAAAGAACGAAGTTCCTACGACAATTTGGCACCAAGTTATGGGTGAGATTTTTTCCCGACAGAATCATCAAATTTGGTTGAAAAGTCGCTGAGGTATGAGCGAAAAACCTCAAAATGCACTTTCTTTCAAACAGCCATAACTTAGTGCCAAACCGTCGTACGAACTTTGTTCTTCGAGTCCTGCATAGGGAATTGATCAGATTTTAATGCCTTTATGGTGGATCGAGTCGAAATTTTTTTTACAACTCCATAGACATCATCAAAGCCGAAAATGGTTTCCTGAAAAAACTTTTTTTTTCACAGGGGTGCTGGAGAGGGGCGGAAGGGGTTACGCTTAATTTCGTATGCATGACTTTAAAGAAGGCACTTCAAAGTTTTTCGCTTCAAAATCGATTGAAAAACCGCCGAGTTATGGCGGTTTGAAAATGGTCAAAATTTCACGAATTTCAAGTGTTTTTTTCCTCCAGTGTATTTAATTCACCCAATTATCTTTGTTTATAAATATTTCTCCTTGATTATTTTGATTAATAAAATTAAATTATAAAACAAATAATATGAATTGCATCATTCTGCCAACGGTGGACAGAAACTGTTTATCCTTTTAAACTATCATACTTTGAGATGTTGGCGTTCACTTAGGATGCACTTTAATCAAGTGCTGGAAAACTGACAGAAATAAAAAAAAACAAAACGGATCGATTATCCATTGCATCATAATCCTCTTTCAATCGGCAATGTTTCGCTATGCATTAGTTCCCTTTCCTCTTTCTCCCATTGTTTGGAAATGATTGGAATATTTAATAGGCATTTATGTGAGAGCTCATACACTTTTATGGCGGAGCAGAATGTCGTTCCGGTATCGATACGGTATTGTCTTTATGTCGTTGGCAGCCTGAAAATTTCATTGTGTTGCCCCCCCCAATGACCCCCTTTAAACCCCTCACACTGTGGCACTCTCATCTTTTGTATTTGATATCGACACCGAGCCGCCATCCAAAATAAAGTTGCATAAGTTATGGAACACGTGCGGTCGCGACCAACACCGCCCTCGCCAAAAACGTGAAACTTACATTCGTTCGTTCCGATGTTAATTTAAACCCGAGGCATGCATGCACTAAATTACAACCTTCGCCATAAATAAAGGGGCCTCCGTTTCCGATATTCCCCATTAAAAAAGACGGAAGACTTCATAACCGTTCAGTTATTTACAACCCCTATCGCCCCGGGCCACTTCTTTCGCCGGTAATTGAATTCAGCTTTTTCGGTCATCGTATTTTATTGAAATGAAGTCGCAGGTGCGATTGTAACAGCGTCTAGCCATAAGTCATCCTGATAACTAAAGCCAGTGTTACAAAAACTAATTTCATTATTTTCTATCTCTCATCTCGTTTCTATTCACCACTGTTAAAACATTTCATTGCATTCACTTATCCTTCTTTTCCTCATAAATATGTATTATCCGAAATTTATTCCAATTTTTCTAGCGACTGTAAATCCTCAAACACTATTAACTGTGGTTAGTACTATTCAAAGAAAATATTCAAAGGTATGTACAATTTTCGACACTCTCGACAACCGATGTTGTGTACAAACAAATTAATGAATATTTGCAATTCGTGCTTTCTGTATAGAAGCTATAACTCGAGTTCGTCTGTTTCAAAAAGTGAAATCTGCATTGATTATTGGCATGTTAACATTACAAGATAAAATAAAATATTGTCAAAGAATATGAAAATAAAATATACATAGTTTAAGATAATTGTATACTCAAGGCATATGTAGCTGTAAAAATAAAATAAAAATATCGAGCAGAATTCGATTAATTCTGCAAAAGTGCTCATTGATAATTTTCAAATGTGAAATTGCCTTTACGTGGGATTCGTGAGATTCTTAGATGATTCAAGCTCTACATTTTTGTCGCTCCCAAGAATACCGGCATATTTTGCACACCTTATGTTTAACAAAAATAGATATACATAACCGGAAGTTACTTGACTCAGCAAAAATATTTTCGGTTTCACAAATTTAATTTAATCGAAAAAAAATCGTAAAAATCTTCGAAAAAATTCCCGCAAAACATTCAAAAATCGGCCGTAGATCGTAAACGGTGCGCCCCACGAAAAATACAGCCCTAACCTTTTCGACGCAAAATGCAATTCCGAATGGCATGCCGTTTAAAGTTCTCCCGTGAGATGCAAAATGGCGGCTGTAGAATGTTTTTATTTAAATCGGGGGTGGGGATATCAAAAATTCGTAAGAGACATAAAATTAGAGGGGAGTTAGTTCTACAAAACTCTATAAAATTCGGAGTCGTGACCATAAGGGGAAGCGCGCCCTTTTTTCCGGAAGCGTCTGAAATGTGATTTTTTAGAAAAACACTTGAGGGGTTGCAACGGAATTTTTTACGGGAACGTGCGATAGCAAACGTTGTGTCCCGATGCATTGGCGATTTTTTGAGCCATATTTAAATTCTCCATCTCAAAAATCCTAGGAGGAGATAGGTTTAGCGCGAACCTCTGCATCGCGAAAAATCGATTTTCAAAAATTCACTCCCGAGTCTAGGGGTGAGTTGGAAAATCGTGGTTTTCACGAGCCCCTAGAGGACGTTTCCGGCTTTCGGGCAAAAAATAATTTATCCTTTTTTTAAAGGGGTGGTTCTAGAGGGTAGAAATTTTAATGGTATATTATCTTTCAGATTATAATAATTATTCCTGATATGATAATCGCCGAATACAAGAAAACTATTGAGATTAGGAACAGGGAACCCTTATACAATCTGAAAGATAATTGGATTCTACTTAAGAATACGTTACTAAATACAAGGTGTGCCATTTGATAAAACGAAGTTATTCAACTTTATAAGTTGGGTTTTTCTACCGAATTTTATCACCCTGTATAATTTTTTGTATGAAATCATGGTTGGCTCTATAATTCGAACCTTCAAGCAAATAATTAAAATGATTTTAATCGTTCAACGTCAATCACTGGGGCAAAAATAAAATTTCACCCAGACCTTGCATTTCAACAAATATTCAAATATTTTGAAAACGGCAAACAATAGGTATAGGGAGTATTGAAGTAACTCACCTTTATTTGCACCATATAATTCAAAAGTGACAAAAAATACAGGGTGTTCCACTTAAAAAACATAAGTTTGGTCTATAACTTTGTTATGAGACACCCTGCATAAATTTAAATATTTTTAGGGCGTGCAGCTCACTATTATACACTACTTTTGTATAAAACATTTTTCGAAATTTTGAAAAATAAGCACGTGATTGACCGTTCCCAGAGCTTTGAAATACCCTTGTTACGGTAATTTTGATTAACTCTGTAATGATGCATAATGACCAGTCATTATGCATAATTACTATTAATATTGGAGAATTTAATAAAGATATAGCAATTTATTAATTATACTGGTCATTTTAAATATTCTCCAGGGCTCACAGGTATATCTGATAATTGTGAAAGATATAAAATATGCAACTTGCATCAAGGAATTAAATGCAATCCCTTTGAAGCTATGTTTGGTACTCCTATTAAAATTGGCTTAAAACTTATTGATTCCCAAGTAAGTTGTTGTGAATTTAAAAAGCAAGGGAGAACTAGAAAACATAATGGAGCGATTTAAACATGATCAAATATCGATAATTCAGTCGACATCATTGAAATTAAAAATGACAATATAATGGAAAATTCTGAAGAGAATTTGGAAAATTTTAAAGCAAGTAGGAAGGCGCCAATGCAAAGAAAACACAATATTGTAAATAAAAATCTTAAAATACAAGCTAAAAAATGGTGATGTGTTCATGTCACTTTCTCTTATTCGATGATATAAAAGGAATTTTTATGATATATTGCATATGTATCAATTTATTCAAAAACTAAAGGGATTTCGAAAACAGCTTATTCTTTACTAGTAGTTCATTGTTGCATTTTCTATAATTTTTGGTCAAATAAGTTTGAAATAACTAGCATTAGTTCCTAATTGAAGAACTTGGTGGAAGAAAGGGTTACCTCTATTTTTTTTCAAAATTTTTATAATGGCGTTATAACAGTCCCAGAGAGGGCCTCTATCATTAGGTTTGGCAGATTTCTCAACAGAACGCAGCAGAACTGATAAATGCCAGGAGTTAAATGGGTTTGATGTACTGATCCCATATAAAAAGGGTTAAGTAACATTTTAATAACAAAAATGTTGGTGTGGCCATGATGTTACTATCTCCGACTTTGATTATATAAAAATGTTCTACATATATACTTTCATGATATATTTTCAATTCAAATGGTATTTTAATTGTACATCGAGCGTTTTGAAAGTACGTTTAAAATTATAAAAGATAAAAATCATTTTTATTGTTAATTTACTCAAAACGAGATTTCGAAAAAGAAAAATTCTTGATAAGTAGCTCATTTCAGTATTTTCTACAATTATTATTGACAAAATTTGAAAAGATTTTTACGAACACAATGCTTTCTCATACATCGTAACGGAGAAAAAAAATTGAAAAGTATTCTATCAATCTAACAAAAAGTTGATGATACAGTGCTTGTAAGATCCAAGAAATTGGTTGGCAGTTATAATGAATATTGGCAAAAATGGACTATATAAATTAGGTGAAAAAAGGGAAATTGGCGAATTTGTTCACAAGAAATCTTATGTAATGAAAAAAAAAATAGGCGTCGCGGAAGTTCCAGCCTCGGAACTATCTTGTGGGAATGTGTTAGAAGTCTTTTTTATTTGCTGGCAAGATTTCAAAAAGTGTAATTATAAAGGTAAACGTAACAGTAATAAATGTAATTGTAGGTTTAAAAACTAACTATGTAATTCAAACAGTTCATCTTGTAACAGCAAATAATTTTGCCTTAAGAGTACTCCTTTATTTAAATCTATTGATAAATAATCTTTGATTTCATTATATTCTTTTGTCCTAAAATTTCAATTAATTAAAAATGCCAGTAAGTATTACACATTATTCATAATATCCAGTATGTTTGATAAATTAAGCATATTCTCCAATATGAATGGGAATTATACATATTCGCTAGTTATTATGCAAACTTCGCAATTTATCATATAAACCGTAACATATACAGGGTATTTTTTTATCGTGGGCCATAGGATGTTACATGCTAAAAATTATACCTTGTGTTAATGTATATTTTATCATAAAATTTTGAAGGAAATTTTAGTTAGTAATAAATCAATTATTTTTCTACATGATGCGCTTAGTCAGAATAATTTAAACATGTTTTATTCCATTCAAAAATGAAATTATTTAAAATAAATAACTGAGCAAAAATAATCAAAGTACCTTGAATTTCTGAAATGTTAGATTGATTAGTGAATTAATTTATTTTTTTAATGGAATAAAACATGTTTAAGTTAATCTAATTAAGCGCATCATGTGGAAAAGTAATTGATTTATTAGTACCTAAAATTTGCTTCAAAATTATATGTTAAAATATACATTAACACAAGGTATAATTTTTAGCATATAAAATCCTATGGCCCACGATAAAAAAAACATTCTGTATATTAAACTAATCTTCCTAGGCTAAAGTTACTTTATATAAAATTGTGTTCTCCGCTGCGCTGCGCCGTCGTCCATTTTGAATACTCGAAAATGGCAAATAATAATAATAATAATACAATTTATTTTACTCGAGATACATCGAAATACAACAGGTTGAAAAATATTTATCTAGTTTCTTTTTTAGTTACGTTCGATATTCAATATTTGCCACAAAAAAAAAACACATTTTCCAGCTGTAGATAAAATCTATATGCCAAATTTACTTTTAATTGGGATTGCCGCTAGTTCAGTCATTTCAGCTTTCTAATTCGTAGTAATAATCTCTAAAATCATCTTATCATAGTTATTGAATCTCTCCTACTAAAAACAGATATTGAATTTTATTTATAAAAACTCCATCACCGCATAAATTAATCAACAATCATTCAGTTACATTAATCGGCTTTGGGTATAAATTGCTAATTTAATTAAAGCTCACACAGCTTTACCATTACAATTGTCCCCACCGGCGCGGATTTCGTTTGGCCATCAGCTGAAACGGATTGAATATATTTTCGGGTCAAATCATTTTTACATTGTTAATTATCTTGATTTGTGGAACGGAACAAACGAGTTGATCCAATGCCCTACCTATCATCGCAATTGAATACAAAAGAGAAACGTGGCCTTAAATATAATTATATGATTTAAAAATTCGAAATATTGGTGAAATGTACAAATATCAACCTATCCGATACTCTAAAAACAAACTACTTATTGAAACAATGAATTGCCTGGTAATGCTTCGATGAATATTCAAATTTACAAGAGAAATGTGAAAGGTAAAACGTAGTAGCACAGCGCGCTCAATGTTAGATGCCCGGCCTTGAAAAGACAGTGTGTTGAAAAGTAGTTTCCGTTCATCACCTAATTAGAGGTAGGCGAAATGACTCTTTTTGGTGAGTTACCTCAGCGAAAAGGGTCGACCGGAAAGATCGACTCATGACTCTTGTACAAGGTGAAAGGTATGTCTCAAGGTATGTATGGTCAGTCGTTCTGCTTCCTTAAAACCTTGAAATTCTCAGCTTTTCATTTACCTCATAACTTTGTGCCAAATCGTCGTAGAAACTTCGTTCTTTGAGTCCTGCGCAGGTAATTGAACACATTTCAATGCCCTTTTGGTGAATCGAGTCGATTTCATTTTTTTCCACGATTTCCAGTGTATAGGGGCGGCTCGTTATGTAGAGCCGAGGAGCCATGGCACTACCACTAATTTCAAGCTCAGCAAGGATTTTAAAATTATTCTAAATCCGAAGACTTTCCTCCGCTAAATTTCAAAATAATTATACAAGAACACAAATTGTTCGCACTATGTTGTTTAAAAGAGCTTAAAAAATTATAATAACATTTGCAACAAACGTAAAATTTTCCAGATTTACTCAAATTTAGTTCTATTCTACTGTAAGATTCCTCAAAAATCCAAAGACTTCCCTTCACTGATTACATGAAAAAACAAATTTTTAAAATTCTGAAATTGTTTAATTGTCTAGAACAAAATAATATAAAAACAATTGCTACAAACGTGAAAATTTCCAAATTTACTCAAAATTAATTCTACTACAATATTCCTCAAAATGCTTTGGCTGAATTTCAAAATATTTGCACTAGAACACAAATTGTTTACATTTAGGAATATGTAGTTCAATTGCCTAGAGCTCAAAAAATATAAAAACAATTGCCACAAACTTGAAACTTTACAGATTTGGCTAAGATCAATTCTGCTTCAAGATCCCATCAAAATCCAAACACTTTCCTTCACGAGATTTCGATTTATTTTCGCGAGAACACAACTGGCTGAAATTCTGAAGTTGTGCGCTTTATCAAAGCTCAAAACAATATTTAAAAAAATTGCAACAAAGTTGAAATTTTCTGTATTTGCCTAAGATAAATTCTACTACAACATTCCTCAAAAATAAGACTTTCCTTCACTGGATTTTAAAATAATTGCACTAGAACACAAATTGATTAAATGTTGAAATAGTTCAACTGTCTAGAGCTCAAAAAAATATAAAAACAATTGCCACAAACGTGAAACTTTCCAAATTTGGCTAAGATCAATTATGCTTCAAATCCGAAGATTTTCCTTCACAAGATTTCGATTTATTTCCGTGAGAACGCAACTGGCTGAAATTCTAAAGTTGTGCGTTTTATCAGAACTCAAAATATATTTAAAAATTGCAACAAACTTGAAATTGTCTAGATTTGCTTAAGATAAATTCTACTTCAAGATTCTATGAAAATCAAAACTGTCCTTGAGATTTTAAAATATTCAAAAATTTTGAAAATGTTTAATTGTCTAGAGCCCAAAAAATATATAAAAACAATTGCCACAAACGTGAAACTTTCCAGATTTGCTTAAGATCAATCCTGCTTTAAGAACCCATAAAAAACCAAAGACTTTCTTTCACGAGCTTTCGATTCATTTCCGTAAGGAAACAAGCGGCTGAAATTCTGAAGTTGTGCGTTTTATCAGGGCCCAAAAGAATAATTTAAAAAAATTGCAACCAACTTAATATTAATTCTACTTTAAAATTCCATAAAAATAAAAAGACTGTCCTTCACGAGATTTTAAAATATTTGCGCCAGAATATAAATTGTTGAAATTTTGAAGTTGTTTAATTGTCTAGAGCATAAAAAAGTATAAAAACAATTGCCACAAACGTAAATTTTCCAGATTTACTCGAAAACAATTCTACTATAAGATTCCTCAAAAATCCGAATACTTTCCTTCATAGGATTTGAAAATAATTGCACCAGAACACAAATTGTCAAAATTCTGAGATTTGTTCGACTGTCTAGTGCTAAAAAATATATAAGAATGATTGCCACAAATGTGAAAATTTACAAATTTACTCAAAATCAATTCTACAAGATTCCTTAAAAATCTAGAAACTTTCCTGGACTGGATTTCAGAATAATTGCACTAGAACACACATTGTTGGCATTCTGAAGTTGTTCAAGCACAGAGCTCAAAACAATATAAAAACATTTGCCACAAACGTGAAAATTTCCAGATTTATTGAAAATCCATTCTTCTATAAGATTCCTCAAAAAACCGAAGACTTGCCTTCACCGGATTGCACGAGAACACAATTAATTCTGAAGTTGTTCATTTGCCTAGAGCTCAAAAAAATATAAAAACAATTGCCACAAACTTGAAACTTTCCAGATTTGCTTAAGATCAAGATTCCATAAAGATCCAAAAGACCTTCCTTCGCGAGATTTCGATTTATTTCCGCGAAAACACAACCGGCTAAAATTCTAAATTTGTGGATTTTACGAAAGCTCAAAAAAATATTTACAAAATTGCAACAAACTTGTTTGTTTTCTGGATTTGCTTAAGATCAATTGTACTTCAAAATTCCATAAGAAACAAAAGACTGTCATTCGCGAGATTTCGAAATATTTGCGTAAGAACACAAATTCTTGAAATTCTGAAGTTGATAACTTGTCTAGAGCTCAAAAAATATAAACACAATTGCCACAAACGTAAACACATCCAGATTTACTCAAAATGTATTCTACTACAATATGCCCTAAAATCCAAACACTTTCCTTAGCTAAATTTCAAAATAATTGCACGAGTACATAAACTTTTGAAATTTGATGCCAGAGCTCAAAGAAATATAAAAAGAATTGCCACAAACGAAAAACTTTTCCAGATTTGCTTCAAGATTCCATAAAAATCTAAAGACTTTCCTTCACGAGATTTCGATTTATTTCCGCGAAACACAACTGGCTGAAATTCTGAAGTTTTGAATTTTATCAGAGCTTAAAATAATATAAAAAAATTGCAACAAACTTAAAATTTTACTGGATTTGCTTAAAATCAATTCTACTTCAAGATTCCATAAAAATCAAAAGGTTGTCGTTTGCGAGATTTCGAAATATTTGCGCGAGAACACAAACTGTTAAAATTCTGCAGTTGTTTAATTTCCTAGAGCCCAGAAAACACTAAAAAACAATTGCCGCAAGCGGGAAAATTTCTATATTTACTCAAAAATAATTCTACTAGAAGATTCTTTAAAAATCTGAAAACTTTTCTTGGCTGAATTTCAAAATAATTGCACGAGAAATAATATTGTTGAAATCCTGAAGTTGTTCAAATTGCCTAGAGCTTTTCGTTTTTATTTGATTTATTTAATGCTTCTATAAAGGTTTTCAATTTCAATTCTCGTTAGTTTTTCTCCTTAAAAAGAAGGAATTATATTGTAGGCTAAGTGGCTCTACCATCAAAATGTTCCACCAGCCGCCACTGCCAGTGTATATCCAATTCAATTTAATCGTGAAACAAAGTGAATTTTAATTTTAAACTTATATTAACATAATGTTTCACTAAATGATCAATGAGAAACAAGTGTATGATAAATCTATATCCAGTTCACTAGTGCTCAAATGGTGCAGCCGCGTACTCTTTGGGTTTCAAGGACGTTTTTTTTTAATGCCGGTCAATAGTTTTCATAATGGTTAACTGCAGTTTAGGATGTCCTGGAAGACCGCTGGGAAGTTAGTCGGTATTTAACCATGATAGTTTTTCGGTATTCCATATGATTAGCTAAGTACTCCGGCTAATAAATCAATAATCTCAAACTCGTGACGATTTCTACGCGTCAATAGTAATCCAGGACTAACTTCTCCCAATTCTCACTAAAACAAGATGATACACTTTCGTTTTAAGCTTTTACAGTAAGTGACTACTTTGTCAATAGATTCTCATTGCAATGAATCGGATGACATGGCAGACACGTTCACGAGAATTAACACCTATGGACTGTAGTTTAAGATTTCTGAGAAGAAGCCCCAAGTAATGGGCGGATTAACTGATTTATCACAGATCGACATTTGTGTATCAGTGTTCTGAACAGAATCAACGAATATTAGAAAGCTTATAGTTGACATTTCGAGCACTTGAAATATTAAATAGTGTTGGTCGCAGTTCTAATGTGATTTTTCGTGCTAAGAATATTCAGCTTTTGTGTAGATGGAGTGTGGAAGGGAGCGCTCACCCCTACTGGCCGTGTTACTGCGAGAAGGGTAGCTGTGATTTGTGTCACCATCACTTACGCACGCAAGGTGTAGTTGTTGTAGGTACGATTCTTAATTACAATAAAGCCAGTGAGGTTAAATTAATGCTACAAACTCGAATCAATCATTTGGAAATGTTAAGGAATACCATTGTAATAAAATACAATTAACTAATCAGTACACCTAGTTTTGGAAAATTCTGTATTATATTATTACCTAATATTTGTCCTAGAGAAATTTAGGTTTATTGAACATTTATTTTGTTATTAATGAATTTTAACCATAACATAATCAACCCATTTTGAATAATTGAACGTTTCAATTGTGTAATTTAGGTATGCTGATTCTCCTGTGTAAGATGATTTAATTTTATGGAGTTATATAAAACATAAAGCAGTTATTATTGCAGTACACTCATGAGGATAAGATAATTGGAAATATTCTAGAAATCTACTTCTCTTTTTCGTAAATTTACGAAGAAAATGTTTCACGTCTCAATAATCAAACTATCATTCATTTTACACTCTTCCGTCGAAATTATTTTTATTAACGATACTTCTTAAAAAATATCGAACATACTCGCTGTAAACTTCAAGTACTAGAATATACTGGGTTCCCCATAATAGGTTACCCATTTTAATATTTGAATTAATTTTTTAATAGACTTTTTATTATACTAAATTACAGCTAACTCTATGGGATTTATGATAACATAAATATTTGGCTAATTTAATTCTAACTTTTAAAAATCACGTCTTCTAGATGACCTCCACCAACTTCAACATATTTTTCAATATTAGATAAAAAGTGGTTCATTACACGGCGTAGCAAACCTTTGTCTATTCCTTCAATTTCTTCACAAATTTTGACTTTGAGTTCCTCGATTGTACCTTGACGACCCGCAAACACTTTGGCTTTTAAATATCCCCACAGGAAAAAGTCGGAGGACCTCGAAGGCCAAGGCAAATTTCCGAATCGAGAAATGAGTCGGCCAATAAACGTTTCCCGTAGAACCCGCATTGAGTTTCTGGCGGTATGAGCTGTTGCCCCATCTTGTTGGAATAGTAAGGCATTGTTTAGTAATCCTCGTCTATTTAATTCTGGAATGAGGAATGTCTCTAGCATGTTTACGTAGCGCTCGGATGTTACTGTTACAGCGCGGTTATTTTTATCCTCAAAAAAATATGGACCAATAATACCAAAAGATCCTACTCCACACCACACAACAACTTTTGGATTATGGAGGTTCTGTGTAAAGATTTCACGAGGATTTTCATTTGACCAGCATCTAAAATTCTGTTTATTAACCATGCCGTTCAAATAAAAATTTTGCTTCGTCGCTCATTAAGAGACTGTGAATTGCTTCTTGATGTAAATTCAAAAATTCTTGACAAAATGCTAACCTTGCTTCTTTATCTTGATTTATAAGTTGCTGTGCTATTTGGTATTTATAGGGATGAAATTTTAAATCTCTTTGAAGAATTCGATCTAAGCTTCCCTTTGATATTCCTACGATAAGGGTTTGTCGATTAGCAGACCTTTTAGGACTTCTCGTAAACGCAATTCTAACTCGTTCAATATTTTCTGGTGTACGAACTGTTCTTCGACGTCCAGGCTTCTTCAAATTTTGTACAGAACCATTTTCACGCCAATGACGAACCCATATCTTAACAGTTTTACGATTTGGCGCGTGACCTCTATTGTTGTTATTAAACTGACGCCGGAATGCACGCCTTATGTAAGATTCTACACAAAACACACGTTGTTGGACTGAGTAATCCATGAAAGTTAAATAATTATGATGAAAACTAACAAACTTCTCGTAGAAACATAACGTTCCACAAAATGATTAATATAAAACTTATTTGTGACAGGTGCCTACTTGATCAATAATTAACTTTAATCCCAAAGACTACAGAACATAATCCCACAGAGATAAACTTATTTAGTTATCTCGTAGGGAATTAATTAATAAAATAAAATGGGTAGTCTATTATGGGGAACCCTGTATAACCACCAGGTAATGTAGATTCCAATTTCTGATTTGGATTTATATACATTTAACTTTATATTAAAAAATTTGCAGAGTATTGACGTAGTTGTCGTTTAAGATATAATTACTATTTTCGCAACTAGTTGGATGCAATAAAACTGAAGTATAAACTTAATAAAACGATTGTGGCAAAAAAAAACCGTTCATAAGTCGAGACTATTAAACTCGAATTTATTACAGACAAGGGTCGAGTGGACTACATAAATTATATTTATGAGAGCGAAAACTCCTTCCGGGCACTTAATTCCAGCACCCTTTGAGGGATACTCCGTCGAATGTTCGGACGAAGAACGACTCCCCGCAGATTCCCACCATCCAATTATCGGCACTTGTAAATCATCCCCCCATTAAAAATACGCGCAAGATGTGCTTCTCACCTGTGCACGCTCAATTAGCTCCGAATCGAGTCCCGAGGGATGATATTTCGCAAGTCGCGTGCCCGGTTATTATTGGGGATGGTTAGATACGAGGGTAAATTATAGATGGAGCTAGGGGTAGCAGTTGTTTATGTGGACGGTAGGTCGATCTGGCGGAGGAAGCGCAAACTTGGTTGTGGAGGAACGTGTGGTTTTCGGACGGCGGCGCGCTAATACAATCCCCTGATATAATAGAATAAAATACAGGGTGGTATTTTATCATTATATAAGTAAGTATTTGCGTGACGAAGTTATAAATAATAAGTAAGGGTGTTTATTTCTATTAATAATAGTATAAATACCGACGAATGGTAGCATGGATATAAAAATAATGATTTAATCTGTTCCTAACTCTGCAAAATTAAGTTACCAGTGATTATAAAAAAATGAATATTATAATGAAAAATCACTTATAAATAAAACAAAAACTTAATACTTCTTCAACACGTTAGGGTTTTCAATTATAAATCACTTATACTCTACGACCTTTTTTCATATATTTCATGAAATATTGTGTTGGATTTATTTATTTATTTTTAAATATTTTTGTTATTATGACAATGTGAAGTGCTATAACTTAAATGAAAAGAACATTTACGAAAATTTTTATTTGATATACCGGGTGTGGCACTTAAGACGCCTCGGACCATAGCTCCTTTACGATAAAAGTTAAGTTAAAAAGAACAAAGTGGTGCATAGTTACCGTCGCTATATTTTAAAAATATTTCTAATCATCAGTGGCGTGCCGTACTCCAGTGGCGTACCAAACTTATGTTTTTTTTAAATGGAATGCCCTATTTTTTATTGCAGATTTGGAAAGTGCTCGACGAGTACTTATTTTTTTATCTAACATGTTATACCCTTCACTTTAGCGGTTTCGCTGTTATAACCCCTTCTTTCAAAATTGCGCCCCATTTTTGAGATTTTTTTGTAGAGAAACTAATTGACGCCGGCGCCTAAATTTTGAATTGAGATACAGGTTAAGACCTCGTATACCTTCACATAATTTTTTTTCGGGTAATTTATGGAAAAAAATAATTTTTGATTGATCTTCGTATGTTGTCATTTTTTCCGAAAATTTCAAATGGCACCCCCCTAAAAAAATTACGGCGTTGTACAGCCAAAACTCTAAATTTTTCATTGGTGTAAAAAAAATTACACATTGCATAACAAAATTTCGGAGAAAAAAGGAATTTCATCGCAAATGTCGGGAAACGTTTTCCGTTCCCAAGTGTGCCATGAGAAAACAAAAGATTGGTAATTGTCAAAGTACCAAAACAAATACACAAATACGGTCAACATAATAGTATGTACCTATTTATTCAACATGATATGAAAAATGCAGATAAAGCAAATTTAACAACTTAAACTAAATGTTCGAAATGACGACCTTCCTGCTGGAGGCATAACCGCAACTTCTGGTGATATACCGCAGTTCATTATTTTCGGTAATAACTGCCTTCTTTCTAACTCTCCTTGGCCGTTTCACACTTCCCGTAGTATTAAATCTCTCCAACACTTTTTGAAACGCACGTTCATTTGGATGTGCCCTGTGCGGATATCTCGCAGCGTACACTCGTGATGCCAAGAAACAATTCTTGTTACATTCTCCAAGAATAAATATCATGTCAACCATTTCCTCTTGAGTTCGGAATATTTTTAGAACGTTTATCAAAAATGACTTATGGCTACTACTGACGTCTAATAATTTACTTTGACAATTACCAATCTTTTGTTTTCTCATGGCACACTTGGGAACGGAAAACGTTTCCCGACATTTGCGATGAAATTCCTTTTTTCTCCGAAATTTTGTTATGCAATGTGTAATTTTTTTTACACCAATGAAAAATTTAGAGTTTTGGCTGTACAACGCCGTAATTTTTTTAGGGGGGTGCCATTTGAAATTTTCGGAAAAAATGACAACATGCGAAGATCAATCAAAAATTATTTTTTTGCCATAAATTACCCGAAAAAAAATTATGTGAAGGTATACGAGGTCTTAACCTGTACCTCAATTCAAAATTTAGGCGCCGGCGTCAATTAGTTTCTCTACAAAAAAATCTCAAAAATGGGGCGCAATTTTGAAAGAAGGGGTTATAATAGCGAAACCGCTAAAGTGAAGGGTATAACATGTTAGATAAAAAAATAAGTACTCGTCGAGCACTTTCCAAATCTGCAATAAAAAATAGGGCATTCCATTTAAAAAAACATAAGTTTGGTACGCCACTGGAGTACGGCACGCCACTGATGATTAGAAATATTTTTAAAACATAGCGACGGTAACTATGCACCACTTTGTTCTTAGATTTTTTTCGATAGCTTTTATTGTAAAGGATCTATGGTCCGAGGCGTCTTAAGTGCCACACCCGGTATACTGGTTTGAATGAAAAATGCAACACCAAGAAGTTATGGTCAGATTTTAATGAAAATTTCACAGAAGTTGTGTTTGAATGTCTCCAGTAAACGATCAAAATTTCAGTTGAAAAACTTACTTACACAAGCATTTTTTTTTTAATAATGAGTCGGTCCTCCGTTGTTTCTAATGCACTCATTCACGATGCTTTGAATGAGGTGATCAATATCTTCTTGGGGTAGCTCATCCCAAGCTTCCTGAATCCGCAAACGAAGTTCGTCCAAAGTGTCTGGGGCACGGGGTAAATTTCCTAGTCTGACGCCTATCATATCCCAAACATGTTCGATAGGCGAAACGTCTGGTGAACGAGGAGGCCATGGAAGCACTACAACGTTAGCTTCTTCTAAACACTCTATTGTTACCCTTGCTGTATGTGGGCGAGCATTATCTTGCTGAAAGATAGAGTTTTGCAACCCTTTTAAGTACGGCAGTGCAACGGGCTCTAGAACAGTCTGTACGTAGCGCCAAGCATTTAGGGTGCCGGGAATAAAAACTAGAGGGGACCTACCACCATACGTGATGGCACCCCAAATCATCACCCCCTGCGTGAGAGCAGTATGCCGAGGAATGAGTTACTTTTTATACCGAAAGCCATCAATTGTAGAAAAATTAAATAAATTCTGGCTGTTTTTCTTGGTGTTGCATTTTTCATTCAAACCAGTTTATATAGAAAATCTGCAAAAGTCATACATTCTTCAAATAACTCGCTTTGACATAAAGTAGATTCCATACCATTTTATTGAGTGCAGTATATTCGTAATATATAATTAGAACTATTAAATAACACACATACAAGCAGGACTACTAAATGAACCTGCTGATATTACAAATGCATTCGCATTGCATTCCTTCATTCACACGAATAACTTCTAAATACGAAATCGGACATCAAAGCCCTCATTCAATGCAGCGGATTGCATTATTACTTATTACGTCCTTTAAAACAGTGGAGGCGTGAAGCTTTCGTATCCATCCTTTATATTCGCAACGGTCTCGTGGTTCTTCGCCTATCACGCCGCTATTGGAATGATGAATTACCATAAGATAGCACGTCGTAGCTAATTCGTGGTTTCATCTATTGTGCCCAAAGATAATTTAATAGTGAGGAAATATAAGATTTAAATATGTTGGCACCAGTGGTGTATTGGAGGGGGAACGTGGGGGAACGTGGGGGAACGACGTTCCGGCACCTTTTTTCAGAAACGGAACGCGTTTGCGTTTGTTAATATTTTGTATAGTAAGAATAAAAAATAAATAAAAAAGCTTACAAGTAAAACAATAGTTTGCTTAAAATAAGATGATCTCCGAAAAACTTTCAGCAAGCTTCTTGTGGAAAGTCGCGGACTATTTTTTTGCTCTCACCATGCGTTCCCTTGCTTCTTTGCTCTCACCATGCGTTCCTTTACTTCTTATTTTACCAATACACCACTGGTTGGCACGTGTTTCATTTTTAGATTCACTTATAAAAGGAAGCAAATATATTGTAAATACAATCAAGATAATGATTTAAATTCAATTTTATTAAAAATGCTTTAAACGAAAATGAAGCTTTTAGCATTAGTAGTATTATAAAATTATAGTAAGCTAAAGGCTGTTTTAGAAACGTATCGAATTTTTAAATTGTAATCACCAATGGCATTTAGAAGGTGTAAAATACGATAGAGAGACAACGGAATACAAACGGGTGAGCCGGCTTTTTTTGTCCATATGCAGCTCCACGTGGTAAGGAATGGTGTAAGAGAGGAAGACTTATGGTAAAAATTGAGAGAAGTAAGATCACACGACTGTTTCCGATTTTCTCCTATGAGGTATCGCTAGCGTAGGGACGAAAAAGTTAGCTCGCCTGTTTGCATTGGCGTTAGCGATCTCTCTATTCATCTCTGATTTAACCGAGTCCGAAAGGCCCATCGACCTGCGGCAGTAACGGTTCGCGGGTTTTTTTCTGGTACGGCCGAGGAACAAGAGGTGGTAATACAGATAGGTGCGGTCACACAGCCAGCTGTCGTTGCAACTGACCCTACATATTTGTATTACCACCTCTTGTTCCTCGGCCGTATCAGAAAAAAACCCGCGAAATGTCACTGACCTGCGCTCTTTCGGCCCAACTTAATTTTAAAAGTTCTGATTTTGCAAATGAATTGCTTCAATAGATAGCGCGTATTCTTCAGGCAACCTGATATACGCTCTGGATGGGTTGCCAAAAAATCAGGCGTTTATTATTAATAGAATTTAGCAACGAGTTGTATACCTAACGATAGACTATTTAATTCTGAATCGAATGGTGTATAAAATGGTTGAGGAAATTAAGCGGTTTCGCTGTAATTTGCAAATGAAAATGTACTGCCGCTAATAAAGTTTCCTGTAATGCAACGAGAATTGACAATCGTCAAAAATACAAACATAACCTATTTCTTTCATTTAATCAAATTAAGACTATAATTGTATACTCAAAGACGTATTCATAGTTGGTTTACCTTTTTGCAATTGCAATAAATTAGTGTAAATAAAACGTGCGCCAGTAACTATAATTATATAAATTATTAAAGCCCTACACGCCGTGGTTGGTTGATTTTTTGGCAATTGGAATAAATTAGTGTAGATAAAGCCATTTACCTTTTGACAATTGGACTAAATTCATGTAAATAAATTATGCGCCAGTAATTATTATTAACCCTACAGAGAATGCGTTCGGCCTGAAAGGCCCACGAGACGTATTCACTGGTGTTATGCTATTTCACGTATTCTCTGTAGGGTTAATTGTATAGCCGTAGTTGGTTTATCTTTTGGCAATTGGAATAAATTAGTGTAAATAAAACGTGCGCCAGTTTCAGTGGAAACCATTTAAATTTATATTAAACAAACAAGAGAGTGCACCTTTTGCAAGATACACGAGGAATTGGATATCGGATAATCAACAGATTGTTTTACATCAAAATTGGGTTAGAGCAGATTTTCATAACCGCAACGGTGTAATTGCCCCTTTTTCATTAAAGAGCCATGTTCACAACACGACATTCAAACAAGACCTTCGACCTCTTCACCCAGCCCCGCGTTGTGACAGATCATTGCTGATCCACCTTAAAACAGGGCCAAAATTAAATTCACAACGATGGCAGATTTACGTTGTAAATATATTGAGTGAATAAAATTTTGGGTGTTCACATATTTCGTCCAATTTTATGTAGAGTTATCATAATATTTATCAATCCAGTGATATAAGGTGTGAGCCACAGAATTTTGTTTCCGAGTTGGCCATGCTTGAAAGAGAAACATAGCAGTCATTCAGTTTTTTAAATCTAATTTAAATGAAGCAATCTAGTCTCATGACATAATATGCGACATACCTCATTTATCTCATAGCCAACTCTGAAACAAAATTTTGTGGCTCACACGATATAATTAAGGTCTCCGGTTGATATTGGAATCTCGTGTGCATCCTATGCAGAAAAAAAATTTCCCTGACCTTTATCCAGTTCAGTCGACCTGCTTCGACAATCCTGTTACCATCCTTGGATCCTTTCAAGACATCTCCGGTTCGGATTCTGCAGGTCGCCCGTTGTACGGACGACCCTCGAGCGTCTGCTGAAGGACCGGACGCGACGCGGGGTTTAGTGGAACACGCTTACTCGTCCGTTTATCCGGGGTGGAATGTTGTTGTTTTTTTAATACTTATTTGAAGTCGAGATTTTTTTAAGGAAACGTTACCCGCGTTATCTCGTAGAAGTTGGATTTAAGATGGAATTATTTGAAGTTACTTTCAGATTTTTTTTTAATGGATAAATCACCACAGAATTTAGGTTTGAGGTAGAGTTTAAGAATAGAATAGAATTTATTCAAATGTAAAATTTTGGAAATTATTTGAAGTTTTTTTTTAATGGATATATTATCATCGATTTTGAATTTGATGTAGAGTTTAAGAATGGAATAGAATTTATTCAAATGTAAAAGAAATTTTGGAAATTATTTAGTTTTTTTTTTTTTTTATGGATAAATCACCATAGAATTTGAATTTGAAATAGAGATTAAGAATAGAATTTATTTTGAGGAATTGTTTAAAGTTTTTTTTTTAATGAATAAATCACCATAGAATTTGGATTTAAGGTAGAGTTTAAGATGAAATTATTTATTACTTTAAGATTTTTTTAATGGATAAATCACCACAGAATTTAAATTTGAAGTAGAGTTTAAGAATAGAATTTATTCAAATGTAAAATAAATTTTGGAAATTATTTGTAGTTTTTTTAATGAATAAATCGCCATAGAAGTGACTTGATTTGTATTAAACTAAGGAGGATATTCAAGATAAGAGCTTGATGTAGCAATAATAAAAGTTGCAAACAAAGATTTGCCGACTCAAAAATAATATTTAAACAATTTCTGTCGACTTGAAACTTTCCAAATTTACTCAAAATTCATTCGGGATTATAATTCCGAAAAAATGAAAACACCCCGTTCACAGATTTTGAGATAAATTCATGTGAACGAAGCATAATTTCTTGAAAATCTGTCATTATTTTGGTGACTCAAAAAAATTGCCATCGACTTGAAACTTTCCAAGTTTACTCAAAATTAACTTGGGAATATTATTCCATAAAAAACTGAAAATACTATTTTCAGAGATTTTGAGATAAATTCATGTGAACGGAGCATAATTTCTTGAAAATCTGTCATTAGTTGGGTGACTCAAAAAAAGCCATCAACTTGAAACTTTCCAAATTTACTCAAAATTCATTCGGGATTATAATTCCATGAAAAAATAACAACACCCCTTTCACAGATTTTGAGATAAATTGATGTGAACGGAGCATAATTTCTTAAAAATCTGTCATTATTTTGGTGACTCAAAAAAAATGCCATCGACTTTAAACTATCCATATTTACTCAAAGACTGAAAGAGTGCGGGATTGGTTTTTTAGCATGATTTTTATGGCAGTTTTATCGGTACAAAAAATTGCTTCAAATCTCCGAAGCGAATTTTATTTGAGTTTAGATAAGAAGACGGAATTGAAAAGAGACTGAAAAACCTTTGGCTTAGTTATACGCAAATACTTAATCCACTGGTCTTGTAGAACGGTGCACTGTATTTATTTTTTAAGGTAAGAAAATTCTAGGAATTAACAACTATGAGGAATAAAAGAAAGAAAATGAAAGATGCGACAGTTATGGAAATAAAAAAAAAAAAATGTTTAATGAATAAAAAGAAATAAAAAAAAATACTAAACAATAAATAAAAAGAAAACAATAAAAAATAAATTAAAAAAAAACAATAAAAAATAAATAAAAACAAAACAATAAAAAAATAAATTAAAAATAAATACAAATAAAACAATAAAAAAATAAATTAAATAAAAACAAAAAATAAATATAAACAAAACAATAAAAAAATATATTAAAACAAAACAATAAAAAATGAATAAAAACAAAACATAATAAAAAATAAATAAAAACAATGGATAATTAAAAAAAACAAAATAAAAACACAGCAATCAACATATTTCCACTATCTAACCCAGTGATTCTCAACCACCGTCAAAATCAAACCTCTTTATTCACTTTGCCTACATATAATATCGTGTGAGCTACAAAATTTTGTTTCAGAGTTGGCTGTTAGATAATTGAGGTATGTCGCATATTATTATGTCATGAGACTAGATTAGTTCATTTGAATTAGATTTAAAAAATTAATTAATCTCAAACATGACTGCTATGTTTCTCTCTCTCAGGCATGGCCAACTCTAAAATAAAATTCTGTGGCTCACATCTTACATTACAATAAACAAAACTCATCTTTGTATAGTGGACGCCGTGAAATTCTTGAAGTGTGCCGCCAAATTTTATAAATTCTGTTATCTTTGTAGTACAGATTATTTTATTTTACATTGAAAATGATTATGACTATTTTACACAGTGTATAAGTAAAATTCTTTTAAACTTATCTTATACATAGTTCCTATGGTGCCAAATTTTGAGCCGCGACAACAAAAAAGGTTGAGAATCACTGATCTAACCGATTAAAAAAACACAATTAAAATTGCACATGTGTACAAATTCAACACCGGTCTGCACCCCCTCAATTACACCTAACCGGTGCGAAACGGGTGCAAATTATCAACACAAAAAGAATGTCATAGCGATCTCGAAAAGGTTAAGTTTGAATTTGTGCGTACGAAAACGTGGAAATAAAACGATTGCCTGTGCTAAGTAAAATAAACAAATAAAACAGTCGCAACTATCACTTTTAATAATACGGTTGGTGTTAAACACAAATGGATAAATACAGTCGAACCTCCCTCAAACCAAATGGAAATAAATATTGATCTGTCTGCAAAAATGTTCATCGTTTAGTGGAATGTGTGGAACAGGTGCACACCCTGAAGTTTGGCTCTCGCATATAATAACTCGCACACAAACATATGTGTAAACTGAAAATTGTGAACATGACATTAAATAAAAGTGCAATGTAGCAATGGCATTACAATTAAATAAAATTCTAAAAAGCACTATTTTGTTATGGTCAGGTTTGGTGGTTAACATTCGGTGTATTAATGTCTTGGGGAGGAGGGCTCAAGCCCGATAGCCACCCGCCTGGAGTGGAATGCATTTGTAATTGGAATTGGAGGGAAATCGAACAAGAATTGTTCGGTGATGGTTAAATCAGCCTCGGGGGGTGTAAATCTTGTAAAATAGGACGGTGGTGATGGTGTTTTGAGGTTAAACAAAATTACCTTATTTCCAACAACAGGACTTGCAAAAAAATATGGCGGGATGACGTCACCCACGTAATCGGCCCTTTTCACGCCGAATTTCCAAGGAAATCATCCATCCAAGATCTCCGTACTTCCGAATTTTCAAGTAAAATCATCCCCCACGGATCTCCGGACTTCAGCGTCGCTTCCATGACTCGATTTCGGTTTTAGCTGTTTCGGCACTAACACTTCCATGTTCACCGGCTTTTGGGAGCGGAGGACGAATTTGCGGAAAAACTAACACCAAATGCACTGCCCGCGTGTTATACCGAATTTACGCTTTTCGTTTGAGCGGGGCGCGGTCCCTGCTGTGATTCACTACCGGTTTAAAAGGGTTTGCAAAGGGATTCGAGCTTAGTTTGGGGTGCGCGTTCACCGGCTCGAGCGAAACTTTATCGAACGGCCGCGGTAAACAAAACACGACACGCGTTGTTTGCGGACACCTGCACGCGATCGTGCGGCTCCGTTCGAGTTTGGAACGGGTCGCGAACAGTGGCGGAGGTATTTTATTTGATATTAAACAACGTAATTATTATAAGTGTATAACGATACAAAATTTAACACTACCGAATAATTTAACCACTGAAAATAAATGGAGTGTAATAATCACACGGTGGTTGAGTTTGTCGGATTGTTGTAAAAGTGTATAACAATACATTGAACACCTTATAAAATAATATAATTACAAGGGGAATTTTACCACCAAAATAAATAGAGTATCACATGAAGGTGAACAAAATTATGAGTGAAATCGCGTGATGGTGGTAGTAACGAACACTGAAATAATAATAATAATCTCTATTTAGCAATAAATAAATAATCAATAAAACTGATTATGGCAAAAATTAGGGTGTTTCACGTCTGGATCGAAATTGCAATTAACTGGATTTGCGTATAAAGATGGTGTTGGCACACGGCACTGCAGTAAGAGCAAATGCATCGACGTACGCTGTGTCTGCTCAGTTGTTTTGTACGCCGTGTCTGCTTGTTGGTCGACGCCATCGCTTCATTCAATTCAACTGCCCGCGTTGTTTTATTTTGCTCGCTCATTCTTCGTTTACTTTGAGTATTTTAACAATTGTATCGGTGTGTAAATTGTGCGCGAATATAGTGAGAATGTGTTTATAAGAAAAGAAAAGACACCGGCGAGGGCATGGACACGGGAGGATTAAACAGGTTGGTGTTTTAGTTAAAATTGTAAAATTATGAAACGTAAAATTTGTTGTTTTTTAAAGAATGAAGATTGGTTAGTTGTTCCTAATATTTGCATGATTTTATGTCGGCGATTTATTTTTTCACTCAACGCAAATAAATATTTCAATAAAACTGATTATGGCAAAAATTACGGTGTTAAGGTCTAGTTCGAAATTGCAATCAACAGGATTTACGAATATTTTCAGATAACTGCTAAGATATATTGTTTTAATATATGTGAGTTTTTAATTGGACGTTGTTCTGATTTATTTTAATGCATTTTTGTAATTTGATTATTGTTGTGATTGTTGTAAGTTTGTAATTAATGGCCATCCGTATATAAATAAATATTGTTATCTAATATATACTTACACATACATGGTGTATTTGAAATAACGAACAGGCTCGTAACCACAAAGAGATTAAATTATTTTTAAACAATATTCGCAATTATTTTGTTTATAACTGTAACAAAAAGCCCGCAATTAATTATTAACGTTAATGAGTGAAAATACGCAACATGTTTGCGGGCAGAGGTAATGTGACCTAATTTTTAAACGACATCGGCTTTAGATATCGAATTACAACAAGCGCGTAGGAAATATCTGAGTGCTCTTTAAGCGTCAATGAACTTGAGGACTGTTTATCTTTTACAAAAAAAAACGTTGCGATAACGCTTCAAATTTCGGAGGCAAGAAATGGTATCTCGCGTTTTAACCCATTAGTGTATGAAGTTAATTAAAAATAAAAATAAAAAAATCTTACTAATTTGGCTTTATTTACCAAAAAGAAATACAAAACAAATTTTTTTTTCATACATAGTTATAATAGCCAATTACAGCACTTCCCTTTTAAGGGACTCTATACATGCAAGTCATCTCAAAATATGAAATGCTTTAAAACATACTTTGGGATGTAGTCCTACATTACACTTTGTGCAAATGAAGTTTACTTTGGATTTGCAATATCTACATCGTTTATCCGTTACGCTGTATACGGGCCAGTGATTCAATCCATCAAAGCTAACGTCGTCAGATGGTATAGGTATGATTTTTCCTCTCATTGATGGGGTGCCGAAAGACTGCAGGTAATGCAGCGCAATATATCTTCGAAATACTAATAGGCTAGCCGCTCTTTCATCGTTTGTATTCAATTTCTTCATCAGTAGCCATGCGTTTACCACGGACACATCAAACAAATAGGCAAAAAATGGGCCAGTACCATTTTCGTTGCCTCATTCTTGTTCTATAAATGGCTACAAGTTGATCTATTTTGTCCACACCCCCCATTCCTTTATTATAGCTTTGGAAAATCTGTGGCTGGGCCACATCCACTCTTCTTTTAATTTTACGGCACCATCGGACACATGTTTTTTCCTTCACAGTATCGTATGTTGTTGCAGCAGTCACTACTTTATTGTCCTTCCATTTCACCAGTGTAATAGTTCCGTCTTCTCTGCTTCTATAGTCGAATGTTCCCTTTGGCTTTTTTCCATCACCTTCCTGTCAATCAACGGACACTTTGATGTTCTTCTCTCTTGGATTGTACCACTTGCACAAAATCCCGTTTCTGACAAATATTTCATTAGCTTTACAGACGTAAAATAATTATCAAACAATATTTTGAATCCTTGATTTGGTGGCACGTTTGCTTTTTCTAGTAATAAAACTACAGTATCCCCTCCTTTTCCGAAAACCTTTTCGTATTGTTCTTTTTTCCCCATATATATCTCGAAGTGTAGCATATATCCGGAACCAGTACATATTGCCCAATTTTTGTACCCAAATCGTATCGGCTTGCCGCGTATAAATTGTTTTGCATAATGTTTTCCGTAATACGGAATCATGCTTTCGTCGATCGATAGGGATTCTTCTAATCCACCATGATGTCTAAATTTTATATTTAATTCATCAATTAGGTCGCAATTTGTATAAATGGTCGTTTTTGTCGATATGATCGTTATCGTTCAGATGGAAGTTTTTCATTATTGTTTCAAACCTATGGAGTCTCATACTATTTGATAATATTGTGGGAACGTCATTTTGGTTTGACCAATACATGCGCTTGTTAGGAAATTTACCATATCCGGAGAGAAGAAGTCCTCCAAAGAACATATATAATTCATGGAGAGTTACATTTATTGGATTATTCTTTTGTCGCGAATATCTGTTGGTCTCTTCCAAAAAAAAATCTGATGGTGTTTTGCAGTGTTTTGCTTTTTCAGAGGGCTCAATTTCAGTACAGTCAATGTTTATATTGTAATTACGTTGTTGTGATTTTATCCACTTCAGATTTACTGTAGTTGCTTTTGATGGGTTTGATGCAGAAGGTCTTGAAATTGATGATGAAACTGGGCCCCGCGAGTTCGAAGTTGATGGTTCCTCAACTCGTGGATATTTTGAGAGTGGAAGTTCATCACTTGAATCGTATTCACTAGAGTCTGATTCATAATGGCCTACATTTTGCAAAACACATTTTGTTTGTAGCATAATCGTTCCTAAATGATTCAAATTTCCTTCATGTTCATCATCGCTATCGTCACTATCCTGCTCCGTGTCATTTCCGTCTTCAGGTGGAATTGCGAAAATTTCGACATTATCATCGTCGTCGTTTTCCTCTATAGCTGCTATTAACTCATGAAGGCCTAGCCTGAAATATAAATTCCACTTTATATAATGGATATTTACAGGGATAAATAACATTAAAAATTATGTATAATAGTAACCGTCTAGTATGGACTCCCTTATAAGGGACACGAAAAAAGAATGATTTTGGCGCTCTATCGGCTATGGTAATAAACTTTTTTGTAGGTTATATGTTCGTAAAGCATAATGTCTATAACTAAATCATAAAGACAAAACATCAATATCTTGACTAACAATATGACTAGCAAAAATTTACTTACCCTTCGTTCCTCGTATTGTATAAATTTTCATCCATCGATCACAAATAATTAAATTACAAATAGAACAAACTAAACGCCCGACCAACGGTAATACAACCTCGCATAAGCAAAGACACAGTTACACTATAACACCGATACCGTGTTGCCAAGCCTATATCACACTGAGTAAACGCATGTTTTATGTGCGTCCCCTATAAGGGACTCTATACACTAATGGGTTAAATAAACAAACACAAATTCCATGCAGACCTAATTAAATGAGAAAAACATCGGTTCTCAAAATGTTTAAAAAAACCTCGAAAAATTAGGAAAATTAAAAAAAAAAAATTCGAATAAATTTTGACGGACTTCGGTTCACAAATATTTTGTATATGATATACATTAAATTTAAATACGAATGTAATTTGCGTCAAACTAATCATTATTCATCTTTTAATTCCTTTTTCTGCAGCCGTCCCGAAACTAAAACTTTCGGTATGATTTATTAAATCGAAAGTGCCACTTTACATAAATCGTACCGAAAGTTGTTATTTTCGGGATGATTTTGTTTCACTTTCGAAACGATTTCTTTACTTTCGGGACGCTTTTTGTTACTTTCGGGACGATTTTGCGTATATTAGTGGGTGGCCTTGACAAAAATATGAACTTCGTATTTAATTATGACAGCGCTAGTCATATAACATTCGTGTTTGTTTTTGCTTTTTTAACATAAAAAAAACGGCTGCAGAAAAAATATTGTACGTAACGCGTTCCAAAAGTGATTTTACGGGACTCGCGGGATTCCAGGACTCGACTACGGCTCGTCCTGGAAACTTCATACTCATCCCGTAAAATATCACTTTCGGAACTTGTTACGTAAATTACTATTCTGTCGCTACCGCCATCTCGCGCTTTCGCTGGGGAACTTATGCTTGTCAACTGACGCTACCTGCAATGGATGGGCGGCTCTAATGGGGGGCGGGAAAGCTGAATTAAATAAATAACTTTATTTAGCACTTTTCTACATAAATTACATGCATAAATAATAGTATATATTTTTACAATTATTCTATACATATATTAATACTATTTTTTTGATCAAATGACTAGATTTGTATTCATTTGCAACAAAAAAACAAATTCTATTTAAAATATGGAAGTTGATGTTGACTTCCGGATACCCGGAAATGTTGTAATTATTGTAATTCATTTCATTACAAGAAACACATTCGATTACAGGATGTTGAAAATATTATTACAATACATTAATTAGAAGTCCATATACTTTTAATGCCCAGTTTATTTGGGACACGCTTATTTTCGTCTTCATTTAAATTATTTAATTTATTTAGCAACAAATGAGAGTTTTCATTTTTAGGTAATATTTGTTTTAAAACTACCTACTTCTATTAGTTTGTAGTTTTATTGAATATGCTGCCGTATATTTAACATTTATGAGTGAGCTGAATGAAATATTAAGCAATATTTTATAAACAATGTATAGGACTCATATCATATTATATTTTGTTCCGCATTTTTCCGACAGCTATAATTCTATTAGTTGGTCCCTGCCTAGTTATGTATCGATCTTTCTGTTAATAATTCATTCTTCTGCACTTGGTGAATAAAAGGAAAAGCTATTTTTCCTCAATTCTATTGCTTGAGTTGGCAATCTTAATTAATCGCAGTAATTATTTATAATTACATTTAAATATTTTTGTAAGTGATAAAATTGACTATAATTTTGTTACATTAAATTTAAATTTCACTCATACCAACTTGTAAATGAAAGGTCGCAAATTCAACTGGTAGATATCGTTACGTTTCGTTTGATTGATGTAAGGTCGTACAATTAATCCACCTAAAGAGATTCTTCGCGGCGGTCGTTAATTGCGCGACGATTAAGCATCCCCTTAATTCCGTCTTCTGAGATATTCTAATGGGGCTCCTTCTGGTTTACGAGGGCATAAAGAAATTTGCACGTAAATTCGGAATTTCCTGTTTTTGCCCCCCATCAAATTACCCCGTGGTTTTAATTGTTTTCATTTACATTAACAGGTCGATTTTATTTGATTAATTTCCGCCAGGGGGGCGCTTGTATATACGTAAGAGTTAAGAGTGCAGCGCGGGGGCTGAAAATATGTTTTCTGTTTTCGGTGGAAGGGGGCGCGTGCGCGCGTCCGGCGGCGGCGTCGACGCCGCCGTCCGCGTCCGACGGTGCCTTCAGTCGACATGCGGAAGGCCGTCTCGGTACATTCATGGACGGTTCACGCGCTCACGTGAAGATCGCGATTTTCGCGACAGTGTTGACTGCAATCACTGCCGCCGCCAAGCAATTAGGTATGGAAAAATTCCAAAACACACACCCATTTCCAGCACATTTTCATCACAACACGGGTCAACATTAATTAAAATTCTTTAGAAATAAAAATGCTGATTCATTTCACTAATTACAATCCTTTTTCCTGAATCAGATTACGTCAATGTTTGTTACGATCACGTCCAGCGTTTACGTGTAAATTAAAATTCGAACGCGACGTATGCAACTACCAATTAATTAACTTCTAAAACAAAAATGTAATAATAAATGGAGACAGAAAAATACTTGCAAGGTGAAAGTAAACTTAATTATCCTAAATATAAAAATAACGTGAAAAGCTATTTATCAATTAAGGCTGTGGTAATCAAGGGCAAATAACCATGTAATTGATTCCATAATTAAAATGCAATGAGAAAAATAATAGTGATTAATTCTAATGACTGATGAAAATAAAAGAAAACATTGAATGAAAGTTTGTATATTATCTTGTTTAAATGCAACTCAATCTTAATAGAAAAAAAAACATTATCTGGTAAGTATTATCGTAGTAAAAAATCCACTGGAATAGTTTTATGACTCCATTAAGAAGATCGATGGTACAGACCATTATCATTTATCTTAGAACTGGAAACCAGTTTCAAATATAACCAACGATCAGATTCATTTTCAGTATGACGATTATATACATATATGACATCATTAGACATAAAAACTTAGTTTACAAATTTAAATTGTTGATAAACTCTTCAATTCTACTACAAATCATTAGACATAGAAACTTTGTTCAAAATTTAAAATGTTGATAAACTCTTCAAATCGACCTCAAAATGAAACTCATACAATCTTTTAAAATAACAACTGGGCAGTGACGGTTCGCGGGGTTTTTTCTGGTACGGCCGAGGTAACAAGGGTGGCAATACAGATAGGTAGGGTCAGTTGCAGAGACGGCTGGCTGCGTGACCGCACCTCTTGTTCCTCGGCCGTACTAGAAAAAACCCCGCGAACCGTCACTGCAACTGGGCTGTGACTTCCCGCGTGTTTCGAATGTTTACGGTAGCCATTTTGTCCCGTTTGAAATTAGTGACACTTGCATGCCAATAATCTAAATCTGTAATATCGTCATGGGTTGTCAAAATGGTCAAGGAAGTGATGACATTCGCAAACTAATTATCTTTCATTATGAAAACGGCGAAAGCTTTCGAAAAATTGTGAACCGAAGCCACTCCACAATTCAGTGTATAATAGAATCATGAGCGAGTCGTCTCGAAGAGGCACGTGACTCCTGTGCAAATTTGAGTCAGCAAATTTTTGAATTGTGAGGACTTCCTTTTTTCTTTTCTTGCGCGCCAAACTTACTCCAAGGAAAAATTTTCGATTTTGAAAAAGTTATCACTTTTTTCCCGGCTTTTTGAAGGTGAAGACATTTGTTTTGCTTTTTCCGGTCGACTCTTTTCTCTGAGGCAACTCACCAAAAAGAGTAATTTCGCCCATCTCCAGTGTATAATAAATCGGTAGAAAAAGACTGGCCAAATAGCCAATTAGAAAAAGGACAAATTCGAGAAAAATATTTACTGCAAATGACGAGTTTTAGTTATTACGCAACATCAAAGGTGATACCAAAATTAGTGCACCAAAACTTGCACCAGAGATCGAGATTATAAGGTAAATCTAAAAACAATTCGTATCATTTTAAAACATAATTTTCATAGCAGTAGACAAAAACAATCTTAAATCTCGTAAATAGTGCTAATGGTGGTAAAAGGTTAAACTTTGTTAAAGAACACTAAAATAAAAACTTTGCCCTTTAAAAACTATCATAGGGTTGGCCATGCCTAAGAGAGAAACATAGCATAGTCTTCTTTGAGATTAATTCATTTTTTTTAAATCTAATTCAATTGAACTAATCTAGTCTCATGAAGTAATAATACGCGACATATCGCATTTATCTCACAGTCAACTCTGAAACAAAATTTTGTGACTCACACAATAAAAATTTGTGAAGGAATCTAAATATATATCTAGAAATTTTAAAAGGAAACTAAAAGGCCAGTGCAGAAAAGTTAGATATTTTAGATCAATTTAGTTTTTATCAAGATAATGACCCGAAACATAACGCGTACAATGTAAGATCTTGGCTGATATACAGGGTGAATCTTTAATATCGCAAAAATATGAAAGGCAAATTCTTTGGGTAAAAATTTTAAAAAAAATCGTATAAACGTGTACCGGGAAACGTTTCGTTACTGAGATACAGGGTGTACCACATACCTCATACTTCTACGTTTTCATTTATTAAAAGGAACTGTCAATTTCAAGGCACGAAACTAAGTGACACGTACACAATTCTACGCTTACTAACGTAAAACAAAGGAATGCAGCGCAAATGTTGTTTATTTTTTTTATTTTTAACTAAAAACTTTGTCTTTAAAAATGTTTCACAATAATAAAGAATCATCCTATATAACTGTCCCCATGTTTCTGAAATACTACCCCTATTTTCAGACATAAATGTTATTGAATTACTTAAATGAACATGCCCGCAAGTGATAAACTCTCTCAGTTGTTTGGATTTTGCTAACCACGGAATATTGTGAAGATTTAGTACGTGATATGCCAAAAATATTGAAAGATATTGTTGAATACCAAATATTAAATTAAGTTTGAGGTTTATATCCATGATTGTTTTTGTTATTACTTCTCTTATTGTATGAATTTAAGTTTGAGGTCCATTTTGTAACATAAATTGAATTAGACATTTTAAGCAAGTATTTTTTTTATATTTAACTTTGTCAAGCCCGGACATTCGGGGAAAATTTTTGAGATCCCCTGCCCAAATTAGTTTCGTTCTATGCATGACAAAAAAATCAACTGAGAAATGCCGGACTATGAGAATAAAATGGTCCCCTGGACGACGTGCATCGTATGTCATATTTTAAAGGGTGACTCCAGGCGACCGAGTATACTAAACTAGCGTGACACCCTGTTGATGTCACGGCGATAATGAGTCAAAATAAGAGACCGCGTAGATGTCGCGGCGGACTTAACGTGTTAAATGAAAATTAATTTTCAAGACGTAAATACATCTAATTGCAAAAAATAAACAAATTGTATTAACAATTTTAAGCAATTAATGCCAATCGGTCCTGAAACGCATGAGTTTGATTTTGACCCACTGTAAAATTTTCTGAAGTTAATAACATATTTTTATAAAAATAGAAGTGTGGATTAAGAATTATTCTAATAAAATCTTTTTCTGTATTGCGTATGATATAAATCTTACGAATACTTATACTTCTTTGTAATAATCAGATTCCTGCACATTTTCTAATCTAAATCTCACTTTCAAGATACGAGGAGAGATTTTTATGTAATCTAACAAGCTGTGTATGAAAAGAATTGAAAGCAAAGTAAAAACTTATTTTTCACAAAAGATGCCTTAGAAATTTAAAGATTTAGTCTAACCTTCCTCTCCTTGAAAAATGTTCTGGCAGGTCAGCAAAATACTCTTCCACAGATTTTTTAGCACCTCGTTAGAGGAAAAACTTTCTCGTACATTATTTTTGAGCTTTGGAAATAAGTAATAGACGCTCGGTGCGAACTATAGGGTGGATTTCTAATCTCTAGAAAGCTACAATCGCTAATCACTCCTCCGACTTTTAGAGCTTTGTGCACCTTGCTCTTCATGATTATTCACTCTTTTTAACCGTATAGCTCCTCGTAAAAGGTTAATTGTACCATGATATGATTTATTTAATTATAAAATGTGTACCTATGCTCCATCTACGAGCAGACCAATATACTGTTCATGTTTTTTATTGCATTTTAACTTTTTATCTAGTTGTCGAACAGTTAATAAATGTATCCCGAGACAGACGCATTTGGTTTATTTGAAGTAATCCAAAATATAAATAGTAACTGAAAATATTACATGGCGCAGTCGGTAGGATTGTTTTAAATGTATCCCAAAACAAACGCATGTGTTATAATATTTGAAGTCATCCAAAATATAAATAGTAATAGAAAATATCATAAACTGTATCCTTACATGCATCTGTTATAACTGTAGTACCTTTCTTAAAATATTCCACCAAAACGATTTCCTCAGCATCCCAAAATATTGTAGCCATCGGTCTTCCTGATGAAGGTTGCGTCCTTGCTTTCTTTTGTGGTGGAAATCCTTTGTATACCCATTGCATATATTCTGGCTTGGTTGGTGGATTCCGGTGCTATACCAACATCTCTTCACCTGTTGTAATTTTGTAAGTTCTCGTTATCAGTGAGCAATTTTAAAATACAACGATGAGAGACTTTATTCATGCCGAAATCTTATTTTCTTTGTTATTCCCACCTCATTGGCAAATATTGAAACCTTTTATTCTCCGTAAAAATCAAATCTTCAACGTTTTTGATTTCCTTGGATCGTGTCTTTCATAGGCTTCTTTGGCCACCTTTGATTGATTCTCTGCACCGTCGAAATTGCTTAATCCAAAGTGTTATGATAAATTAAGATGGCGTACAGTGGTCCAAACGGCTAAATCCCTGGCCAAAAATCAGCCAGTGCGCAAATCAATACATCAGAATTTCAAAATTCAAAATAGCGGTTTCTTTGGTACAAAAACTACAATGGTTTTAGAATACACAAACATCGTATATTTATGCTTAATTTAAAAAATTTATTAATAATTTCTATTAAAACTTCGGCATATGCAGGTTCAATTTAAATTTTAGTTGGAAGTAAAGGTTGCAAAGCTTCAGATTTTGTATTTTCAATGTGCACTAACTAACGTTATTACTGGAATGGAAGAAGCTAACAATTTTTCTTATAAAAAATAAACTTTGAATTTACCTCATGTATTTTAAATCTGCTTTTTAACAAAATAATTTAGCACATGGATATCAATTTTTCGTTTATCTGAAATATTCTCACTGCCATTAGTACGTTTTCTAAAACTCGCCGGGCAGTGTTTACATCATTCGAAGTTCCCTTTCCTCTTTTGGGAACATTGAATATCACTTAAATTCCTTTTTTATTTGGGTCTAGGGATTGGATGCTTTTTTGTTAAGTTAAAGCGCTTACCACTTTTTCTCATCGAATCTATAAGCAAGATGGAGGAACCATTCCATAAAGAGTATCCAGATATGCAGTGACTCAATACTTAACCAAAGATTATATTCATTTATGTTCCCTTTAAGAATTTGATATATGTCGTTAAAATCTTTTGATGTTGCATCGCAAATATAACAACGTTGCGCCGATTTTGTTTTTATTATGGCATTTCTCAATTTACCATCAATCATGGTGCCAATTCGTAATTAACCATACTATTTTTATCCCCGATAACAGTTGTTAATGGCTGTAGAACATAATCGCGTGTTTTGTTGCTTGATTCGATGGTTTCTTCAAAAAATTGTAATCTCATTGGCTCACAAAAATGCGAAGAAGAAACCAGGACACTAAAACTTAATTTACACTTAAATAAAACACACTTTACAACCTCAGTCATTTACTTAATTTACACATTTCGGATGGTAATACTCTCATAAACTCTCGAAGAAACATACGTCGACGAATTTAGGCAGACTTGATTCTTTCTTTGGAAATCAAATTTTATACGATTGCATTCCTTCCATGACAGTTTTTTCGGTATATTAAAAAATTGCTTATAAACTTTCTTTAACTCGGCCAGGTTTAATTGCGGAATACTAGCATGGTAGGCAATAATAAGTTTCTAAAATCATTCTAAAAAATAATAAAGTTCGACTTTAACGTCATGCATTCAGTGAAGAATTGTTAAATTTTATTGACGATTGAAGAAAGAAATTGTTTTTAGCGTTCAGAGATTTTCTAATGTAGAACATTTCATACTTTAACATTTATAAGAGTAAATTACTTATATGAAGTAGCTGGAAATATTAATCTAAATAAGAGACCACATTATTTTGATTCACAGTTTTGTGATTTTCGTCGGTGGATTAAAAGTTAGTTAAACATTTGGTATTTTTTTATTAATAAAGAAATTTTTTTGCGTTTAATTGATATTGTGTTCATTTTCCTTTAAAAATGACATGTTACAAAAAGAACGTGCCCGTGACAAAAGTGTTTGCAATAAAACCTATTTGTTTTAACGTGTAGATCAGATGCTCTAATAAAAATTACAGGTTTTTTCTTTGACCTTAAAATGACCTTGAAATCCTACTTATAATTAAAAATATATATGCTGGCTGTATTAGCCCTTTCGAGGCAAATACAGAGAGAGACAAAACATTTATTGAGATACTTTTCAATTGACCTCAACAAACAATTGACCAGTAGTCTTTCAGCCTTAACAGGTTATGCCCGGTGTGACATAAACTCGGTGTCTCACTTGGTCTCACTTTCACTGGCCCTTCGGACGGCGTGACATCAACGCGGTGTCGCACTAGTTTTGTATATTCGGATGGCATATCACTTGGAGCCACTCTCTAATGCTAAATATATCGCATGCAATACGTAGCCGTTCCAGGAACCATTTTACGCTCTTGGGCGGGCTTTCGTTTGGCTGATTTTATTTTGTCATGCATAGAAAGAAAGAAACCTGGACGACTGAGATCAAACATTTTACACTCCATGTCCGGGCTTAACGAGTTAATATTGCGAGTGTACATGATAAATGCCGCAACCTGTATATAATTATAATCCAATAGCCACAAAATAAAATGGCTCATTAACTTATTTCAGCTACAGGCAAACAATCTATTTAATTTAAACACATAATAATATTTTCATGTAAATAATATCATATGCTTTCATATTATGTTAATATTTAAATGCCAAGGAAAACCGAAACATTTTAATAAGTAATAAGTTATCGCGAAGCAGAGTTTATTTAACTTTTTAAATTTTTAATTAATCTTATTATATCGGTATACAAATATTAATAGAATTTTGTTTTATGAAAACCAAAGCATATATAATTCCCATTATGGCGTATCAAATTAATTTTCCGAAACAAAATACATTATTCATACGAATTTAATTAATGTTGCTGAACGCGGCATATTATTAATATTAAACCGAGCATTCAAATTACGTTACTTTGTATATATTTTTGGTTACTTCAAAGGAGCAATTATTGAAGAATGTAAATAAGATATACATATATTTAAAAGACCTCAATGAAATGAAAATTTACATTTATTTATTTTTAATTTGTTCATGCTGAGTAAATGATTACGAATAACATTAATAGTATATTTCATACCAAGAGTTGTAAATAGCAAATTACGCGTAACCGGAAAAAAATTGCGTACGAGCCACGTAGCGGCGAGTAACGCAATTTCACTAGCGCGTTGTGTACCATACTTTACCTACGGTCACGTATTTATTCGTTTAAAGTAAAGACAAATGGAAATTGAATGACGTTTAAATTTTCAAGGCTTCACTTGATTACTTCTAAATTCATGAATGATTGGTTTAATTTTTGCCGCCATTTTTTTAAATATAAAAATAAGCAAAATTTGTGTTTCATATTTTTTTCAAAATAACATAATATGAAATGTATGAAGAATTATAAAAAGCATTAAGTTTAAAATTGTGTATATATTAAAAAAACTGTAGTCACTGAATGGGTAATATCTATAAACACGTTTGAGGCAACCTCACTTGTTGCAGAAGCATTAAATAAATTTAATAAAACGAAATATAGCCTGAATATATGGTAATACCTTAGTAAAAAAAAAACATTCTGCAGAACCAGCGTGCTTAATAAGTATGTTTATAGAGAGACATGTCAATTATTTCAAGTATTGTTAAAAAATCCTGTATTGTAATTAATCTACAAAGAAAAACGAAACTCTATCTATACTATTACAAAGTACGTTCATTATTGACATAGTTTTCTCATGTCACCTTGAATAGCCAAACTACGCTAACTTATTCCTCTATTATGTAAAATTGATACGACGTTAATTAATTAAAAGTTTTTCTATTCGATTAAGCTTCTCCTATGACACAATGGACGGAAGACAGGTCTCGTACCTAGTTTTATAATTACTTAAGAAGTTCTAATGGACAAGAGCTGAAGTTATAGCTGCAAGTGACTATAAATATATTATGAGAACGATTTCTGCTTTCAAACATAACGTAAAAGAAACAACTTAAGTTGTAGATTTTCACAGCTCCTAATTTTAGTGTTCGTAATTACATAATAATGTGAATCGATAATTAAATTGCCATTATGTATTAACTGTATAATGAAGATGATATACAAGGATCTATTATGGTTCACCTGCATTGACAACTACAAAGAGGTATCAACGTCATGAGTGTAGTAGATCAGATGGCGGGTAATGCGGTTTACTTTAATCAGTTTAAGCTATCTCAGTAATGAGTGGTAATAATCGATATTGCATGCATTATTGTTTATTATTATATCCGTTCTGATGTTTATGTCAAGAGTAAGCAACTGCGGTGGCAACGTAGGCCTTAATTTATTTATTTTAGTTAAATCGGAGTTTATGTTTAAAAATGGTGGCGACAGTTAGTATGTGATTTATATTTAAGGATAAATGAAACAAAATTTTCTATGTTTCATACTTCTGTATTTTAATGATTTTTATCACAATAGACTATAGTTTCGACTAAATCAAATGACTAGAAACTTTTCGTCAACAAAAAAAATGAACTTTTTTCTACTAGCAAGTTTTAATCGTTAACATTTGAATGTTAATTAATGACGAAAAGATATTACCAAGCAAATTTAAAAAAAATCCTGACTAAATATTTTCGATAATAATATTATTATTAATAATAATAATAATGATAATAATACTTTATTGGTGTTCGGGAGAGTGTGCTTAAGAACAGTAAATTCGGCGTAGTGCGCACTAACTTGGCTTTTCTTCAACAACTATCAGTACAAAGTTCAGTTAACCTCAGAAATTAAACCCAATATTTATAGACAACGCACGGTATTCAGGAGTTGGAGGCCGATCCTGCTCTTGGGTGAACATCATCTTCAGTGAGCTCTGCGTTAACAAACACGATTGGTGTAGTTTGAGATCCATCAGGTTCCACTTCATGCCGAAAAAGTCACCGTTTCGTGAGGAGTCCGGTGAAATCATCGACTTATTTACTAAGCGGAAACTGACATCTGGCAAAAATAACCAATTTTCTTGCAGTATAGATTTCAAAAACACGCGGTTTCAACAAGACGGCGTGCCATACTGCACACGACACACTGAATTTATCGCAATATTGATTCTACCATATTATTATAACCTTTTCAAACTACGTGTCAGCTTTCATCCTTCTAGAACTAATTTTAAAATGATCACTCGTGTCACTAGTATTTTCGATTTTTTTTGTCTAAATTTTTGATCATTAGGCCTAAATATTCTTTATTTTGATCTAAATGTTCGATTTCATTGGTAAAATTTTCGACTATTTGGTCCGCATTTTTTATTTCTCCCGACGAATTTTTAGTTTTTAAATTTTTGACCTGTATTTTCGATATTTTTGGTCAAAATATTTTAACTTTTAGCCTAAATATCCCTTATTTTGGCCTTTTGCGATTTAATTGGTTAAATTTTCGACTTTTTGGCCCGCATTTTTGATTTTCCCGCCGAATTTTTAATTTTTAGATTTTTGACCTGTATTTTCGGTTCTTTTAGGACTAAATTTTTGATCTGTAGACCTAAATATTCTTATTTTTGACATGAGTTTTCGATTTAATTGTTAAAATTTTCGGTTTTTTTTGTCCGTATTTTGGATTTTTCGAGCCAAATGTTTAACTTTTAGATTTCTTAACTGTATTTTCGATTTTTTTTGTCTAAATTTGCTCTAAATATTCTTTATTCTGAACTAAATTTTTGATTTCATTGTTAAAATTTTTGATTTTTCGGTCCACAGTTTTTGAATTTTTAATTGTAGTTTCAAATTTTTGATTTTATTTTGGTTAAAATATCTATAACCTGAATTATTCATTTATATGCGAGATTTATTTTATTTTTTCTGGTATTTTCGAGTTCTGTTTGTTGAAATTTGCAATTTTTTAGTCTGCATTTATTATCTTTAGGCCCGAGTTTTCGATGTACTGTCTAAATTTTCGACTTTCTAGCCAACATTACAGATTTTTATTATTTTTTTAAATCATTTGACCTAAATTTTTCTTTATTTTGACCTAACTTTTCAATTTTATTGTTAAAGTTTTCGATTTTTCGGCCCGCATTTTTGATTTTTCGTTTAGTCTGCATTTATTATCTTAAGGGCCGAGTTTTCGATGTTTTGTCTAAATTTTCGACTTTTTGACCAACATTGAGGATTTTTTTAAATCTTTTGCCCTAATTTTTTTTTTAATTTGTCTGTTAAATTTTCTCTTTAATGGGTCCACAATTTTTATTTTTAGGCTTGAATTTTAGATTTTTGGTCTCAATTTTTTATCATATATTTTAGAGTTTTGGTTAATTTTTTATTCTATATTTTAGATTTTTTAACTTGGGTTATTGATGTTATTTCCTGTTTTTTTTTATTCTTTGCTATTATATTCGAATTTCTGGTCAGAAACTTATTTTTGGAGGCTGAAAGTGGCAAATTATTTTGCTTCTACCTAAGTTTTCGATTTTTTGTCTACGTTTTTTATTCTTAGATCAGTATTCTTGATTCTTTGGCCCATATTTTAGATTTATGAATTTTCGATTTTTCTGTTCCATTTTTTTTTATTTTTCTCTATTTTCACCAAAATATTCGATCGGTTTGTAGAAATGTTCGATTTATTTTGTCTGCAATTTTACGCACGTTTTCGATGTTTTGTCTAAATTTTCACCGTTTTGTTGTAGATTTTTACTTTTTTGGCCTATATTTTGTATTTTCGATTATTTTGGTTTCAATTTTTGGACTTTTGGCGGAAATTTTCTTTATTTCGACTTAAATTTTCGATTCGTTTGTTAAAAAAATTTTGGTCCACCACTTTGATTTTTAGGTGCGAATTTTAGATTTTTGGTCTTAATTTTTTATTTTTGTCCCATATTTTAGATTTTCTTAACTTGAATTATTGATTTTATTGTGCGACTTATTTTAAATTTTTATATTTGCTATTATTTTCGAATTTCTCGTTCGAACTTATTTTAAGCTAAAAAGATTTATTTTTTGGCTGATAATGGCAAATTATTTTTCTTTTGCTTGTATTTTCAATTTTTTGGTCTCCATTTTTATTTTTAAATCAGTATTTTTGATTTTTTTGCCGATATTTTAGATCTTTGGCTGTCCCAAATTTTTGAGGGGGGGGGTATATTATATCAACACGAGCCGCCACTGACTTAAATTAATTAAACTAATTCTAATATACTTTGAAATTACAAAGAATACAAATTTAAAAAAATGTGGTAAATTTTATAGCGGATTTCAATCATCAATAAATATATCACGAAATAGCTTATCAATATTTCGCCATATATGGCTAACTGGCTTTACCCAAAATATTAGTATTGGTGGTAGCGGCTGCAAATGTATAACAATTTATAGAACATAATCTTGAAATTTGAAGATGAATTGAATCTAAAAAGCTGTGTACAATCAACCGGGGGCGGCTCGTTATATAGAGCCAAGGAGCCATGGCACCACCTGTAGTTTCAAGCTCTACAAGTTACTTTGGTCTAGGAAGATAAATGGTTCTTTCTTTTTTCAAAAAAGGAGGGGGTGGGGTATATTGTATAAGTGGCTCTACCATCAACGTATTCCACGATACGCCACTGGTTATAACTGTTCGTTGTTAAACATGCATTTTTTAATTGCGTTAAAAATTCAGCATTTTCTAAAATAAATAAAAAATAGTAGAAATTGTTTAAAAATTCTTGAATAATTCTACTCAACTCCCACATTATTATATTTTAAGAATATAATCAACTTCTTAAATTCCAATATTTTTTTAATGGGTAATAACTGTTGCTTGTTAAACATGCATTTTTTAATTGCTTTCAAAATCGAGTATTTTTAAAACGAATAAAAAATAGTAGAACTTGTTTAAAAATTCTGAAATAATTCTACACAACTCCAAAATCATTATATTTTAAGAATATAATAAACTTCTTAAGATCCTCGTGAAGTATATAATTCCCTGTGTTTCTAATGTTCTACATCTTATCTCGACCTCCGTGTTAAAATTCGACCAGTTTTTAATCTGCCCCGGGCGATTGAAGATTATCAAAATATTCGTATTTTTTTTCTTCGCTCCAAACGACATTACATTCTTATCACCAATCGACGGCTCACCTGTTGATATCAATTCAGTTTATTGATCGCGGCCGCGGAACACGTTTGTTCTGGTTCGGAATTTTGATTTTACGAAAGTTTTAGTGCCCGTTGTGTTGTGATACATCTTCAGGTTTTGTGTGTGTTGGTGTTTGTGTTTTCCGCTCCATTCCGCCCCAACAATCCGTGAGAGAAGCAAAGAATCATCATCCAGGTTACATCTTAACCGCCAAAACGCCCCGAAAGGGTTTTCCTTTTTCGTAAGTTTTGATTTTCTTGTATTTTTTGCTTTCACCGAAAGTGAAGTATTGTTTTCAAACGTGCATTTTTTAATTCTGTTCAAAATTTAGCATTTTCTAAAATAATTAAAAAATAGTTGAAATTGTTTAAAAATTCTGAAATAATTCCATACAACTCGCAAATTATTATATTTTGAGAATATAATCAACTTTTTAAATTCGAATAATTTTTTATTGGGTTATAACTGTTTGTTTTTAAACATGCATTTTTTTAATTGCGTTCAAAATTGAGCATTTTCTAAAATATATGAAAATGGTAGGAACTGTTTAAAAATTCTGAAATAATTCTGTACAACTCAAAAAGAATTATATTTTAAGAATATAGGCAACTTCTTCAATTCCAATATTTTTTTAATGGGTTATAACCAGGGGCGGCTCGTTATATAGAGCCAAGTAGTTTCAAGCTCTGCAATAATTTTTAATTATTTCTTAAAACACATTTTCGCCAGTTACTTTGGTCTAGGGAGTTTAATCGTTCTTTTTTTCTTCAAAAAAACCAGGTAGGGGGTATTTTGTATAAGTGGCTCTACCATCAACATGTCCCACGAGCCACTGCAATCAACTAAGTTATGAATTATTTTAAACATAAATGAAACACTACTTTCTTCACGCGCAACGACAGAGAGGAAAAATCATGCTTAGATTATAACTGGCAATAATCTATGTTTTGTTCAGGGTAGATGCCGTCTATTTTAAAAGATATGAATTTTAGAAATCGTCTTTCAATCAATGTCATGAATATGCTTCAAAATAAAATAATAATATAGTGATATCACTATATAATGTTTTATTTGGTTTTACAGATCAAACCCTTTATTTACTTACTGAAGTTTTTTTTGTTGTTAAACCAGTTTTAAATAAGCTGAATTGAAAAATTCACACAACTAATTGTAAAAAATATTTTACAACGTGAAAACACAGTTACACAAATCTATCAAATATTCACGACTCGAGTTCCGTCGTGTTACAGTCATTATCTACCGAATTACAAATTGACGAATTGTTGAATTTATACTAAATATTTGTGCGGGGAGATGATAGTTGTTCATGGATTTTCACTGATGGACTGAGCCAGCTTGTTCTAAAATATTTATTATAAATTCAATAATTCTTTAATCTGTAATTCTCGTGATAAGGACGGTAACATTATGAGTACATAGGTCTCATAATAAAAATAAAAATAATTACAATTAAAAAAAAAATGTAATTTTAACACGTTCGCTGCCAACGAAATTGGTATTGCATTTACGCAAATATAAAGTCGGACGCAATTGCACGTCGGTGGCAGCGAACGTGTTAATAGTCTGGAAAAAGTAATTCACACTAATAATAATAACATTGTATGATAAATATTAATCTTTAATTGTAATTAGAAAACATGAGCAAGAAAAAGAGATAATAAAAACAAAAATAAAGCGTTTCCACCACCCATCGATTTCCTCAAATCATAAATTCGTTTTGATTTTTTAATGCTAAAAATGTTTAGGGACGTTCTGCTTTTAGAAGTGGTTTTAATAATCGAGAAAGTGACAGTTAATCCTATTATATATATATACTTTTTGTTGTTGTTTTTTTTGTTTTTTGTTTTTTTGTTTTTTAGCATAGGTTTACTATAATTTTAGAATTTATAAACCTCTTAGACATTACCATCCAGCAAAACTACATGCAATTTAATAATCTATTTTATAGATTTTATGTACATGCATATCAGTCATATCGGTTATCAAATGGCAATTTATTTAATGCAATGTTTTGATTGCTCCAGAGATAATTTACATTTTGGGGTGACCGTAGTCACTAATTATTTTGATGAGAGTCCCACTTGTTTCAATTTTCAATTAATAATGCCGTGCAAATTATTAACGCATCATTTTTAGTGCCTAATTATCATGGGGCATTTGGTGCTAGTCCACAATTATGGTGATTTAATTAGCGACGCCTTTATGCGAAGTGATTAATTCGTATTTCACATTTACCCTTATTTTAATATAAACAGAGCTTGCATATTATACGCATGGTAGCAGATTGTGTTACCTTTTATAAATATATGATAATGAGTTGATTTGTAATGCGTTGGTTAATAATATATTACCTGTAGAGTAGCATAATTAGCGAAAAACATCAATTATCGAAACTGCTAATTATTCGCGCACGCAATACGCTTGCAATAATGTCGACCGGGCAAATTCGCGGTTGTAATAATATCGTTCATATTGTCCGAGATCACGTATTACGTTTTCTATTGAAGTTTAATAATTTAAATGCAGAATTGGTCCCTATGAAGCTAGTACGTGTTGAAAGTTGTTATTTACATAACAACGTGCGAGAAACACTTTTTTTGATAAACGGGAGGGAAAGTCGATTTCTCAGCCTCAAAATCGTGAGAGAAAAAATATTAGTAAAAATAGTAATCATTTCTCTCCCTACAGAAAGAAATAATGATTTCTCTCCATAGGGAGAAAAGTAATCATTTCTCTCCCTGTGAGGTTATGAATGTTTGTAAAAGCTTTTGTTAGTTGTTTTTGTGCTTTAGCATTTTTGGAAGGACCTTGGCCTTTTTTTTCTTTTTTGCTCATCACTTTTTTCCAGATGGACTTTTTATTTCTTGAAAAGTGTCAAGAGTTAACTCATGAAAAAGAATAATTTCACCCATCTCTATTCCAGACTCTCTATATTTTTGAACAAGCCTGGAGAGGTTTTAACAGTCACTGCAGCTCGTTTTCTAGCTTTTGTGTTGAGCTCATCTGCGTTGCAAAATGAAGTTCTTCTGCTGCTGAAGTAGATGCCATTTGTTGCACCTTCTTTTGTTTGGCTCTGATACCACAAACTTCGATTTTTTCTGTAGCTTCCTGATGACCTCGGTTTTCCAATGATTGAATTGTATACTGAAAAATCAAATAAAACTCTCCTGAGTACTTCCGAGATCTCATTAAAATTATTATTGAAATACAAATTTTCTAACATCTGCATTTTGATTAGAAAACAACGAGCGTAGCGAATCATTGTATTGATAGATAGCATAATATTTATTTAATAAATAAAAACGAGGTTTAAGAGTTTATATGTAATTATATTACAAAATAACTGTAGACAAAGAGATTGTTAAAGGAATAAATTGCAGTTACATTACTTTTAGTTATTTTTAGCTAGGATACGAAAAATTTAATTGGTCCACTCTCCAACTGTAATTAGACCCAAAGGATTTTCACTACAAAGCAAGATACCCTTATAATGCATGAATTCATATTTTTAATTACGAATCCGAATACCATGGCATATTCCTCACTCGTCCAATAAAGCTTTAAATATTCAAAGAAATATCATAAACGTATTCGCTATAATTGTGTAATCGTATTTCTCTTTTGTTAAGTTGGAAAGGATGATCAATGTGTGGCGTGTGCGGCTTTAAGCCGAGTTTTGGACGAGTTTCGGCATAACCGTAAGATTGGACGGTTATGAGGCGGCTAATGGGGGCGATTCTCGTTTTATTTCGCTGCTCGTTTAGGAATTAGAGCATATTTTTGTCTGGCCCTCACACAGGAACGTTTCCAGATTAAATTGCGCCAATTGCTTTTACTTTTAAAAGCTATACGAATTACGGCGCTCGTTCCATTTTGAGTGTCGTGGGAAAATCACTAAACGCTTCACCATTATTAGTATTATTATGAGCATCAACAATTTATCACAAAAGATATTATAGAATGTATTTTACTGATGTATGCCCGGCGGATCCACCATAATTTAATTAGATTTATAAATACTTACATTGTGTAGAAAAAAATCCAATTAGGATTCAAAACAACAAATAGGCAACAGAATTTACACGCGAGAATTTTGATGTGAATTTCAATTAAAGTCACAACGATGGATCGCTATCTTCAACTTGAAGTATCACAATTTGCAGACTCGTATTTGATTAGAAAATTGGAAAAAAAAAGAGTTGTGGGTAATGGTAGCATAACTTCATAGCATTTTAATCTTTTAATTTTTCACATTAAATGTGTTTAAGGATCCTCTTGAAAATCATGTTTACAAAAGTTATGACCTTGTTTCAATACTTTTTACACACACTAATATTTAATAATATTTAATACATTGTTTCAATACTTTTTACATACACTGTGTGTATAATAATATTTAATATTATAAAAAGGCGGGCATCTTTCAGCCTAAATTAATTTTAAACGATTTTCTATTATTATTACTTGAAGTTCACATGAATGACATGTAATACATTTCCTCTAATTCGCATCAATCATTTTATCCAGAATGTGCTACAACCATTCCTTAACATCGCAAATCCCGCAGAGTTTTCCGCAGTTAACCTTTTTAAACGCAACTAATTCTCACTTTGTGCAAAAAGATATCTTCGGAGCGCACAAAAAGCAACAGGAATGCGCCGAACTTTCACATGCACTTCTCCTGCCAACATTAAAGCTCATTTATCTTTCAGGCTTGCGATCAAGTCTCCGGTGTCTAACTTTCCGTAATCTTACTAAGTGGTGCTGTTAAATGTTAAATTCCGTTACGCTATTCAGTTCACAGAATATAAAATAAAAATATTTATATTGTCTATGTTAACCACTGACACTTGTTGGTAAATTTTTTATCTTAGACAATATATTGTTTCGTTCCACGGATATCTCGGTTACATATTAATAATTTAACTGCGGATACACTGAAAATTTAAACGGTAAGCATCATTTTATTTGGGGATCGCAGAAAGTGTTTTTATTTGACACTTTAAATTCAGTGAGGGTCACCGGTGATCGGTACCGAGATTGTTTGTAGCGCCGTGGGGGTCACCGGTAGCCGGCGATATCAAGTTTACTAGAAATATATAAATCGAGTAAATTTTAATAAGGGGTCTAAAAGTATCGCAAGAAAAGTTGTTTGGTATTTAAAAATGCGTCTAGTAATATAATAACATTGAATATTTTAAGCCTTTATTGTTTCGTTTCTATGGTAACAAACTTAAATTCAAATAGCAATCTACTCTTTTTTTTTACTTTGATATCTCTACATGACAAAATATAAATAAATAATGTTAACAGCCACTTCTCTGGTGTTATATCCTGGATAATCGTCTTTCTGAAACTGTATCTATCATAAATTCCCCTCGTTTATTTCCTCATGTCTAAATAACTCTGATCATTAAAAATTTCCAGCTATAATTAAAGACCCTTCTAAAATATGATTTAAAATTCGACCACAAACGATCACTCTTTGTGGATACAGTATCTTTCTGTGGGAATTGTTGGGTGTAAGTTATTTGTTTTTACAAATATCTAGTAATGTTTCGATTGTAATGACTACTCAGAGATAATGTTGAGTTATCAGTAAATTTTGAATTGCTTAAAAACAAAGCTCGCTTAATGATAAATTCGAGAAACTCTATTCTACGAATCGGATCATTTTGGATTAGCAGATGTTTCTCAATATGAAATGATCGATATCCATATTGCCTCAGAATTCGGTATATTATCGCTCCAGAGGCGGATTTAAAAGCAGGCGCAAAGGGCGCGCGCCCGATTCCCAACTTCTAAAGGGTCCCCCGAAACTTTACTTTCTTTTTGTCCAAACGCTAGCGATGGCTTCCCTCTTATTCCACGCAACTCGAAACACGAAAAGAGCATTTATATATTTTTAAATTTATATTTAAACGGGAAGGTTCATGTAAAACATAAATATTTACAAAGAAACTTATTCTTTAGCTTTCAATAAAAAATTGCAAATATTTAGAAATAATCACACTTGGACTTCTCACATTTCAATTCTGCTATCGGATATTTTTGAAACCATTATAAAAATAGAAAAACAATCGCAAAAAACCTAAAACCTATTCATATTTACTCAGAATAGAGCTTCAAAGCTCTATAAAAACCTTCCAATAGATTTTGAAACATTTGAGGTCGCACATTTTCGACAAAAAAATCTAAAAACAATTGCTGCAAACTATAGACCTTTAAATTCACTTACCTATTTTATTAAAATCTGCTTTAGATTTCGAATTAATCACACTTAATACTTAAAAAAGTCCAACATTTTCCAAGTCTTCTAAAAATTGAAAAATAATTAGTACAAGATCCAAACTTACTCTAATTAGTCTGCGTTATAATTCTACAAAAATTTATCAACACTACCCTAAGTTTTAAAATAATCACTCTTTCACACTCTACATTTCAATTCTGCGGTCAAACATTTTTCAAGTCCCTGAAATTATAGAAAAGAAAACAAACTTTTGAAGCCTACCCAAAATAGATTGCACTTGATAGTTCCATGAACATCTACATATACTCCTAGATTTTTAGATTTCAAAATAATGACGTTTGAACATCCTACAGTTCAATTCTGCCTTCCAAACTATCAAGAAAAAAAAAACAACAACAAACCCTAAAGTTTCCAAATACACTAAAAATAGATTGCGCTTAAGGTCTAAAAAGTCTACCAATGTCCCTAACTTGATTTTAAAATAATCTCCCGTTTACATTTTAAGGAGAGACATTTTCCATTCTGTCAAAAAAATAGAAAAATTTCTTCAAAAATTTGCAAATATCTTTACCCTAGATTTCAAAATAATCACACTCGACACCTACGGTTCAATTCTGAGGTCGAATATTTTACAAACTCGGAGAAAAATACAAAAATGGTTGAAACATTGTCTATCCTTTCCAAATTCAATCAAAATAGATTAGGTTTCATGATTCTATACAAATATATGAATACTTTCACCAATAATTTTGATATATTCACGATTAAACACTGCCCGATTAAACTTTAAGGTAAGTCATTTTTCAAGTTGCCTTAAAAATGAAAGAAAAACAATTGCAACCAATTCCACACTTTTTGAAGTTACTCAAAAAGATAAATCCTAATTTTTATACAATAATATGCAAACATCCTTGGCCTAATTTTTTATATAATTATGCTCGAACATCCTTCATTTCAATACTGAGGTTAGACATTTTCCAAGTCACCCAAAAAAATTAGAGCAATTGAAACAGCCTTCAGACTAGTGATGTAGATTTCCGTTACTTTTCGGTACTTGTAATTAATCGTTAGTTTTAGGTACAATACTCGTTACTTTGTATTCGTTACTCCGAGTACTTATAGAAGTCTGAATCCGTACGGGTATATAGGTACATCGTTACAGTATTCCATCGAATTTTGTACTCGAGTGATCAGCGGAGATTATTTGAACACCACAAACTTATACATGAGCCGTTTATTTTGAAAGTGGGGCAAGTCCATTTTTGAAAAAATGGAGATAATGATAATTATATAGAAAACTTAGTGTAATCTTCTTATCTGTAAACTATTTATGGCAATAAGAAATGAGATTCCCTAATATTTGTGAGGTGGAAGTTTTAGATGTTAACACTATTGTAAATATGTTTATTTTGAAAGTGGTGCAAGTCCATCTAAGGTTGAAATTATTTGTAACCAAATATATTACGGCAGAATTTAGAATAATAATAAGTATTTCCTAATTTTAGTGTTTCGATAATATGTTTACTTGCAATACTGGCAAATTTTAGTCATATTGGCAACACTGCGAAAAACTGTAAATTGTTTAATATTCGGCATAGTGCTGTTTCAACTCAGGTCCACCAAACAGTTTCACTCTTATTTTAAAAATCAATAACGAATTGTGGTATATTTTATAAAAACAAAAATGGCTCAGAACAATTTCAACTTTGATGCATCTGAAAGTGAATTTGGTAGGTAAAAAATGAAATGAAAATACGTTTCGAAGTTATAACGACACTCCAATAAAATCCTAATTTGCAAGTAATTTCAATATTTTTATTATGTTTGGAAAAATAAAATCCTTGAGAATCTTTAATAAAAGAAGAATCTTCTAATCAGAATCTGAATATGAAGACAATTCGTTCCAAAATGTTAAAAAAATCCAGAAAAAGAAGAAGAATAGTTGAAATATTAAGTTCGCCATCAGATGAGAATGATGCTACAGAGGAACACTACGAAGAAAACAAGGTTACTTATGACTAAAAAATAAGAAAAGTCCATCGAAATAGTGGAAAAATATTATAGAATCTGACAAAATAACATGAAATTCATACAATAAATGCCGAACTGGCTAGAAAATCTTTGCAATTGAAATTACCTTCTGTATATGAAGAAAAGTAGATTTATTACATCTGACAGATATAAGGACATGATAGATTTATTACCACGTATACCTCCGTTCATCATGAATATTTAAAAATGTTAAATCCTAAGTAAAATTCAATATAAATATACGTATAAAGTAAATGATTAACAAATATGTATAATTTCATTGAATTCTTAATAAAAATGAATTGATTTTTGTTATGTTATATCTTCTACTGGAATATTTAAAAACGCTAATACACTGAAATATTATCACTTTAATTAACGATTACAATAATTCATTAATTTTGAGAGTGAGGCAAGTCCATTTAGGTATAATTACACCTTTATTATTTTAGCCAACACTATAAACACTATTGGATAATAAACTTACATTATTTAATAACACAAAATACAAAAAATATGTCTATTAGTGCTTACCAATATTTTTAGATTGATTAAAATGCAAACCTTTAAATACCTCGCAATAACAAAAAATGGACTTGCCCCACTTTCAAAATAAACGGCTCATATATTTTTGAAAGATTTAATTAATTGTGGTTTCAGGGAAAAAAGATATTAATCAGAAAATGTATTTAATAAAGTTATTTAAAAATATCATCATCATAACCGAGTGCCGTGCAAACGGACAAAAGTCAGCATTATTAAATTGTTTTATTGTATTTACTGGATTATATTTTCAGGATACCTACTTCTCACTTATTTTTTATACAAGTAAATGTTTAAATAAAATTGAAATTTGACACTGTGTATTTCACAAAATCACGGGTGGCAAGGTAGATATCTACAATATGTGTCTACATGTGGCGATCGGCGCTCCGCATAACTAGAACGAAATGAACTAACCATAGTAACCAATCACGAATAATCTTAATATTCGTTACTTCGGATCACTTCGGATCTCGTCGTGTACCGAGTACTCTAGTAACGAATAGTTACTTTTTCTACATCACTACTTCAGACCAAATTTACTGATTGACAAAATTTGCCAACATTTTCTTTTTTTAAAGGGACCAATATTCTCTACTGCGTCCGAATTAAATTTATGGGCAATTTGTTGAGGTGATAGAATAATGTTAGATTCTGCTAAAGTGAAAATGTATGTTTCGAAGGCGAGATTTTTTGTCAAACATTTCATTATACCGCCTATCTCATATTTACGAAATTTGACAGGAGAGACAAAAAACTGATTAATAGCTTTCTGCGAAAAGATTATGAACGAAAGTCTCAATTTTGGTCAAAATGGCGGTTAGGCGGTATTGTCGCTTCATTGACGATATAGCAATAGGATAAAATAAAATGTCAATGCTAGCTTGCTTTTGAAGTTGATATATTTTGATAGATTATTCTTAAATTGAATCATGGTTTAATGGATTATTTGTTATTACTTCTGTTAATTTTTTTAAGCAATTTAGTTATTATAATAATTATTATTTCTAGTAAAAGACGTGTTTCCTAATTGCCCAAAGTTTTAATCTGTTTTAATTAGGGGTTTTAATAGAAAGCATCGAAGAATCCAACGAAACGAAGAGAACTTCGAATACCGAAGTTTTCGATTTTCTCGAAGATTCGTAGTATCGAAGTAGCAAAGTTTCGAAACTTTTCGAATTTTTCGAAGAATCGAAGTTGTGAAATTTCGGTTTTAAACTTTTATGTCATTTCAAAATATTTACCTCGAAAATCCTGGACGCAACTTAAGATACACATGTTGAGTTGCTGTAATAATAAATTAACATTAAACCAATGTATGGTCAAGGTAAATTCCAAGTATCAATAACCACTCCAGAGCCCTCTAGAAGCGGGTTTTTGAAAGCCCGGCCCGGCCCGGCCCGACAGTGAACATTTAAAACCCGGCCCGGCCTGAAGTTATCTTTTCATTTTCATTAGAGCCTAGACAGGGCAGAAAGATTTCAGGTCAATAGCGCGGATAGACCAACACCCATGTTTAATGTAATGTTATGGATATTTCTACTGTATTTTCAGTCTGAATAAAGATGATTTCTGTGTGTGTGTTAAGGTACAAAAAAATAACGTATATTGCAAAATTGATCGTTTTTATCAGTTTTGAAAGAACTTGATATAAATCAAATTTTTCATTTGTCAATTTTTGAGAGAAGAGACTTCGAAACTTCGAAAATTCAAAACTTAAAAATACGAAGCTTAGAATCTTCGAAACATCAAATTTTTGAAACTTCGAAACTTTAATCTTCGAAGATTTTCTATGGCTCTTCGAATCTTCGAAGCTTTGAACCTTCGGAATTTGAAATCTACGAAGAAAAATTCCAGCAATAGTCAACACAGTAATTTAACGATATCATTGCTTATGTTACATAGTAACTAAAATACAAGGGTCGTTCAATAAGTAATGCCCCATAATTTTTTTCTAGAAACTATTTATTTAAAAGTGTTAAATTTTGGTGAAAATATAGCTACATGTTTCTTCTGCACGTACTATTTTTCAACATGGTCTCCATCAACTTGTACGGTCTTACGCCAGCGTGAAACAAGTGCCTGTATTTCCTGCCGGTACCAACTCTTGACCATGTTTTCGCCACTTGAATTACGCTCTCATCATCATCGAAGTGTCTTCCACGCAAACCGTCTCTAAAAGGTCCAAAGAGATGGAAGTCTGACGGTGGCAGATTTGGGCTGTACGGTCGATGGGACAATGTAGTCCCACCCAATTTGGCGAGGTGTTCCCGGATTCTGAGACTTGGGTGCGGGCGTGCATTATCGTGCAGGATCAAGATTTCAGCCGGATTCTTGCCATGCCTAACTCGCCGGAAACGTTTCTCGAGTTTGTCCAAGGTCTTCACGTATGCTTCGGAATTAAAGGTTGTCTCTCTTGGTATCACATCAACAAGAATGACCCCTTCACTGTCCTAAAAAAAACAGTAATCATGACTTTTCCAGCAGAGGGAGTTGACTTGATTTTTTTCGTTCTTGGTTACTGAGGATGGTGCCATTCCATTGACTGTCTTTTGGTTTTCGGCTCATCACCCGTTATACTCCGGGACAGAAACGCTTCCCCTTCAGCATCAAACCTCGTCAACAAATCAGATGACATGGTTGTTCTTTGCATCCTGTGTTCTGCTGTGAGTCTTCTTGGGAACCATTTTGCGCAAACTTTTGAATATCCGAGAGTCTCGATCATTGCGCACACACTTCCACTGACTGACAACTGTGAGGCCAATTGTTGGACTATGATGCGGCGGTCCGTACGAACAATGACATCCACGCGCCTCACCATATCTGGAGTGGTGGCGCTGACAGAACGCCCGGATCGTGGCAGATCTTGGAGTTGAGTTGTTGGACTTTCTGACGTCTTAACTCTCTTTGCCCATCTCCCGATAGTGCTCTTATCGACAGCACAATCTCCTTACACTGCACACAAACGTTTATGGATATTTCCCACAGTTTCTTTCTCTGCAATCAAGAACTCAATCACTGCTCGCTGTTTGTAACGTGGATAACTAACAGACGCCATTTTGAAAATTCACTACAGCTCTGCCATCTGTTGGAATGATTTGAAACTTCGTCCACCGGGAGGAGAAACACTGAACTTGAAGTACCTAGAAGTACAACTTTCAGTTTTTGCTCATTGTGGAGAAAAAAAAATATGTGGCATTACTTATTGAACGGCCCTCGTAAGATCGCGCACTTGTACCAAGAGCCGGCCTTGGTGCAAGTATGAGATCAAATTTTGTTCTTTAATTGCAACATGCTTGCTAATTATATTTGTTGTATGTATATCATGTATTCAACATAGCATAACCAAGACTCAACGATGTAACATTATAAATCTTTAATATAGCATACCAGTTACAACAAGAATCCACAATTGCACAAACGCCAGCTAATTTGTTCTTTAACTGTAACACACTTGGTACAACATTATATAATACATTTGATATTTTTAAATATGCACAACACACATATTGACATCACGCAAAAGGTATGTTATTTATACAAAAAATCAATAAGAGACATGTTGCACGTAATATAAAAAAACAAAATATAAACAATGAGACTTGATAAAACAACAAAAATAACGAAATGATTTTTATACTTCCATGATATAAACAATTTAAAAATATATAAATCAACACTCATTATATTTAAACTAATTTATCATATTTAACAGTTTTGAACTAATTTTTTTCTTACAATCACTGTTGTGGGACCAGAGAGTGTTGTGTACGTGCTTCCCGGCACGAGATGTTTCTTTTGTCAGGGATGGCAGATTGTGTTCGCAGTAAGTTGTACAGTGGACTTTTCCTTAATTTCATTCCTGGAGGTACATTTGGATATCAGCAAAGACTATCAGTTATCGACAATGTTACTACGATCAATGATCAGTTCTGGCTTTGTTTCCCTTTTATAAAAAGCTCTCAATGGCAAAGGTAAGTCTCGTTTAAGTGAATGTCCTATTGACGTAAATAATTAAGTATGGAAGTTTTCGGACTAATAAAATATGCATCAAAACATGCGTAAAAATAGTGCCGTACTTTCGAAAATAAATAGTAATGTCCTAATTACGGATACATTACATCACACATAAAAGTAAAAACGGAACAGCATGGAGACACCTCCAACAGATGCCAAATAAAATGAGATAGAACAAGAATGGGTCAGTGAGCATTAAGGCAAATTAAAGGCGCAGGCATGTATATTTCCATAAGGTAAGGTGTATGTGTACACAATTAAATCACATAAACCGATTGAAAAATTATACATGCAGGCTAAAATATTTTAGAGATTTTGGTTGATTTATATTTATAAATTTTATACTTCTACGGAAGGAATTTAAATTTTAAATTAAATATCTAAAATAAAAATTAGTTACACAAAAACTATAAACCCTAAAAAATACTCCATCCGACAAATGTTTCATAATTAAATCTAGTATACGTACAAAAAAAAAGAATGTTTTTAAACAATAAATGAAAACGTTTTAAAGCCGTAGTTGGTGAATTCTCCTCAATGTCCAAGCCAAAAGATATGCTGATGAGATATGAATCCGAAATAGACACAGCGATATCAGCCAGACAAACTGAATTTTATATAAACACTTCTGCTTCAAGATTAAGTTCACACCTGCAAACATTTTTCACTAAATTTCAAAATAATCGCAAGAGAACTGAATTTTTATAAATCAAAAATTGCGAGTTTTCCGAGCGTTAAGAAAATATACAAAAACAGCTGCTAGAAACATGAAACTTTGCAAATTTGCTCAAAATTACTTCTGATTTAAGATTTAGTTCAAATCTGAAAACATTTTTCACTAGATTTCAAAATAATCGCAAGAGAACTAAAGTTTTTATAAATCAAAAATTGCGAATTTCTCGAGCGTTAAAAAAATATACAAAAACAATTGCTAGAAACTTGAAACTTTGCAAATTTGCTCAAAATGACTTCTGATTTAAGATTTAGTTCAAATCTGAAAACATTTTTCACTAGATTTCAAAATAATCGCAAGAGAACTAAAGTTTTTATAAATTTTTCGAGCGTTAAAAAATATACAAAAACAATTGCTAAAAACTTGAAACTTTGCAAATTTGGTCAAAATGACTTCTGATTTAAGATTTAGTTCAAATCTTAAAACATTTTTCACTAGATTTCAAAATAATCGCAAGAGAACTAAAGTTTTTATAAATTTCTCGAGCGTTAAAAAAATATACAAAAACAATTGCTAAAAACTTGAAACTTTGTAAATTTGCTCAAAATTACTTCTGATTTAAGATTTAGTTCAAATCTGTAAACATTTTTCACTAGATTTCAAAATAATCGCAAGAGAACTAAAGTTTTTATAAATTTTTCGAGCGTTAAAAAATATACAAAAACAATTGCTAAAAACTTGAAACTTTGCAAATTTGGTCAAAATGACTTCTGATTTAAGATTTAGTTCAAATCTTAAAACATTTTTCACTAGATTTCAAAATAATCGCAAGAGAACTAAAGTTTTTATAAATTTTTCGAGCGTTAAAAAATATACAAAAACAATTGCTAAAAACTTGAAACTTTGCAAATTTGCTCAAAATGACTTCTGATTTAAGATTTAGTTCAAATCTTAAAACATTTTTCACTAGATTTCAAAATAATCGCAAGAGAACTAAAGTTTTTATAAATTTTTCGAGCGTTAAAAAAATATACAAAAACAATTGCTAGAAACTTGAAACTTTGCAAATTTGCTCAAAATGACTTCTGATTTAAGATTTAGTTCAAATCTGAAAACATTTTTCACTAGATTTCAAAATAATTGCAAGAGAACTAAAGTTTTTATAAATTTTCCGAGCGTTAAAAAAATATACAAAAACAATTGCTAAAAACTTGAAACTTTGCAAATTTGCTCAAAATTACTTCTGATTTAAGATTTAGTTCAAATCTGTAAACATTTTTCACTAGATTTCAAAATAATCGCAAGAGAACTAAAGTTTTTATAAATTTTTCGAGCGTTAAAAAATATACAAAAACAATTGCTAAAAACTTGAAACTTTGCAAATTTGCTCAAAATTACTTCTGATTTAAGATTTAGTTCAAATCTGTAAACATTTTTCACTAGATTTCAAAATAATCGCAAGAGAACTAAAGTTTTTATAAATTTTTCGAGCGTTAAAAAAATATACAAAAACAATTGCTAGAAACTTGAAACTTTGCACATTTGCTCAAAATGACTTCTGATTTAAGATTTAGTTCAAATCTGAAAACATTTTTCACTAGATTTCAAAATAATTGCAAGAGAACTAAAGTTTTTATAAATTTTCCGAGCGTTAAAAAAATATACAAAAACAATTGCTAAAAACTTGAAACTTTGCAAATTTGCTCAAAATTACTTCTGATTTAAGATTTAGTTCAAATCTGAAAACATTTTTCACTAGATTTCAAAATAATCGCAAGAGAACTAAAGTTTTTTTAAATTTCTCGAGAGTTAAAAAAAATATACAAAAACAATTGCTAGAAACTTAAACCTTTCCAAATTTACTCAAAATTACTTCTGATTCAAGATTAAGTTCGAATCTTCAAACATTTTTCACTAAAAAGTGGAAGCAAAATTACAAGAATCCTAACTTAAAGGTAGAAAATTAAATTGCATTCAACGATTTAAACGGTTATAAAAAAAACAATTAATTTAGCAGTTTGTTTCAAAATCTCAAAATACGCACACAAAATAAAACAAATTTCATTTACCATAAAATTAATTGCCTCATCTTAGATGTAAACAAAACGCTAACACTTCAATCGAAAAATGCTTTCAACGATTTAGAAAATTGTAAAGAAATCATGAATGAAGAAATTTGTTTCTAGAGCCCAAAATACATAAAAAAATTATACATTTCTGATGTAAAAAATACTATATTCTAGCTGTTAACAAAACTTGAAATGGAAAAACTTAAGATGCATTCAAAGTTTTGAAAATTTATAAAAAAATAATTCATTAAAGAATTTGTTTCCAAAGCTCAAAGTCCATTAATAAATTAACATTTTTTGATTTCCCAGTAAAACAATTGTTTGTTCACAGACAACAAAGAAATGACAGCAACCCAAACTTGAACTGGGAAAACGAAAAATGCATTCAAAGTTTGTAAAATTTGTACAAAAATAATCAATCAAGAAATTTGTTTCCAAAGCTCAGAGTCCATTAAAAAAATTACATTTTTTGATTTCCCAGTAAAACAGTTGGTTGTTTACGGATAACAAAGAAATGTCAGCAATCCAAACTTGAACTGGGAAAACGAAAAATGCATTCAAAGTTTGTAAAATTTGTAAAAAAATAATCCATCAAGGAATTTATTTCCAAAGCCGAGTCTATTAAAAAAATATAAATTTTTTGATGTCCCAATAAAAAAATTGCCTAATCACGGACGACAAAGAAATGACTGCAATCCAAACTTGAACTGGAAAAACGAAAAATGCATTCAAAGTTTGGAAAATCTGTAAAAAAATAATCCATCAAGGAATTTGTTTCCCAAGCTCAGAGTCCATTAAAAAAATTTACATTTTTTGATTTCCCTTTAAAACAATTGCTTGTTTACGGACGATAAAGAAATGACAGCAATCCAAACTTGAACTTTACAAACTAAAAATGCATTCAAAGTTTGGAAAATTTGTAAAAAAATAATCCATCAAGGAATTTATTTCCAAAGCTCAGAGTCTATTAAAAAATTATACATTTTTTGATTTCCCAATAAAACAATTGCCTAATCAAGGACGACAAAGAAATGACTGCAATCCAAACTTGAACTGGAAAAACGAAAAATGCATTCAAAGTTTGGAAAATCTGTAAAAAAATAATCCATCAAGGAATTTGTTTCTGAAGCTCAGAGTCTATTAATAAATTATACATTTTTTGATATCCCAGTAAAACAATTGCATGTTCAAGGAAGGATGGATATTAAATTTCGATTTAAATATATAAAATAAAAATTTGTTACACAAAACTTATAAACGCTAAAAAATAATCCATCCGACAAATGTTTCATAAATAAATCTAGTATATGTACAAAAATATTAAATGTTTTTAACAATAAATAAAAAAGTTTTTTAAGTGGTAACCGGTAAAATCTTCTCAGTGTTGAAGCAAAAAGATATACTGATGAGATATGAATCTCAAATAGACAGAAATCGAGACAAAGAGATCATAGTCATTTCTAATCAAGTATTGATAAATTATCAAGTGTAATTGCCCAAGAGTTGTGACAATTGCGAAATATTTTAATTTTAATTTTAAGGGTTTATCATTGCTCGAGGGCAATTCGGTCAGATAATTTCTGACATATAAAAATTCACTTTAACATCTATGACATTTATTTTAAAAATCATACACACATAAATATTCCTGAAGGTATTTATAGGGGTAAAGTCGTTAATGAATTCATCGATTGATGATATACTCGCAGTACCAAATCGTAATATTTCAATTTCACGTATCTGACGTTTGAAAGAAATGTGTTCTTTGGTGCAAAAACAGGGTGTAACCATCCAGGGCACTTACCGATAATAGACCTGCCGTTTTTCGTTCTGATTGGTTCATTTTTGAGACATGACATAATGAGCTAACTTCATTGGTATTTCATAACAGTCAGAAATTATCAGTAAAATTTTTCAAAATCCACGATTCTTCAGCATTAAAGGTAAATAATGTCAAACCTTTGATGAATCCTCAAGTTTAATGCAGTATTAAAAGAAAGCTAAATATCCGAATTCAGGCACAAAACTTGTGATAGCAGACCTACAAGACAAGAAATTAGTCGATTAGAAAAGCAATAACCCGTGGCACTACACTTTTATTTTCCTTTCGATGTTCTTTTCAGGAGAGAAATGGACAATCCGGTAATTATACAGTCAGCGCTTTAAAATTAGAATCATATAATTTTTATGTACTTCCTTAATGGTATCCTCGTGCACAATACTATCGCCTAATGCACGTAATAAAATCTAGGGAACGGTTTATCTCCTCCATTGTTATTAGATCAAGGATAATTTAACGCATAGACGATCATTACACGCGAGCCACGGAAGTGATAGGTTTTATTTAAGTCGTCGCTGTTCAATGAGGGCTCGGGTCGTCTTTTTTATACATCGGGGGCAAAGGGAGAACACGGGGTGAACAAGCATGTGGCCTGTCTAGCAGAGGAAAAACGCCGTGTTTGCTCAAAGGACGGAGTAATTTGGACCTTTCTGGGGGGGCGAATGGGCGGATTATACAAAAAGGGGACTCTTACTCACGCCTATACGTGTGTGCGTGTATCTTTTCAGGTCCTCCGTTAAATAAATGTGCGTCTTGTAAAGCAGTCAAATATTTCCCTTTTTTCGCTCCCACGAAAGGGAATCGTGTTAAGTGCACAGAGGATGAAATGGTGATGATTTCGCGTGTAATTTATTTATTCATTCATTTGACCTCATACGTTAAAATCCAATAAATTTTAAATAATTAGCAATATATCATCCAGGCCAGGGTTTCTTCCATGCCGTTTCTTCACTTTTGAAAGATAGTGATTTACTTTATTTACAAAAATTGTCTAGGCCAGCGTTTCCCAAACTTTTTAGACCGCGGCCCGGTACAAAGTCTTAACATTTTTCGCGACCCGCCTTGCATTTATTTACAAAACAAATTTTATTTTTTTATAAATCAAGTTATTTGTTTATTTCATACACAAAAATTTCAAAATAATTATATGTATAAGAAAAATATAAGTAATTAAAAAATTAACAATTATATTCATTTAAAACTTTAGTAAATAAAGTAAACTTTCTTTTTTATAAAAGGAAGAATAGCGGGTTAAGGAGAGTAAATGGTTAAGGGAATTGGCGTAAGTGATTAGCTATTCGGAATTTGAAAATTCATTTTTATAATGAATGGGACTAAATAACCAGGGACCCGAACGATAACTTCTCATTAATAAAATCTATCGCCCGAACATGGGACTCGAATCCACGACGCCTCGCACCGAAAACGGGAGCCAAACCGCTCCGCCACTGAGCGCCCCGACGTAAACTTTGTTTTACATATTTTGTCCTTAGTGCGAAGGATGATGTTGTTTGTCATCAAATAACAATTTCAAATTAGGAGGTAATGGTGTTAATTTTATTCCCAAATTAGGTTCGACATCCAATCTATTTCGATACGTTTTTTAAGTACACCAAGGCTTTGAATGCAGCTTCACACGTATAAGTGGTGACAAAATTCATTAAACATTGTATCACTTTTTCGCTTACGCTTGGATACTCCTTTTGACACCGCAACCAAAAATAAATGAGTGGTACAGTTTCAAATACTTTTTCTTTAAGATTGGTATCGCATGAAATTTCAATTAAATTATCAACTGACAAACATTAAATATTTCTTCCTTTTCAATTCCGACAGAAAAAGAATCTTTAATCCACATTTAAATACTAAAAACTAACATGCAAATTCAACGCAACTTGGGTTTTATGATTTTAGAAAAATTTGGTTCTAATTTCGACAGACATAATCTTGATAAAATTTTTAGGCGGTGTGAGCCATCTCTGCAGGCGTGTATTCAAAATGCATTCGCCCCCACAAAATGACCATCGGCCCCCAAATACGGATTGTCAGATAAACGTCCAATTTAGACGTCGATCGCAGCGGCGGCTCGTGGATTTCCGCAGGGAGGACAAAGACAAAGATGTCGCTCGTGCCGCACTACTTACTCTTATAGAGAAAACAAATATTTCGTTGCTGTTTCGATCAAATTTTCTTCCGTTGCCTCACCGCCAAACATCCACGAGCCGCCACTGGTCGATCGTCCACGTTGAGAAACACTAATCTAGCCGAAGGCGTATTTTTGATTTTCAAAACTGTTTGAGTTAAAATTTCGGTAAAACTGGCCCAAATGATTTTTTTGATTATTTACTTGTTTTATTACTGGAAGTCTACAGAGTGTACCTTTAAAGTTTGAAGATAATTCACTAAGGGACTTTCTTGGAAATAAAGAAAATCTCGGTGAATGCATAATTTTACACTTTAAAAAATTTTTGAGTTGAAATTTCGGAAAAACTAGCTCAAATTATTCTTTGATTATTTACTTGTTTTATTACTACGAATCTATAGAATGTGGTTGTAAAATTTAAAGATATTCCACTAATGTTCTTTTTTTAGAAAACTAAGAAAAAAAAGGCGAATGCATGATTTTGAATTTTCAAAAATTTTGGAAAAACCAGCCCAAATTATTTTTTGATTATTTACTTGTTTTATTACTAGAAGTGTACAGAGTGTGCTTTTAAAGTTTAAAGATAATCCACTTAGGGACTTCCTTGGAAATTAAGAAAATCTAGCCAAATGCATATATTTCACCTTCAAAAATGTTTGAGTTGAAATTTTGGAAAAATTCGCTTAAGCTACTTTGGGATTATTTACTTGCTTTATTCCTAGAAATCTACAGAGTGTGCTTTTACAATTTGAAGATAATCTATTGAAGGATTTTCTAGGAAATTAAGAACATCTAGGTGGATGCATAATTTTGCGCTTTCAAAAATATTTCAGTTGAAATTTCGGAAAAAACAGCGCTCATTATTTTTTTATCATTTACTTGTTTTATTACTACGAATCTACAGAATGTGCTTGTAAAATTTGAAGAGAATCCACGAAGTTGTTTTCTAGGAAATTAAGAAAATCTTGGCGATTTTGCGTTTTCAAAAATGTTTTTTTTTTAATGAAGGATGTTTGACGGAATAGTGGGTTATGGAAAGTGAATGATTAAGGGAATTGGCGTAAGCGTTTTAGCTGTTCGGCCACTAACGTTGATTTTAATATTGTTGAAAATTCATTTTTATAATGAATGGAACAAATACTGAACGACCATAGACACGAGCGATAATTTTTCGTTAATAAAAGCTACCGCCCGAGCGTGGGACTCGAACCCACGACGCCTCGCACCGAAAGCGGGAGCCAAACCGCTCCGCCACGGAGCGCCCCTCAAAAATGTTTGAGTTGAAATTTCGGAAAAAGTTGAAACCGAAAATTCATAAGTTTTGAGTAAATTTAAGTAAAAAAATGCTTTTTCAATGTACGTGTGATTATTTTAAAATTTGGGATGTTTGCCGATTTTATTATAGAAATGAAAATTAATTTGAAAGTCTGGAATTTTTTGCAATAAAAATTTTTAGTGCAACTTGGAAATGTTCAACCATAAAATTGAATTCAGTGTTTAAGGGTAAATATTTCAAAATTGTGGCTAAAAGCGTTAATAGATTTTAATAGAATCCATTTTGATTAAATTGGAAAAGATTCGAGAATGCTGCAACTGTTTTTGTGTGGTTTTTTTTTGTGGTTTGTAAAATGTTCGACCTCAGAATTGAACAGGAGTGTGATTATTTCGAAATCTAGGGTAGGAATGTTTGCAAATATCTTATAGAAAAGTGAAGTTGCAATGCATTTTCAGTGAATTTAAAAATTTCAATTGGTTTTATATTTTTTGGCGATTTAGAAAATTCTTGACTTCAGAGTGTTCAAGTGTCATTATTTCGAATCCTAGCTTAGTAATGTATGCATTTTTTTGCAGAAAAAATAAGTGCAATATATTTTAAGTGAATTTAAAAAAAAATTGAGAAGTTGTTCAATGTTTTTTTTTTCATTTTTCAGCGGTTTCGAAAAAACCTCAGAATGTTGAAATGTCATTATTTTGAATGTTTCCAAAATTAAGTAGATATTTAAAGTGTAATCTATTTTAGAGGAATGTCGAAAGTTTAAGGTTTGTTTCAATTGTTTTTTTGCGGTTGGTAAAAAGTTCATCACAATTGAACCAGAGAAGTTGTTCAATAGTAATAGTAATAGTATTTTATTCGTGCTAAAACAGTTGTTTACACTCGTCAGGATATACATACATGAATACAAAAATATAACTTGGTATATTGCTTTGGGCTAAGTAATAAAAAATATGTTACCGTACTGATAGGTTAAGATAATATAAATATGTTAAAATTAGATCAAAAGCTAATAAGCAAAATAAACCTATGAATAAAAAAGTAAATTTAAAGTAGTTATAAAATAAAATACATGAACGGATAAAATGATCTATAAATAAAATAAAGTTAGATAATAAAATATGACACAACATAATAAATATACAAACCACACATTAAAAAATTTATTTAGTAAAGTACTATATATAAATAAAATTTAAATAAAATAAAACATAATAAAATTTCACAAAACATAAGGCACAACAGATATTCTAAAAACTAGATGGCTTTTGTGGATAATGTTGATAATATATACCTAATTGTCAATTGCTCTATAGTCATGAGTTAGGAACTCGTTCATGGTGTAGAATGCCATTTTAGTGTAGTACGCTTTCATTTTAATTTTAAATTGTTTAATACTCAATGATTTTATGGATTCAGGAAGCAAGTTATATATTGCAGGTCCATAATAATTAATTCCGTTTCGCGATTTAGATAGCCTAAAATTTTGTAAACAAATGTTATCTTTTCTCCTAGTGTCATGCTCGTGTCGATCAGAATGAGCACAGTAGAATGTAACGTTTTTTCGAATATGAACAAGGCACTCTAAAACATAGAGTGTGGGTAATGTTAGAATACCTAATTTGCTAAATGTTGCTCTACAGTCGCCCCGATACCTTAAGCCCGATATTCTCGTGTGATTATTTTAAAATTTAAGGTAGGAATGTTCTCCAGTTTTTATGGAACTATAGAGTGGAATATCTATATCCAGCTCAGATGTTTGAAAACGTTTCTCGTTGAAATCCATCGTGAATTACAATACAAAAGGAGGTGTTTATGATCACATAATTTAGTAAAAAGTCTGCTATATGAACTACAAATACACACTTTGCCACCGTTCCTAGTGACTAACTGTTAAAAAACGATTAATATGTAAAAAACATTTTTTTTGTGTTTTTACAATATTTTTTCGCGACCCAGCAAAATTCTTCTGCGACCCGGTGCCGGGTCGCGACCCACACTTTGGGAAACACTGGTCTAGGCGATTCAAGGCTAGTTTGTAATATTATTTCTCATTAAGCGTTTCGTATCGATCTTCCAGTGCAACAGTTGGTGTAGGAAAATTCCCTTTTGATAGCTATGTCTTTTATGAGGTATTAAGTTAATTTCTATCAAGTGTATTGTTAAAATTGGAAACTTACTTCCGACAGATGCATTGATAAAATAAAATAAAATTGAAATATAGTTTTAATATATGAATCTTCAACCTCTACAAAATTAAGTTTTACAAGAACTGAATTTTCAACGATTTTTTAAAGGGCGTACTAAATCTTACAATTAGTGAACTACAAAAAAAAACAAGTAAATGAACTGAGAGAAAAATTAATAAATTTAAATTGCATCCGAGAATCATTCCTTACGGATCTAGAAAATAGTTTACTCATGTAAATATTTAACAACCCGAGAAGAACTTGTTTTTCGCTAAATGAAATGCCATTCCGTCGTAAACAAGTGAGAATTAAAATGCAAATGCATCTCTAATCGAGTTTGAGGGGAAAAAAGTTTGGTCAGCAACCTCGAATTATTATTCTGGCCACTGCGAACGACGAAGAGAACATCCGAGACCTATTTTCTCAGCTTTCATCAGGTGTGTGAGTGTGTATGTGGGGTGGAAGTTCTACTCGCCTCGGGGGCAAACAACATCAGTTAATTTCCACCGGAGCTTCCTCTCAAATCGAGTTATCTGCACCACTCAAACATTTCATTACGACGCCCTTCTTTAAACGTTAATTTATATTAAATTCATAACGGGGCGTTTTTCCTTCCGCTCTTCCGGGGACGGTCCGCGTAAATATTATTAGGCGTACAATGAAGTGTTTTTATTGGGATTTATTTCTTTTTCCTCGTTATTCACGCTCCGCGGAGCAACCTGTACATTTCATCAGGTGCAGCCCGGATGAAAAAGGGAAGATGATGGAAATACGTCCTGGTAAATAAGATCGCCTAATTTCTACTGGCATTCTCGAGTGTCCTGTCAAGCTGACGTTTTCATCCTGTTCGGAATTAATGCGAATCTCTTTATTTCCAGCCGTTGCTGGATATTTAATATAAAAAACGAGGACGCGCGGAACAGGATTTTCATAATTTTCCAGTTGTAGACTACGCTTTCTTTAATATTTCTTACTTACTTTACAAACATTTCAATTACTTTAAGACCAACAAATATGTTAATTAAATGCTTATTACTTATTAGAGATATAATTCTTAAGCCTTTAAATGCGTGAAATTTATCAATTAAAATATGGTTTTATAATTATTCTCTAATCAAATTAGGTATTTTTAGAGAACGAGGGATAAATTTAATACGATATGCCGTAGCAGCTCCTTCCTCAAAATACCACACTAAAGTATCTCAAATTACAACATATCCCTTGTAATTAGCCTCTTTGCATTGCTAATGAGGGTCCCGGAATCGCGACCGTGATTAAAAAGTCCGCGGTTCCGATTTCGCCTTTAATCCGGCAAAGACTCGATAACAATGAGGGCTCCCCGCGCACTTTCAACATGTTGTCACGACCTAAATTCCTTTGTAACTGAATGGCAATATGCACAGAACTTTCGTCTAGGGTACATATACGATTTCTCTGCCAGAGACAAAGGGTGCTGTATGACGGGGGCGGTGAGACGACGTTGATTTGCGGCAGATGACTGTTGACGTATCGCAAAGGAACTCTTTCTTTTGTTCTCAAAAATATCGTGCTTAAAAATTGCTAATTAGCCATAAATTCATATTTACAGAAACAAGAATATTAAACTTATTCCCTTTCGGAACGAAGCAGAGGTAATACATAGAACAAAATAATTTGTTGTTTGCCTTGATTAATCTTAAGGATTAAAAAAAATCTTGAAACTGTCCTTATTTTAGTTAATACACACAACGCAATTAAATAACACTTTTAGTAGTAGTAAAGCACAAGCATGAAATCTAAAGGCCATCGACCGGAGTCTTTCAGCCACAAAACTTTTATTTGATTGAAACAAAATTGTTATTTGGTTTATTGATGCCACTTTCATTTTCCTCCTAATAACGAAAACAAGATAAGAATCTTATTTAAAATATACCCACAGTTGTATAAGTTTCAACTAATTATAAAAATCGCTGCGAATCCGCTGAAAAGTGTGACTGTATTCAAACCCTAAAGATTACTTTCTCGTCAAAGAAATCAAACTATGATGATTCCAATGATATTATGAAAATAGTAAATGGTTTGAAAGTCAGCGCAGAACGGAGAACTTGCTCCAGAAATTAACAAACAATGCAAGCAGTTTTACTAGGGTTTTGTAAAGCAAGAGTGGAATTAGTAAGAAGAAATGCAAAGACAAATCTAATATAGAAAATCCAGGTAATCCCATTAAAATTGGTAAAAGTGATATACCGGGTGGTGGTAATTTATCGAAACTTATTTTATGAAGTTGACATCAAAGAAATTGGCAGAATGTGATCAATAAACAATAAATAATTTTTAATCATTTTTAAAATAATTTCTCTCGATAAAAAAAAACCTTTAAAGTCAAAACCGTTTAGGAGCAAGAAAGACCCCAAACATAAGTGACCATTTCGTCATAAAAAAATCGTATCGGAAGCAAGTGAAATGCTTCGCCAAAGTTCAGGAACGTGATATACAAAACTGTATATAATATACATATGCTAATCCCGGCAGGGGCGGCTCGTTATATAGAGCCAAGGAGCCATGGCACTACCTGTAGTTTTAAGCTCAGCAAGAATTTTTAATTAACTCTTAAAACTCTTTTTCACCAATTAATTAGGTCTATGAAGATAAATTGTCCCTTCTTTTTTTCCAAAAAGGAGGGGTGGGGTATATTGTATAAGTGACTCTACCATCAACATCTTCCACGAGCCGCCACTGGTTATAACTATTCGTTGTTAAACCTGCATTTTTTAATTGCGTTCAAAATTGACCATTTTCTAAAATAAATAAAAAATATTGAAAATTGTTAAAAAATTCTGAAATCATTCTATACAACTCCTTAATTATCATATTTTGAGAATATATTCAACTTCTTAAATTCCAACAATGTTTTAATGGGTTATAACTGTTCGTTGTTATACATGCATTTTTTAAACGCGTTTAAAATTGAGTATTTTCTAAAATAAATAAAAAATAGCAGAAATTGTTTAAAAATTCTGAAATAATTCTATACAATTCCCAAATTATTATATTTTAAGAATATAATCAACTTCTTCCATTCCAAAGCAAATTTAATGTGTTATAACTGTTCGTTGTTAAACATGAATTTTTTAATTACGTTCAAAATTGAGCATTTTCTAAAATAAATAAAAAATAGTAGAAATTGTTTGAAAATTCTGAAATAATTCTATACAACTCCCAAATTATTATATTTTAAGAATATAATTAACTTCTTAAATTCCATTAATTTTTTAATGTGTTATAACCGTTCGTTGTTAAACTTGAATTTTCTAATCGCGTTCAAAATTAAGCATTTTCTAAATTAAATAAAAAATAGTAGAGATTTTTTGAAAATTCTGAAATAATTCTATTCAACTCCCAAATTATTATATTTTAAGAATATAATCATCTTCTTAAATTCTAATAATTTTTTAATGTGCTATAACTGTTCGTTGTTAAACATGCATTTTTTAATTGTGTTCAATGTTAAGCATTTTTTTAAATAAATAAAAAATGATAGAAATTGTTTAAAAATTCTGAAGTAATTCTATACAACTCCAAAATATTTATATTTTAAGAATATAAGCAATTTCTTAAATTTAATGGGTTATAACCAGGGGCGGCACTATCTTTAGTTTCAAGCTCGGCAAACATTTTTGATTAATTCTCAAAACACTTTTTCGCCAGTTACTTTGGTCTACGAAGACAAATCGTTCTTTCTTTCTTTAAAAAAGGAGGAGGGGGTGTATTGTACAAGTGGCTCTACCATCAACATGTTCCACAAGCCGCCACTGAATCCCGGAAATGCTTTTTTAAAAATTTTAAAATTGCTATAATACAGATACAATTAATATTAAAATTTCATACCATCCAGGATTTAACAACGTTAATTAAGTGTGTTATTATGGTTAGAATAATTGTTCGAAATATTTCCTTCGCATCGCCAAACCATTGATTATCAAACTCGCTCAAGAATTCCGGGGCTATTCGAAACCAGAGGAAACATGATTAATATTTTTTGTGAGTAGACTTTTGTAGTGATTCTTGACTCTTGAAGAGCCGACTCACTCATGAGTTGGCCACCTCCAGTGTAGAATAAACAAGGATTTTCAGGTAGAAAAATCTAACGGATTGCAATCTAGAGAACGCCACGTAATTGGCCTACTTCTGTTATTCCAACTATTCGGATAATATTTATGAAGGTATTCTCTAACAATAAGGTGGTTCCAAAGGTATTTTTTTAAGTAAAAGAGGTAGATCATTTTTCATAAAATTCTTGAAATTTTGCCCATTTCCTCCGCCTGTTCAAAACTTCGAAACATTTGTCCTATCAAATAATCATCAAAAATGTGGCTTGGCTTCGTCCATAAAATCGACAAAAGTTTGGTAGCTTGGATTGATAAACTGCTTTAGAATAAAAATTTGTTTGGCAAAGTTGCTATTCATGCATAAATCTCGATCCTTGTAATTTTTTTTTACACAAACTTTTATGTACATTCTGAATTACTCTTGTGACATCTGGATGTAGGTGGACTCTTCTGTATCGAATTCATATCTTATCTGAGGTTTTTAAAGAAGGGTAGGAAGGGCCGACTCACAGATGTTTATACTTTACTTGCTAGCTACTGCTGCACTGTCGGCTTCTATTTATAAATCAATGGTTCTTAAAATAACTTTAGAAATAAATATGCAATCAATCCAGCATATTCGCTTATTGAGAACTTCAGGCACTCGAGACGCATAACCCCTCTCCCCCCTCTTCCAACGTGCAAATGAGGGCGATCCAAGTTAATCACCTCAGATGCCATCGTAGCGCGACCAGACTATACCCTCTAAAATTTCAATAATAAACTTCATAACTGGAACAGTTTACCGAACTATCGCCGGAAATCTTCATATATAGATGTTCGACACTTTTGCAAGGACTCAATATCCACGATAAAAAATAAAATGTATCCTGCAAGTATTATATATAGTAAAGGTAAATAAAGTTTATCCACTTGTAAACTTGTATCTACCTTTTTATGCCCCAGAAAACTTATACCTACCTTTTATCAACTTGCAAAATGTTATCTACGTTGTTATCCGTTTACGAAGCTATTTTAAAAGCACATTTTCATACTTGAGTTAAATTATATATAAGCCGAGAAGTATATAAAGTTATGTTGAATATTTTTGTAGTGGTATCACGAATCTCCGTTGGTTAATGTTAGGATTAGTGCGTCAGGGTGAAATTATGTAAATTAAAGAATATGCAACTCTAAACTATAATGTTGAATAACAGCACTCTAGAGCAGGGGTCTCCAAACTTTTTCCATCGCGGGCCATATATACAATTCTTCATAACCTAGTGGGCCAAGATATAATTAATTTTATTTATATATATCTAATTTCAAAACCTATAACAAAAAATCGTTATAGAATTTTAAAATGTAACATTTACGGAAAATGTAACTGCTTGTCGCGGGCCGGACTCGTTGAGGTCGCGGGTCGCATTTGGCCCGCGGGCCGTAGTTTGGAGACCCCTGCTCTAGAGGATTATCATCAGACCATTTAATCTAAAGCGACCCCAATATTAGTAAGGAGCTACTCCAAGTTATCTATTTAGTCGAAAAGGGAATCAACATGGATTTACTAGAGTCTAGAAAGGACCCCGCAGTTTTTGATAGGGAAATGGCTTTCAGTCAATCTCCTTGAAACCAACTGAAAAATATTCACCAAGTCATGCCAATCAAAAGTATCCATGGTCGCAACAGCCGAAGATCTCAAGATCTTGCGCAAAAAGCAGTTCTGTCCCTGATACTACAATAATCGAAAAAATCGATATATGCGTAGACATGATGAATGTTGAACGATGAATGTATATAAATTATTATCTCGAAATTTCGGGGTTAGAGGTCTACAAATTTTTACGGAATATTAATTCTGAATAAATTTGTGAAATTTCAAGTCGATGGCAATTGTTTTTATATTTTTTTCAAGTCGCCGGAATTATTGTTCTTTTCAAGCACGAAATTAAGAGTTTTGGTAAATTTAAATGGCAGCACCGTAAATTTTGCAGCGTTGCTAAAAAGCTGCAGATTTTCAGAGGAACTTGTGTGTGTTGCAAATAGTTTTCACCATCGAACCAACAGGTTTTCTAAATGTTAACTTAAATTGTCTGCTTTAAAAACTTGTCAAGCCATCGGACATATCCATAGACGCATTTCAAGATTTATCTCTCATGAGTTCAGCTTTGATTTATGTTAGTAAAATAGGGCGCTACACTAAAACTTCATGTATGCATATATGAATTTGATTTTTTTTTTCTTTCCCATTACACCATGGAAACGATGTCACATTTTGTCATGTGTTACAAATATATAGTTCACGAGAAAGTAACAGGTTTTCTATGATACATTTAAACTGAAAATATCTGATCCAAAATTTTGTCAAGTCGTAAGCTATTCATAGACGCCTTTCAAGATTAATCTCTGATCAGTTCAGCTGTGATTAATATTATTTATTGCTTTTTTAACAGTCAAGATTTATAAATCGATTTTTTCGATTATTGCAGTATCAGGCACAGAACTGCTTTTTGTGCGAGATCTAGAGATCTTCGGCTGTTGCGACCATGAAGACTTTTGATTGGCATGACTTGGTGAATGTTTTTCAGTAGGTTTCAAGAAGATTGACTGAAAGCCATTTTCCCTATCAAAAACTGCGGAGTCCTTTAGAAACCAAATTTTAATCTCGGCAATTTCTTACTTAACGGTCTTGTATATTCCACACTGTTCAAAGAGGTGTAAATTATCGTTTCGTTTTAGTTACATAGTAACCATAAGATGATCGAAGCAATAGTCACAATTGCGATTTTAGCAAAGAAAATGTAAAACATTTCTATTTAAATATGTATTACGAAGTAGTCGCCTCCAGTCTCAATTAGTCAATTAAGGCACTTATATACAAACATATAATTATTTATTGCAAGCAAATTTTATTTCTCTAAATCAATAATATTAATATTAACGGATTTCTACTAAAAGTTTGCAGTTAAGTTGCTTAAATGTTTCGTAAAATACGGTTCTGTGAGGGCACCTGTTTCAATGGATAGTTTAAAATTGCGTTGCATAATGTGTGCAAAAAAATATTTTACCTATTACCTACGACAACTAGGATATACGTTCATTATATGCTTGTGAATGATTGGTATATGTAGAGCATTACTCACGCCTTTTATTCTAGTGTCGATAGTTTGTACAGGAATGATCAGCTGAATATTCCCGCACTGCTGCGCATGACCAATGGCGTGAGAGATAAAACCTAACCTGCCATGTGTCAAAATGACGGAGTTGATCGGTGCAAACTTCATACTCGCGAGAAATGTGTGTCATTCCATGCTGTGAAGAAAATGTATAGCCTTAAAATTTGACGATTCATTAATTTTCTTAATTATTGTAATTTATTTATGGTAGAAAGAATGAAAGTTCTTACGTAAAAAATGCTTCGAAAATTGGTTTTACACCACCGCATAATGTCCGTTTTTATAGGACATAGTACTATTACTTTATTTAAATTTCACACATTTGACATTAAATTCGTCCAAAATAAACAATCAAAACACAATGAATTATATTTGTTTGTTAATCAAAATATATTTTATAATAATGGAATAATCATAATAACTGTCAGTTAATTGCAGGATGTGGTCGCATTTTTTCCTGCGATAATAAAAATCTCCGATTATGCAGATGAATATTGGCATACCAATCACGGCGATTTATTTTATTAATTAGATGGACGCAGAACGTTGATTAGTAATCGCTGAATTATATGCAAATCGGCGCCAGTAAATAGATTTTATAATTGCATCCCATGAATTTGTATTTCGCATGGATTCAATTGATTTTTTGCTATAATATATTAACATGCGCATTATTCAGTTTTAATTCATACATCATATTTTTCCATTATTTCTTAATAGTTTAACAGGTCCCATATTTGGGCAATTAAAACTTTCCCCTGTCCAAGTTTTCAGCGGCTGTCGAAATATTTGCACGGTTAATATTCCGTGGGAGTTGGGACAGTTGCACACCCCGGAAATTAAAACATAACCAGGAAGGCCTGCAGCTGTTTCACTGTTTGCTCCAGAGAAGAAAGAATGTTCCGGTTAATTAAGAAATTTAATCGCATAAATTACTGGCCCGACGAGTTTTTCGCATTAATCCCCGATTTCTCGTTTCATTTATCCCTGAGAGGGATAAGGGAGCACGGAAATTGTGATTTTTTTTTTCGTTTGACACCGAGCACTCGAAAAAAGTCACGCGCGATTTGCGTAATGCGCAATTAACCTATTCCGGAAGCGCAAAAGCGTTTTCGAAACGGTTATTCATTTTCGCGTTTTGTTAGGGACATATTTGGAGTCGAACTGAACGGTTTAGATGGAAATGTCGGGCGGTGAATATAAATTGAAAATTTTCAATTGTTGCCGTATTATATGTGTCGGAATATTTCTTGCGCGGGTATTTAATTCCCTGACAATTTTAAGGATTTAACCTGAGTTTACCCATGAAATTGGTACGGAAATAAATTTAATATATATCTTCGTAAATTCAAAATATTTACTATTATGATGTATTATTTAAACGCAAGTAAATATAATCGTCTTATGTTTTTTGATAATCTGTTATTATTAACAATGTTTGCATTGTTACTAAGACCAATGGATTGAACAATCTATTTAATCATAAACTTTAAATTTGATATATAATCGACGCTTCTACAGAGGAACAGCTACAACAGTACGAAAAATGTTATTTTATTCGGTGGAACAATGATGTAATTAAAAAACTTTTATTTCATACTGTATCGCGCTATTTGATTTCCCAGGCTTATTTCAGTTCGGTAAGACGATCTCATTTATGAGGTTATTTATTTATGGTGGGTGCGCCGGGCACTTAAAATGTACATCATGCCCTTGACGCAGGAACATTATAATTTACGAAAATATGTCGTGAATACGACAATAACAATAATTATTGTTATTTCAATCAAAATTAAATATCTAGAATAAACAAATTTATCCAGTTTAGGCAAATAATATGCAGATATAACTATTTACAATTTAGAATGTTATAACTTGGCAACATTGCCTTTGGTCGAGTATCGATATAAATGTCACAAGATATAAGTCGTCATTCGTATCCCCTGAAGTGAATTAGTGCCAGCTTTATTCGAGGAAGTGAGAAAAACGTTTTTAAAATCCGATAAATATTCAGACAAACGTTTCGATTAAATTAATTTCAATAGTAATTTAATATGACTATTATTAATACTATCCCAGTTTATTTAGCAATACATTATATACGCTAAAACATAATGAAAACAGTTAATACAACCTTTATTGTAACCAGAACATTAATGTTAAAAAAAACCTATTGTATAATTTCATAATTTTAAAATATAATAAAAGTGGTATAAAAAAGTTAAGTGTTTTCTTTATATCGAAATTGAAAATGTACCACGAAGTGAACGCCTCCAAGATTCAAGAATTAAAATATGTGTTCTGAACCGTCCCTGCAGAGTAAACCAGCCAATATTTCTAATGATAGATATAATCGCAAATTATCTACTATTATACCAAATTCATTTTTAATTTTCAAAGAAATATTTGATGAATAGAAAGAAATTACATTTTACCGACGAAAAGTTAGCCACGGATTCTCAAAAGGATGCAAAAAATGTATAATTTCATTTCTGAAATGCGTGATTCGAGATAACCTTTCAACAAATCTAAACTCAGAAAACCGCGAAAATGTTGGGAAATATGTTTTTTATTATTTAACTATAGCTGTCCAAAAGGGCGTTAAAACTTGAATTTTATTTTTGCAGTACTTTTCTGGTGGTATTTTCAGTTATAATGTAACAAGTGGGGAGATTATACCATTGCAATTTTTTTTCAATGAAATCACGAGTTATAACTCGTTGCATTTTCATCCGAGATTATAACGAGTGTATTTCAAAATAAAATTGCAATGGTTTTAATCTCCCCACGCGATATATTCGGTCAATCAGCGTCCTAGATTGGAGTTGTATTATTTCAAATCAGTTATATTCTCAATAAATACAAACTGTGAAAATGTTAGAAAATATATTTTTTTAATATGAAATAACTCTCGCTGAAATTTAGGAAATCTACCTGATGAAGCCACTGTGTGGTAAAACAATTGTCGTAGAACAATAAAATTAATTTGAAACCATACACTGTCTTAGTGTTTTATTAAATGATTTAAGAAATCATCCAAATTCAACGTGAAAATGTTAGTCAATATTTGTTTCTATATCGAACAGCTCATTAATCCAAAAAGACTCTTAAAATGTTTAATTCTATTTTGCGACGCATTTTTGAAAATCCAAAAAGGCGCTAAAAATGTTCAATTTTACTTTAGCAGTGCCTTTCGGAAGGTATATTTAACAAATATAAACAGTTCGAAAACCGTGTTGTGATTTTTTTTAAATATGTAACGGCTCATTGATACCTAGCTGGCACTTAAAAAATCATAAGTGCGAAAGGGCGTAAAAAATGTTTAATTTTAGTTTTGCAACGCCTTTTTGGAAGTAATTTCAACAAATACAAACTCTAAAAGAAAACGTGAAAATGATATGAAAACCTTTTTTTTATATCGAATAGCTCATTGATCCGCAGCTGGCACTTAAAAAATCACAAATCCAAAAGGGCTCTAAAAATTTTTAATTTTATTTTTACAACACCTTTCTGGAGGTATGTTTAACAAATACAAATGATGAAAAAACCGTGAAAATATATATATTTTTTAAACTTCTCATTGATGGTTCTTAAAAAATTATATATCTAAAAATGTTTAATATTATTTCTGCAGTACCTTTAACGAATACGAAGTGTCAAAAAACCGTGAAACGGGTAAGATATATATTTTTTTTCAAATATCGAGCAAAACATTGTTCCGTGGCTGATATTAAAAAAAAAATCAAAGAAGTCCAAAAAGGCCTTCAAAATATTCAATATTAATAATGCAGTACCTTTCTGGAAGTTTACAAAGTTACAGACCAAACTTATGTATTTACCCTGTATTTTTTGTCATTTTTGAATTATATGGAGCAAATAAAGATGAGTTACTTCAATACTCCCTATACCTATTAAATTAAAGCAAGATGGCCGGAGAGGAAGGATCTCCTGACGAACCTGCGTCGCATTCTTGCTGTACAAAAGTTCTGTGCAAAACCCTTATCTGTATAAAGTGTGGAAACGCGTTTCACAACAGTTGAAATAAAGTGAAAAACCATAAATCCATCGACGGAACCAGAATAGTATGCTGTGGATTACCAGGCGATTTGGAGGTCAGTTACTTACTCTCAACTAAGGAAAACTCGACACTCAGACAAGAAATAAACTTGCTTAACACAATTATAAGCGAAATGCAGGAGAAATACAAGATTCTGTCTGAAAACTGTGGCTTATTGAAACAGAAAATAATAAGTCTAGATGATGGAATAAATGTATCCACCGAGAGCAAGAACACGATAGACGTGCCATTTAAACTGCCCGAGGATACAGAAGGCGTAATAAAATCCCACAAGAACAAACCTAGGGTGTTGTCCACCAGTGCTATAGACCAAGAAATTAACATAAACCATGCTCAAAAATCTATTCCGGCATTATCAACAAGCCCCACTCACGCCATTACCGAGCACGAGGCAATGGAAACATTGACAACGGATGCCCGCGCAACCAGTGCCAACTTCGCGAGTGTGCAAATAAACGATCAGCTGGGTCAAAATGAAAACAATAAACCCGGAAAATCCTACAGTGTTGTCGCCGCTCAAGATGCAGCTCCCAGTGAAAGTTTCAAGACCGTAGCTTACAAGCGAAGGCGGATAAACAGGAGGAACGTGGTGATTGGTACTGGGGATAACTCCACATCGAAACTACAAGCAGAACCGAAGAAAACTATGCTATTGAAGATAGCTGAAATTTTTTAACGGCAATCAATTTCTCTCGTCTTTCTGATAAAAAAGTTAAATTCAATAGTCTACGATGATTATTAAGAAAGTTGCATTTTTTAACAAATTTCCAAGGGGTTTGATCATGTCTTTTTTTCGTGTTTTCATCAAAAATTAAAAATCTCTAATCCGACCAACTGACGTACGAGGAGCTCAGATTTGCAATCCGCGTTCAATTTGGAGTTTTCGTTTGGCCGCTACGGCCGATCTAAGTCTGAAAAATCAATTATTTTCGTGAATTTTCTAAAATGTTCATGGTGACTGACTAATTTTTTTGCTATTGAAGATAGCTAAAATTTTTTGACGGCAATCAATTTCTCTAGTCTTTCTGATGAAAAAAAAGTTAAATTCAATAGTCTACGATGATTATTAAGAAAGTTGCATTTTTTAACAAATTTCCAAGGGGTTTACTCATGTCTTTTTTTTCGTGTTTTCATCAAAAATTAAAAATCTCCAATCCTACCAATTGACGTAGGACGAGCTCAGATTTGCAATCCGCGTTCAATTTGGAGTTTTCGTTTGGCCGCTACGGCCGATCAAAGTCTGAAAAATCAATTATTTTCGTAAATTTTCTAAAATGTTCATGGTGACTGACTAATTTTTTTGCTATTGAAGATAGCTGAAATTTTTTGACGGCAATAAATTTCTCTCGTCTTTTTGATGAAAAAAAAGTTAAATTCAATAGTCTACGATGATTATTAAGAAAGTTGCATTTTTTAACAAATTTCCAAGGGGTTTACTCATGTCTTTTTTTCGTGTTTTCATCAAAAATTAAAAATGTCTAATCCGACTAATTGACGTACGAGGAGCTCAGATTTGCAATCCGCGTTCAATTTGGAGTTTTCGTTTGGCCGCTACGGCCGATCAAAGTCTAAAAATTCAATTATTTTCGTAAATTTTCTAAAATGTTCATGGTGACTGACTAATTTTTTTGCTATTGAAGATAGCTGAAATTTTTTGACGGCAATCAATTTCTCTAGTCTTTCTGATGAAAAAAAAGTTAAATTCAATGGTCTACGATGATTATTAAGAAAGTTGCATTTTTAACAAATTTCCAAGGGGTTGTTTACTCATGTCTTTTTTTCGTGTTTTCATCAAAAATTAAAAATCTCTAATCCGACTAATTGACGTACGAGGAGCTCAGATTTGCAATCCGCGTTCAATTTGGAGTTTTCGTTTGGCCGCTACGGCCGATCAAAGTCTAAAAATTCAATTATTTTCTAAACTTTCCTAAAATGTTCATGATGACTGACTATTTTTTTTGCTATTAAAGATAGCTGAAATTTGTTAACGGCAATCAATTTCTCTCGTCTTTTTGATGAAAAAAAAGTTAAATTCAATAGTCTACGATGATTATTAAGAAAGTTGCATTTTTTAACAAATTTCCAAGGGGTTTACTCATGTCTTTTTTTCGTGTTTTCATCAAAAATTAAAAATCTCTAATCCGACTAATTGACGTACGAGGAGCTCAGATTTGCAATCCGCGTTCAATTTGGAGTTTTCGTTTGGCCGCTACGGCCGATCAAAGTCTGAAAAATCAATTATTTTCTAAAATTTCCTAAAATGTTCATGGTGACTGACTAATTTTTTTGCTATTAAAGATAGCTGAAATTTGTTAACGGCAATCAATTTCTCTCGTCTTTTTGATGAAAAAAAAGTTAAATTCAATAGTCTACGATGATTATTAAGAAAGTTGCATTTTTTAGCAAATTTCCAAGGGGTTTACTCATGTCTTTTTTTCGTGTTTTCATCAAAAATTAAAAATCTCTAATCCGACTAATTGACGTACGAGGAGCTCAGACTTGCAATCCGCGTTCAATTTGGAGTTTTAGTTTGGCCGCTACGGCCGATCAAAGTCTGAAAATTCAATTATTTTCGTAAATTTTCTAAAATGTTCATGGTGACTGACTAATTTTTTTGCTATTAAAGATAGCTAAAAATTTTTGACGGCAATCAATTTCTCTCGTCTTTCTGATGAAAAAAAAGTTAAATTCAATAGTCTACGATGATTATTGAGAAAGTTGCATTTTTTAACAAATTTCCAAGGGGTTTACTCGTGTCTTTTTTTCATGTTTTCATTAAAAATTAAAAATCTCTAATCCGACTAATTGACGTACGAGGAGCTCAGATTTGCAATCCGCGTTCAATTTGGAGTTTTCGTTTGGCCGCTACGGCCGATCAAAGTCTAAAAATTCAATTATTTTCTAAAATTTCCTAAAATGTTCATGGTGACTGACTAATTTTTTTGCTATTAAAGATAGCTGAAATTTGTTAACGCAATCAATTTCTCTCGTCTTTTTGATGAAAAAAAAGTTAAATTCAATAGCCTACAATGATTATTAAGAAAGTTGCATTTTTTAACAAATTTCCAAGGGGTTTACTCATGTCTTTTTTTCGTGTTTTCATCAAAAATTAAAAATCTCTAATCCGACTAATTGACGTACGAGGAGCTCAGATTTGCAATCCGCGTTCAATTTGGAGTTTTCGTTTGGCCGCTACGGCCGATCAAAGTCTGAAAATTCAATTATTTTCGTAAATTTTCTAAAATGTTCATATCGACTGACTAATTTTTTTGCTATTGATGATAGCTGAAATTTTTTGACGGCAATCAATTTCTCTCGTCTTTCTGATGAAAAAAAAGTTAAATTCAATAGTCTACGATGATTATTAAGAAAGTTGCATTTTTTAACAAATTTCCAAGGGGTTTACTCATGTCTTTTTTTCGTGTTTTCATCAAAAATTAAAAAGCTCTAATCCGACTAATTGACGTACGAGGAGCTCAGATTTGCAATCCGCGTTCAATTTGGAGTTTTCGTTTGGCCGCTACGGCCGATCAAAGTCTGAAAATTCAATTATTTTCGTAAATTTTCTAAAATGTTCATGGTGACTGACTAATTTTTTTGCTATTGAAGATAGCTGAAATTTTTTGACGGCAATCAATTTCTCTCGTCTTTCTGATGAAAAAAAAGTTAAATTCAATAGTCTACGATGATTATTAAGAAAGTTGCATTTTTTAACAAATTTCCAAGGGGTTTACTCATGTCTTTTTTTCGTGTTTTCATCAAAAATTAAAAATCTCTAATCCGACTAATTGACGTACGAGGAGCTCAGATTTGCAATCCGCGTTCAATTCGGAGTTTTCGTTTGGCCGCTACGGCCGATCAAAGTCTGAAAAATCATCTATTTTCTAAAATTTCCTAAAATGTTCATGGTGACTGACTAATTTTTTTGCTATTAAAGATGGCTGAAATTTGTTGACGGCAATCAATTTCTCTAGTCTTTCTGATGAAAAAAAAGTTAAATTTAATGGTCTACGATGATTATTAAGAAAGTTGCATTTTTTAACAAATTTCCAAGGGGTTTACTCATGTCTTTTTTTCGTGTTTTCTCTAAAAATTAAAAATCTCTATACCGACTAATTGACGTACGAGGAGCTCAGATTTGCAATCCGCGTTCAATTTGGAGTTTTCGTTTGGCCGCTACGGCCGATCAAATTCTGAAAAATCAATTATTTTCGTTAATTTTCTTAAATGTTCATGGTGACTGACCAATTTTTTTGCTATTAAAGTAGCTGAAATTTGTTGACGGCAATCAATTTCTCTTGTCTTTCTGATGAAAAAAAAGTTAAATTCAATAGTCTACGATGATTATTAAGAAAGTTGCATTTTTTAACAAATTTCCAAGGGGTTTACTCATGTCTTTTTTTCGTGATTTCATCAAAAATTAAAAATCTCTAATCCGACTAATTGACGTACGAGGAGCTCAGATTTGCAATCTGCGTTCAATTTGGAGTTTTCGTTTGGCCGCTACGGCCGATCAAAGTCTGAAAATTAAATTATTTTCGCAAATTTTCTAAAATGTTCATGGTGACTGACTTATTTTTTTGCTATTGAAGATAACTGAAATTTTTTGACGGCAATCAATTTCTCTCGTCTTTCTGATGAAAAAAAAGTTAAATTCAATAGTCTACGATGATTATTAAGAAAGTTGCATTTTTTAACAAATTTCCAAGGGGTTTACTCATGTCTTTTTTTCGTGTTTTCATCAAAAATTAAAAATCTCCAATCCGACTAATTGACGTACGGGGAGCTCAGATTTGCAATCCACGTTCAATTTGGAGTTTTCGTTTGGCCGCTACGGCCGATCAAAGTCTGAAAAATCAATTATTTTCGTAAATTTTCTAAAATGTTCATGGTGACTGACTAATTTTTTTGCTATTGAAGATAGCTGAAATTTTTTGACGGCAATCAATTTCTCTAGTCTTTCTGATGAAAAAAAAGTTAAATTCAATGGTCTACGATGATTATTAAGAAAGTTGCATTTTTAACAAATTTCCAAGGGGTTTACTCATGTCTTTTTTTCGTGTTTTCATCAAAAATTAAAAATCTCTAATCCGACTAATTGACGTACGAGGAGCTCAGACTTGGAATCCGCGTTCAATTTGGAGTTTTAGTTTGGCCGCTACGGCCGATCAAAGTCTGAAAATTCAATTATTTTCGTAAATTTTCTAAAATGTTCATGGTGACTGACTAATTTTTTTGCTATTGAAGATAGCTAAAAAATTTTGACGGCAATCAATTTCTCTCGTCTTTCTGATGAAAAATAAGTTAAATTCAATAGTCTACGATGATTATTGAGAAAGTTGCATTTTTTAACAAATTTCCAAGGGGTTTACTCGTGTCTTTTTTTCATGTTTTCATTAAAAATTAAAAATCTCTAATCCGACTAATTGACGTACGAGGAGCTCAGATTTGCAATCCGCGTTCAATTTGGAGTTTTCGTTTGGCCGCTACGGCCGATCAAAGTCTAAAAATTCAATTATTTTCTAAAATTTCCTAAAATGTTCATGGTGACTGACCAATTTTTTTGCTATTAAAGTAGCTGAAATTTGTTGACGGCAATCAATTTCTCTCGTCTTTCTGATGAAAAAAAAGTTAAATTCAATAGTCTACGATGATTATTAAGAAAGTTGCATTTTTTAACAAATTTCCAAGGGGTTTACTCATGTCTTTTTTTCGTGTTTTCATCAAAAATTAAAAATCTCTAATCCGACTAATTGACGTACGGGGAGCTCAGATTTGCAATCCACGTTCAATTTGGAGTTTTCGTTTGGCCGCTACGGCCGATCAAAGTCTGAAAAATCAATTATTTTCGTAAATTTTCTAAAATGTTCATGGTGACTGACTAATTTTTTTGCTATTGAAGATAGCTGAAATTTTTTGACGGCAATCAATTTCTCTAGTCTTTCTGATGAAAAAAAAGTTAAATTCAATGGTCTACGATGATTATTAAGAAAGTTGCATTTTTAACAAATTTCCAAGGGGTTTACTCATGTCTTTTTTTCGTGTTTTCATCAAAAATTAAAAATCTCTAATCCGACTAATTGACGTACGAGGAGCTCAGACTTGCAATCCGCGTTCAATTTGGAGTTTTAGTTTGGCCGCTACGGCCGATCAAAGTCTGAAAATTCAATTATTTTCGTAAATTTTCTAAAATGTTCATGGTGACTGACTAATTTTTTTGCTATTGAAGATAGCTAAAAATTTTTGACGGCAATCAATTTCTCTCGTCTTTCTGATGAAAAAAAAGTTAAATTCAATAGTCTACGATGATTATTGAGAAAGTTGCATTTTTTAACAAATTTCCAAGGGGTTTACTCGTGTCTTTTTTTCATGTTTTCATTAAAAATTAAAAATCTCTAATCCGACTAATTGACGTACGAGGAGCTCAGATTTGCAATCCGCGTTCAATTTGGAGTTTTCGTTTGGCCGCTACGGCCGATCAAAGTCTAAAAATTCAATTATTTTCTAAAATTTCCTAAAATGTTCATGGTGACTGACTAATTTTTTTGCTATTAAAGATAGCTGAAATTTGTTAACGGCAATCAATTTCTCTCGTCTTTTTGATGAAAAAAAAGTTAAATTCAATAGCCTACAATGATTATTAAGAAAGTTGCATTTTTTAACAAATTTCCAAGGGGTTTACTCATGTCTTTTTTTCGTGTTTTCATCAAAAATTAAAAATCTCTAATCCGACTAATTGACGTACGAGGAGCTCAGATTTGCAATCCGCGTTCAATTTGGAGTTTTCGTTTGGCCGCTACGGCCGATCAAAGTCCGAAAATTCAATTATTTTCGTAAATTTTCTAAAATGTTCATCTCGACTGACTAATTTTTTTGCTATTGATGATAGCTGAAATTTTTTGACGGCAATCAATTTCTCTCGTCTTTCTGATGAAAAAAAAAGTTAAATTCAATAGTCTACGATGATTATTAAGAAAGTTGCATTTTTTAACAAATTTCCAAGGGGTTTACTCATGTCTTTTTTTCGTGTTTTCATCAAAAATTAAAAAGCTCTAATCCGACTAATTGACGTACGAGGAGCTCAGATTTGCAATCCGCGTTCAATTTGGAGTTTTCGTTTGGCCGCTACGGCCGATCAAAGTCTGAAAATTCAATTATTTTCGTAAATTTTCTAAAATGTTCATGGTGACTGACTAATTTTTTTGCTATTGAAGATAGCTGAAATTTTTTGACGGCAATGAATTTCTCTCGTCTTTCTGATGAAAAAAAAGTTAAATTCAATAGTCTACGATGATTATTAAGAAAGTTGCATTTTTTAACAAATTTCCAAGGGGTTTACTCATGTCTTTTTTTCGTGTTTTCATCAAAAATTAAAAATCTCTAATCCGACTAATTGACGTACGGGGAGCTCAGATTTGCAATCCACGTTCAATTTGGAGTTTTCGTTTGGCCGCTACGGCCGATCAAAGTCTGAAAAATCAATTATTTTCGTAAATTTTCTAAAATGTTCATGGTGACTGACTAATTTTTTTGCTATTGAAGATAGCTGAAATTTTTTGACGGCAATCAATTTCTCTAGTCTTTCTGATGAAAAAAAAGTTAAATTCAATGGTCTACGATGATTATTAAGAAAGTTGCATTTTTAACAAATTTCCAAGGGGTTTACTCATGTCTTTTTTTCGTGTTTTCATCAAAAATTAAAAATCTCTAATCCGACTAATTGACGTACGAGGAGCTCAGATTTGCAATCCGCGTTCAATTTGGAGTTTTAGTTTGGCCGCTACGGCCGATCAAAGTCTGAAAATTCAATTATTTTCGTAAATTTTCTAAAATGTTCATGGTGACTGACTAATTTTTTTGCTATTGAAGATAGCTAAAAATTTTTGACGGCAATCAATTTCTCTCGTCTTTCTGATGAAAAAAAAGTTAAATTCAATAGTCTACGATGATTATTGAGAAAGTTGCATTTTTTAACAAATTTCCAAGGGGTTTACTCGTGTCTTTTTTTCATGTTTTCATTAAAAATTAAAAATCTCTAATCCGACTAATTGACGTACGAGGAGCTCAGATTTGCAATCCGCGTTCAATTTGGAGTTTTCCTTTGGCCGCTACGGCCGATCAAAGTCTAAAAATTCAATTATTTTCTAAAATTTCCTAAAATGTTCATGGTGACTGACTAATTTTTTTGCTATTAAAGATAGCTGAAATTTGTTAACGGCAATCAATTTCTCTCGTCTTTTTGATGAAAAAAAAGTTAAATTCAAAAGCCTACAATGATTATTAAGAAAGTTGCATTTTTTAACAAATTTCCAAGGGGTTTACTCATGTCTTTTTTTCGTGTTTTCATCAAAAATTAAAAATCTCTAATCCGACTAATTGACGTACGAGGAGCTCAGATTTGCAATCCGCGTTCAATTTGGAGTTTTCGTTTGGCCGCTACGGCCGATCAAAGTCTGAAAATTCAATTATTTTCGTAAATTTTCTAAAATGTTCATATCGACTGACTAATTTTTTTGCTATTGATGATAGCTGAAATTTTTTGACGGCAATCAATTTCTCTCGTCTTTCTGATGAAAAAAAAGTTAAATTCAATAGTCTACGATGATTATTAAGAAAGTTGCATTTTTTAACAAATTTCCAAGGGGTTTACTCATGTCTTTTTTTCGTGTTTTCATCAAAAATTAAAAAGCTCTAATCCGACTAATTGACGTACGAGGAGCTCAGATTTGCAATCCGCGTTCAATTTGGAGTTTTCGTTTGGCCGCTACGGCCGATCAAAGTCTGAAAATTCAATTATTTTCGCAAATTTTCTAAAATGTTCATGGTGACTGACTAATTTTTTTGCTATTGAAGATAGCTGAAATTTTTTGACGGCAATCAATTTCTCTCGTCTTTCTGATGAAAAAAAAGTTAATTTCAATAGTCTACGATGATTATTAAGAAAGTTGCATTTTTTAACAAATTTCCAAGGGGTTTACTCATGTCTTTTTTTCGTGTTTTCATCAAAAATTAAAAATCTCTAATCCGACTAATTGACGTACGAGGAGCTCAGATTTGCAATCCGCGTTCAATTCGGAGTTTTCGTTTGGCCGCTACGGCCGATCAAAGTCTGAAAAATCATCTATTTTCTAAAATTTCCTAAAATGTTCATGGTGACTGACTAATTTTTTTGCTATTAAAGATGGCTGAAATTTGTTGACGGCAATCAATTTCTCTAGTCTTTCTGATGAAAAAAAAGTTAAATTTAATGGTCTACGATGATTATTAAGAAAGTTGCATTTTTTAACAAATTTCCAAGGGGTTTACTCATGTCTTTTTTTCGTGTTTTCTCTAAAAATTAAAAATCTCTATACCGACTAATTGACGTACGAGGAGCTCAGATTTGCAATCCGCGTTCAATTTGGAGTTTTCGTTTGGCCGCTACGGCCGATCAAATTCTGAAAAATCAATTATTTTCGTTAATTTTCTTAAATGTTCATGGTGACTGACCAATTTTTTTGCTATTAAAGTAGCTGAAATTTGTTGACGGCAATCAATTTCTCTTGTCTTTCTGATGAAAAAAAAGTTAAATTCAATAGTCTACGATGATTATTAAGAAAGTTGCATTTTTTAACAAATTTCCAAGGGGTTTACTCATGTCTTTTTTTCGTGATTTCATCAAAAATTAAAAATCTCTAATCCGACTAATTGACGTACGAGGAGCTCAGATTTGCAATCTGCGTTCAATTTGGAGTTTTCGTTTGGCCGCTACGGCCGATCAAAGTCTGAAAATTAAATTATTTTCGCAAATTTTCTAAAATGTTCATGGTGACTGACTTATTTTTTTGCTATTGAAGATAACTGAAATTTTTTGACGGCAATCAATTTCTCTCGTCTTTCTGATGAAAAAAAAGTTAAATTCAATAGTCTACGATGATTATTAAGAAAGTTGCATTTTTTAACAAATTTCCAAGGGGTTTACTCATGTCTTTTTTTCGTGTTTTCATCAAAAATTAAAAATCTCCAATCCGACTAATTGACGTACGGGGAGCTCAGATTTGCAATCCACGTTCAATTTGGAGTTTTCGTTTGGCCGCTACGGCCGATCAAAGTCTGAAAAATCAATTATTTTCGTAAATTTTCTAAAATGTTCATGGTGACTGACTAATTTTTTTGCTATTGAAGATAGCTGAAATTTTTTGACGGCAATCAATTTCTCTCGTCTTTCTGATGAAAAAAAAGTTAAATTCAATGGTCTACGATGATTATTAAGAAAGTTGCATTTTTAACAAATTTCCAAGGGGTTTACTCATGTCTTTTTTTCGTGTTTTCATCAAAAATTAAAAATCTCTAATCCGACTAATTGACGTACGAGGAGCTCAGACTTGGAATCCGCGTTCAATTTGGAGTTTTAGTTTGGCCGCTACGGCCGATCAAAGTCTGAAAATTCAATTATTTTCGTAAATTTTCTAAAATGTTCATGGTGACTGACTAATTTTTTTGCTATTGAAGATAGCTAAAAAATTTTGACGGCAATCAATTTCTCTCGTCTTTCTGATGAAAAATAAGTTAAATTCAATAGTCTACGATGATTATTGAGAAAGTTGCATTTTTTAACAAATTTCCAAGGGGTTTACTCGTGTCTTTTTTTCATGTTTTCATTAAAAATTAAAAATCTCTAATCCGACTAATTGACGTACGAGGAGCTCAGATTTGCAATCCGCGTTCAATTTGGAGTTTTCGTTTGGCCGCTACGGCCGATCAAAGTCTAAAAATTCAATTATTTTCTAAAATTTCCTAAAATGTTCATGGTGACTGACCAATTTTTTTGCTATTAAAGTAGCTGAAATTTGTTGACGGCAATCAATTTCTCTCGTCTTTCTGATGAAAAAAAAGTTAAATTCAATAGTCTACGATGATTATTAAGAAAGTTGCATTTTTTAACAAATTTCCAAGGGGTTTACTCATGTCTTTTTTTCGTGTTTTCATCAAAAATTAAAAATCTCTAATCCGACTAATTGACGTACGGGGAGCTCAGATTTGCAATCCACGTTCAATTTGGAGTTTTCGTTTGGCCGCTACGGCCGATCAAAGTCTGAAAAATCAATTATTTTCGTAAATTTTCTAAAATGTTCATGGTGACTGACTAATTTTTTTGCTATTGAAGATAGCTGAAATTTTTTGACGGCAATCAATTTCTCTCGTCTTTCTGATGAAAAAAAAGTTAAATTCAATGGTCTACGATGATTATTAAGAAAGTTGCATTTTTAACAAATTTCCAAGGGGTTTACTCATGTCTTTTTTTCGTGTTTTCATCAAAAATTAAAAATCTCTAATCCGACTAATTGACGTACGAGGAGCTCAGACTTGCAATCCGCGTTCAATTTGGAGTTTTAGTTTGGCCGCTACGGCCGATCAAAGTCTGAAAATTCAATTATTTTCGTAAATTTTCTAAAATGTTCATGGTGACTGACTAATTTTTTTGCTATTGAAGATAGCTAAAAATTTTTGACGGCAATCAATTTCTCTCGTCTTTCTGATGAAAAAAAAGTTAAATTCAATAGTCTACGATGATTATTGAGAAAGTTGCATTTTTTAACAAATTTCCAAGGGGTTTACTCGTGTCTTTTTTTCATGTTTTCATTAAAAATTAAAAATCTCTAATCCGACTAATTGACGTACGAGGAGCTTAGATTTGCAATCCGCGTTCAATTTGGAGTTTTCGTTTGGCCGCTACGGCCGATCAAAGTCTAAAAATTCAATTATTTTCTAAAATTTCCTAAAATGTTCATGGTGACTGACTAATTTTTTTGCTATTAAAGATAGCTGAAATTTGTTAACGGCAATCAATTTCTCTCGTCTTTTTGATGAAAAAAAAGTTAAATTCAATAGCCTACAATGATTATTAAGAAAGTTGCATTTTTTAACAAATTTCCAAGGGGTTTACTCATGTCTTTTTTTCGTGTTTTCATCAAAAATTAAAAATCTCTAATCCGACTAATTGACGTACGAGGAGCTCAGATTTGCAATCCGCGTTCAATTTGGAGTTTTCGTTTGGCCGCTACGGCCGATCAAAGTCCGAAAATTCAATTATTTTCGTAAATTTTCTAAAATGTTCATCTCGACTGACTAATTTTTTTGCTATTGATGATAGCTGAAATTTTTTGACGGCAATCAATTTCTCTCGTCTTTCTGATGAAAAAAAAAGTTAAATTCAATAGTCTACGATGATTATTAAGAAAGTTGCATTTTTTAACAAATTTCCAAGGGGTTTACTCATGTCTTTTTTTCGTGTTTTCATCAAAAATTAAAAAGCTCTAATCCGACTAATTGACGTACGAGGAGCTCAGATTTGCAATCCGCGTTCAATTTGGAGTTTTCGTTTGGCCGCTACGGCCGATCAAAGTCTGAAAATTCAATTATTTTCGTAAATTTTCTAAAATGTTCATGGTGACTGACTAATTTTTTTGCTATTGAAGATAGCTGAAATTTTCTGACGGCAATGAATTTCTCTCGTCTTTCTGATGAAAAAAAAGTTAAATTCAATAGTCTACGATGATTATTAAGAAAGTTGCATTTTTTAACAAATTTCCAAGGGGTTTACTCATGTCTTTTTTTCGTGTTTTCATCAAAAATTAAAAATCTCTAATCCGACTAATTGACGTACGGGGAGCTCAGATTTGCAATCCACGTTCAATTTGGAGTTTTCGTTTGGCCGCTACGGCCGATCAAAGTCTGAAAAATCAATTATTTTCGTAAATTTTCTAAAATGTTCATGGTGACTGACTAATTTTTTTGCTATTGAAGATAGCTGAAATTTTTTGACGGCAATCAATTTCTCTAGTCTTTCTGATGAAAAAAAAGTTAAATTCAATGGTCTACGATGATTATTAAGAAAGTTGCATTTTTAACAAATTTCCAAGGGGTTTACTCATGTCTTTTTTTCGTGTTTTCATCAAAAATTAAAAATCTCTAATCCGACTAATTGACGTACGAGGAGCTCAGACTTGCAATCCGCGTTCAATTTGGAGTTTTAGTTTGGCCGCTACGGCCGATCAAAGTCTGAAAATTCAATTATTTTCGTAAATTTTCTAAAATGTTCATGGTGACTGACTAATTTTTTTGCTATTGAAGATAGCTAAAAAATTTTGACGGCAATCAATTTCTCTCGTCTTTCTGATGAAAAAAAAGTTAAATTCAATAGTCTACGATGATTATTAAGAAAGTTGCATTTTTTAACAAATTTCCAAGGGGTTTACTCGTGTCTTTTTTTCATGTTTTCATTAAAAATTAAAAATCTCTAATCCGACTAATTGACGTACGAGGAGCTCAGATTTGCAATCCGCGTTCAATTTGGAGTTTTCCTTTGGCCGCTACGGCCGATCAAAGTCTAAAAATTCAATTATTTTCTAAAATTTCCTAAAATGTTCATGGTGACTGACTAATTTTTTTGCTATTAAAGATAGCTGAAATTTGTTAACGGCAATCAATTTCTCTCGTCTTTTTGATGAAAAAAAAGTTAAATTCAATAGCCTACAATGATTATTAAGAAAGTTGCATTTTTTAACAAATTTCCAAGGGGTTTACTCATGTCTTTTTTTCGTGTTTTCATCAAAAATTAAAAATCTCTAATCCGACTAATTGACGTACGAGGAGCTCAGATTTGCAATCCGCGTTCAATTTGGAGTTTTCGTTTGGCCGCTACGGCCGATCAAAGTCTGAAAATTCAATTATTTTCGTAAATTTTCTAAAATGTTCATGGCGACTGACTAATTTTTTTGCTATTGATGATAGCTGAAATTTTTTGACGGCAATCAATTTCTGTCGTCTTTCTGATGAAAAAAAAGTTAAATTCAATAGTCTACGATGATTATTAAGAAAGTTGCATTTTTTAACAAATTTCCAAGGGGTTTACTCATGTCTTTTTTTCGTGTTTTCATCAAAAATTAAAAAGCTCTAATCCGACTAATTGACGTACGAGGAGCTCAGATTTGCAATCCGCGTTCAATTTGGAGTTTTCGTTTGGCCGCTACGGCCGATCAAAGTCTGAAAATTCAATTATTTTCGCAAATTTTCTAAAATGTTCATGGTGACTGACTAATTTTTTTGCTATTGAAGATAGCTGAAATTTTTTGACGGCAATCAATTTCTCTCGTCTTTCTGATGAAAAAAAAGTTAATTTCAATGGTCTACGATGATTATTAAGAAAGTTGCATTTTTTAACAAATTTCCAAGGGGTTTACTCATGTCTTTTTTTCGTGTTTTCATCAAAAATTAAAAATCTCTAATCCGACTAATTGACGTACGAGGAGCTCAGATTTGCAATCCGCGTTCAATTCGGAGTTTTCGTTTGGCCGCTACGGCCGATCAAAATCTGAAAAATCATCTATTTTCTAAAATTTCCTAAAATGTTCATGGTGACTGACTAATTTTTTTGCTATTAAAGATGGCTGAAATTTGTTGACGGCAATCAATTTCTCTAGTCTTTCCGATGAAAAAAAAGTTAAATTTAATGGTCTACGATGATTATTAAGAAAGTTGCATTTTTTAACAAATTTCCAAGGGGTTTACTCATGTCTTTTTTTCGTGTTTTCTCTAAAAATTAAAAATCTCTATACCGACTAATTGACGTACGAGGAGCTCAGATTTGCAATCCGCGTTAAATTTGGAGTTTTCGTTTGGCCGCTACGGCCGATCAAAGTCTGAAAAATCAATTATTTTCGTTAATTTTCTTAAATGTTCATGGTGACTGACCAATTTTTTTGCTATTAAAGTAGCTGAAATTTGTTGACGGCAATCAATTTCTCTCGTCTTTCTGATGAAAAAAAAGTTAAATTCAATAGTCTACGATGATTATTAAGAAAGTTGCATTTTTTAACAAATTTCCAAGGGGTTTACTCATGTCTTTTTTTCGTGATTTCATCAAAAATTAAAAATCTCTAATCCGACTAATTGACGTACGAGGAGCTCAGATTTGTAATCTGCGTTCAATTTGGAGTTTTCGTTTGGCCGCTACGGCCGATCAAAGTCTGAAAATTAAATTATTTTCGCAAATTTTCTAAAATGTTCATGGTGACTGACTTATTTTTTTGCTTTTCAAGATAGCTGAAATTTTTTGACGGCAATGAATTTCTCTCGTCTTTCTGATGAAAAAAAAGTTAAATTCAATAGTCTACGATGATTATTAAGAAAGTTGCATTTTTTAACAAATTTCCAAGGGGTTTACTCATGTCTTTTTTTGGTGTTTTTATCAAAAATAAAAAATCTCTAATCCGACT